>VXBB01043980.1:523741-536756 GCA_013399915.1 Illadopsis cleaveri | reverse complement strand
TTTTTTTTTTTTTTTTGTTATCATTTCATTGTCCCATTTCATGATCTCTTTGCATTTACCTTGGAGGCTTGTTCTGTTCTTGGGGACTGCTATGATCCAAGTCTCTTGTTCATTGTATAAGGCATGACATAGTGTATAAGAAAATAAACTCGCGAAACACATCAATTAACAGGGATGTAACAAGCATTATTAAATAGGTGAGAAGCATGTAATTGAGCAAATGAATGTGGCAGCAATTGCAGTATTTCTGGGTATCCTTGTTCATCAAAAACGTTTCACCTAATCACATGATATTTTAATGCCTGTAGAAATTAATTTCACACATTTTTATTCATAAATCTAACATAAGAATGATAATGGGCTAAGAGACTTTGTGACAACTTTTTATTTTTATATGAAAAGAGGAACAGCTAGGAAATGTGATCTTAAAGGTTATAGCTTTTGTCTGAGCATATTCCCATTGAAAGAAGTTCTATTGTAAGAATATGCAGTGAAATAATTTTGTCTTTTGTACAGAGCCATTTACCTGTGGACACTAGTGGAAAAATAAGCAATGATGTTTTGATTAATATTATTTTTCACCATTCCCATTGAAACAACTTTTCACTTGAATGTTTCCCAAAATATTTATATTCCCATTTTTTAAATTTTTATTTTACATTAATTTACTTTTCAGTCCATTTGTTCTCTATGTTTGCTTCTGTTCATCAATTTACTTATTTTCTAACACTGATGGTCTAGTTCTTTGTAATTTTGTCTCTAGCTTCTTGAATGTTGCCTGTCTTACTTTTGATCAGAAGTTGCTATTTCTTCTTTACATTATTCCAGCCCCAGTTGTTGCACTTCTAGAGTACATTCCCAATGCTCTTAACAAAAAGATCACTCCAGAGATACAGTGCCTTCAGCTGAAAAGAGTCAGACACCCATAGCATGGCTTGTAGAAGTTGGTAGGCTCCTGTGGGGTTTCACAGAATCTTTTTGGAAGCTGTCTTGCTGAAAACTTTGTGCTACTGCTATCATGAATTCTCAGTCTATGGACAAGATACTTTTGCTTTTCACATAAAAGGTCTGTATAAGAAAAAGCAGCATCTTAAGTGTTGTTGTAGATGTTAAAAACTTGTTTGACATTTCACAACTAAATCTCTCTGCAATGTGGTTTTGTAACTCCTAAAATTAGTTCATAAGAGAGTCCTGTCTTTGCACAATGCACAAGCTGACGTGACAGTGCTGTTAAAGTGTATTTCTGAAACTGCAGAGACAGTAACAAATTTTGTCCACTGTTGATGATTGTGTTTGTTTTTTAAGTAACTGTAATATTATAAGCCAAAATTTTTGAAAGTGGACTCTCTAAATACTATTTCCTAAATACAGGTGTTCAAAATGTGTCTTTAAACTTACTTATCACATAAAAAGTCAAATAAAAACATACAATTATATCCAATTGATAACACTATACTGGTAGTTTAAATTATGATCCAAAAATCCGAGCATTCCTTGAAAAATGTAAGACATTATGCTGAGAAATTATTATTTGACTATTGTTTAATCTTTAGAATTCATAGAAGACTGGGCACCTTACACATTTTAAAAGACTAAAAATTCCAATTCAGGGCTGGTTTTTTTTAAGACTTTCTATCAGGACTTTATCTCATGTAAAACCCCATGTGTAGGTCACAGTAAAGTTACTAAATCTCAAGATGGCTAAAGATGTGATTATACCTGGTAAAGCCCATATGCAAAAGCAAAGTTCCCAGTCTTCTGGAGAACTGCAGTTGCACCTAACAAAAGCCTTTGATTTAGATCAGTGCTGGGAATGCATATGTGTGGTACAACCCTGATGTAATTTTTTTTTTAGAGTTATACCTGCAAGTATTCTGGTGGTTTTCTCCAAGTAAGCAACAACATTGAAAGTGTATCTTAAATTAGGCTGAACATACCCAGTTGTCTCCCTCCTATACCAAGATTTTACCAAGTTCATTGTTCCACTGTACCTATTAATAAAGATTTCATGATGTTGCAGAATCTTAGTATAATTGTGACTACTCCACTGATGCTTTTCAAAGGCTTTAATAAACTTCTGATTGAGATGGATAAAGGGGTATGATATGTTTATTTGATGCAGTATTATGCTATGATAGTAGTAGTCAGGGTAATTAGGGACTTCCCCCAAAATTGATTTTTATTTCTCTTCATGTTTTCCCTCCTTTTCTTCATTCCTTGCAAATTTGGCATTATCAGACATCATAGCTGAAAAAAGGACCTCTGAGCTTTTATCTCTTCTTGCTCTGAGAACATAGGAGATAAGCATCATGTTGTGGGCAACCATATATTACAATTCCTCTCCTAAAATTATCATAGTCCATCTCAAATCTGAAAGACATCATGAAACTTCATTCCTTTAATGATTATAAGCCATATTCCAATTTCCAGATTAAATATATTCCAATTTAGTTTCACTGGTATGTGTTTTAGTTTACAGAGTCTTTTTTACTCTTCCTCATGTTTCTCAAATGTATTCTAGAGAGCACACTGTGAGCTTTGAATCTTTGTTTTGTAGACCAAACAGACTGTTTCTGATAGAGCAGACTGCCCATTTTCCTCATTTTCCTTGTGTCTACAAGCCATTCCATAAAAAGACTCAGTTTGGATTTAGTTATGTGGGTAGGTATTAACAGGTTTTTGAAGAATTCCAGATGTGCTTGTATATAATGTGTTTCTTCTTTGTCTCTGTTCCTGTGGGGGAAAAGCTTATTTCAGCTACATTCAGCTAAACTGTTATGGTTTATTTTAATATACACTGTTATGGGTGGGTTGGGGGCCCCTGTTGCGGAAAGTGCTGTACAAAGGCAAAACAAAAAGGTTTATCAAATCCCTGCCTCAAACTCTTGCAGTTTTTAGGTAATAATTGAATTACTTGCGTTTTGAGAAGGACCTTCAGATGCAGTTTGAATAGAGGACGTATAGTACTTACACTTCTGTACCCCTGTGGAATAGCATCACTTCATTTAGGGAAGGATTTGACACAAAGCCAGTTGCCATTGACTGCGCTATAGGTGCATAAAGCCCAAAGGCAAACCATGCCTGGTGGCAGTGACATACCATGAGATGAGCACCCATCAAGTGGTGTTCTGTTACCATGCCTGCCCTTTAATTCATAGCATTATGAGAGAAATGATGGTGTGTTTGTACCTATCTGAAGCTACTGGAAGTACAATTTAAACCATATATATTTTTGTTTTGTAGCTAGATATATACAGATGTATTATTGCTGACAAAGGTATGTGGTTGTTGAGAGCGTCCTTAACAGGAATGTTGTACATAAAAGTAAGCTCTGCCTTCCATGCAGTTCTTCTGATTGGTCTTTTATAAAGACTGGGGAAAGACTAAAAGTACTAGGCTTTTTGAGAAGAGAGGAACTAGGTGGGAAATGATGACAGCCTTTAGAACACGGTGCAGAGAAGATGGGAAAGAATTTGTCCATTGGGAATGGGATAAGAAATAATTGATTGGTATTTTGGCAAGAACAGTTAGGAGAAATACCAGAATAAAATCCGCACCTTTTTGACCTTAGGATAATAAAGTGCTGATATATGTACCAGCACAGAAAGTCTTTGGAACCATTGATACTAGAAGCTTCTAAGAATAAATTAAAGTGGTCAAAAGTGCCTTAAGTATAAATGATCCTACTTTGGGATAGGGAAAGGAAATTAAGAGACTTTATGATCTCTTGAAGTCCCTCGTAACCCTGTTTCTTTTGATCCGTATGATAAATCTTGGAAAAGTAGGGGCTTTTTCATGTATGCCATGTTTTACAAAGATAGCTGAATTCTTCATATCCATTTATTTTAAAATTTGGAACAGCTATCATTGCTTAATACTTTTAAGAACTCCTATTTTTAAGAATTGAAAGTTGGCCTCACACAGGAATAGTGAGCATAAAATTCAGCTAATATGAGTAAAGTCCGCAAGAGTAGTGCAGAAGTCCTTAACAGGTCAGTTTGACCCAATTGTCTGTGTTGAGTGTGATGTGTTGTTCTACTTGTTAAATGCTACCATCAGCTATTCAGCAAAAAACCACAACTGAAGAGCTGGCCTTTCTCCAGGCTTGTTCTAGCAGACCACGCTAGGCCAGCAGTCTTGGGAATCTGGAGAGGTCCCAGCTGACTGCAAACTGGCAAATGTTGTCCCAATTCCTAAGAAAGGCAGGAAGGAGGACCCTGGAAACTATAGGCCTGTTGGTCTCAATTCAGTGTCTGGAAAAATCGTGGAAGACCTAATTCTGGGAAGTATTGAGAAAAAGAAGAGGAGGACAACACAGTCATTGGTCACAGCCAGCACAGCTTCATGAGTGGGAAGTTCAGGTTGTCATACCTGATTTCCTTCTATAACAAGATAGCCCACCTAGTTGATCTAGGAAGGCCAGTAGATATGATCTTTCTGGTCTTCAGTAAAGTTTTTGATATTGTCTCTCGCAGGATCCTTCTGGACAAAGTGCCCAGCACTCAGCTGGATAAACAGGTTACATGATGGGTGAGCAACTGGCTCATGAGTCAGGCACAAAGGGGTACAATGGGGTGACATCAGACTGGTGACCTGTCACTAGTGGGGTTCCACAGGGCTCTATTCTTGGTCCTGTGCTCTTCAGCATCCTCAGGAATTACATGCATGCAAGACTGGAAGGAATACTAAGTGAGTTTGCCAATTACACTAAACTTGGAGGAGGTGTCAACTCCCTTGAGGGAGTTGTCCCATACTATTTATCTGATTAGCTCTATGTTTCTCAAAAGTTTTACTGATGTAAAAATTTGCAATAGAAATAGAAAAACAATTGTATATAGCATGTATTTATATTAAAATGTACAAACTCTACATATAGCGCAGTACAGACTCTCCCTCAGCTTTCCCTGGATCATTGAAAATCTTTCCAGATTTTGCTTAGAGAATATTTATTGGCTCTAACCCACAAATAACAGTGAGGTACCTAATTGTTGCTGCTAGGTTTCTGTGTAACTCGTACAATTTTTAAAACTTCCCGACCATTAGACACTACAGAGCATGCCAGATCCACAGCCTCTTGAACTTTGTTGTTTCTGGGCTTGCTATTTTTTATGGTTCTTCAATAACCCCAAAAATATTCACACTGAAATCTCTAGTACTTTGTCGTTTTGCTTTGAAATTTTGCCTTAAAAACTTCTGTGCTCTTTCTCCCTAATACTTTTCTTTGTTTAGCATGTTAACTTTAGACGTTTGAACTAGATGTAGTTGAGGGGTTGAAAGACTTTAGAGGCCTGTGCCCTAAGCTAATTTCTAGTCAAGTCTATACTTTCTTGTGGTTCTATCACAGAGAAAATACATTTATTTAGACACCAAAGGGAGCAAGCAAATGTCAAGGATGGGAATTTTAGTAAGAGTTGCTAGAANCCCTCTGTATGTTTTCCCTGCCCATTTTTTATCAACAAAATATTTTATTTTGTCAAAGGAAAATTAAATTGTCAAATTAAATCTGTCCATTTATACTTCAGAAATTTTTCTATACAGTGCTCATTTCTTTGTAGTAAACTAAAAAGAAGAAGAAGAAAACATATTTGATTGTTGGGGATTTTTTAGTTATTTTCGACATCTTTTTTCCACTCAGACTCCTTACTATAAAGCTAAAATTTTTCAAGAATTTGTTTTGCATATTTTCCTTTTAATTTTGGTATGCCACCAATGGCCATTTCCAACTTGCCTTTGAAAAGAATGTTTTAACTGTCCATAATTTGAAGAGAAGAAGTTGATATTTGTATGTACTTGGGCAGGCCCAAACTGGTAGGGGGGGAAACACCAAGCACCAACTCCAGCCTCTTCAGGATCAAATGTATTTGTATATTTTGTAGATAAGCAGATAAGTCATCCCTGAGCTGGGAAGTGCATATGCTATAGAAAGGAAAAACAAGAGGTTTGCTCCTAGTGTCCATGAATTAATGGCTAGCTGGCTTCTGCAGTATGAAGGTCAATATGTGTTAAAACATTTTGCCTGTAGATTAATAATAGATGGCATCTTGGAATTATTGAATACTTGATATTTTTAATAGGATTTAAATATATAATAATTTTGAAAATCGAGCCCATTAACTGCGTAACTTACTGAGGATTTTAGAAACTTCTCTTTTGCAGTAGCGTTATGCCTTTTTATTTTTATAATAAATTAGTAGTGTGATAACTATAAGGATAAAGTTATTATAAATCTGCCATATTAAATTGGGTGACCCTTAAGTATGAGTAAGGCAAAGGTGAACATGTCCTTTTTTCCTATACTTTCCATGTTTCCATACTTTTAGTATCTTACTATTATTCATATCTCCAAGCCTCTACTCTTGTGTTGACTTCAGAGGTAGCTGAATTCAATCAATTTAAAGTTTCCCCCCACAGGTAGGTTTCCCATGCCATGGGTCACTTCTGTTGCTCTTTCCTGGATTGTTCTATGTGGTTTTTGGGATGAGTGAGTAATAGCTAAAGGGTAGTCAGGTACATTGAATATAGAAGTTGAAGTGAGGGCCTATTTACAAATACATAAATATGTTTTATATAACTTTCATTGTCATTATTCTCTCCTAGTTAGTTTAACATAGTCAAGCAGAAGCACCATTGAAGGATTCGTAATATATTTCCCAAGTGGTTATAGTAGATGGATGTATGTGGGTAGTTTATTTTCTTTTTTTTATTTGTCAGCAGTAAATTGATTTTGCCATGAATTGTCAGCTTTGGGGTTTTTTCACAGCTAACTTCACATATAACTTATCTATATATATCATGTTGTTATCTCTGTTAATATCTTCAGGGCTATTCATAATTACATTCAAAATAGAAATCAAATGTTGGATCTTAGAGATTTCTTGCTGTTAACCTACCTCTATGTTGTGATATAATCTTTTGTTCTTCATCTAATTACTTTTATTACTGACAAATCTTTGTGTCTACTTCTAGTATGAGTTAGATTTTTGGAAGTTTCTCACAGGAATTCGCAAATTTAAATTCGCCCATCTACTCTCCTTGTTTACTGCAGCAATATTCTTAGAAGGCTCATAGAGCAAGTAAAATCACTGGTCTTACAAATACTTGCTATTCCACCTAATCATCTGGTAGAAAAATATGTGTTTCACCTTTGGTTATTCTCCCTTCTCCCCAAGCGTTCTGTCCAATGCGTTACATACTTTACTTACATCTTCAGTGAATAAACTTCAGGAGCGAAATCGTGGCCCTAATGAAGTCAAGGGGAATTTTGCCATTGACTTAAGTGAGATCTGGAGTTCATCCAAGGAAACTCTTTGTCTTCATGTATTTGGCTTTCCCTCATTTCTTATTCTGCCTTGAGTCACTCCAAATCATTCCTAATCTCAATCTGATACTTCTTATAACTTCTTACAGTCCCATTTCTCAATTTCAGTTTCTCAAAATATTTTAATCTTTGTTTTCCCTTTTTTCTTCTTTTTTTTCTAAATAAGACAAGGAGCTCTCCCGGATCTGAAATCTTATTATTAGGTCTTTGAATCTTTTTGCACTCTTACTAGTTTATAACATTAGCAAAATCACTAATATTGAAATCCAGAACAGTTTTATCCATGCAAATACAAGAAAGAAATATTTTCTCAGTTTTGTCAGGAATAATTGGATATGCCCTGTTAACCAATAAGTTTGTAAGTGTTTTTTTAAAAAGGCNGAAAATCTATGTTAATGTCATCTTCTTAGTCAGAACTTGATTCTTAAAAATTTTGATCCTGTAAGAAGGGCTAATTGTAGGTGAGCTTTAAGCCTCATTTGATATTTAAAGAAAGTGTATTCTTAATATGCCAGTTTTTCAGAAAGATAATGTCTTTATCTGTGTTCAGAATTTAATATACTGGTGTTAATAGGGTATCCATATTTATAGTCTTTGCCTTTTATTGCCAAGTCTTAAAATAATAATANTGGCATCTTGGAATTATTGAATACTTGATATTTTTAATAGGATTTAAATATATAATAATTTTGAAAATCGAGCCCATTAACTGCGTAACTTACTGAGGATTTTAGAAACTTCTCTTTTGCAGTAGCGTTATGCCTTTTTATTTTTATAATAAATTAGTAGTGTGATAACTATAAGGATAAAGTTATTATAAATCTGCCATATTAAATTGGGTGACCCTTAAGTATGAGTAAGGCAAAGGTGAACATGTCCTTTTTTCCTATACTTTCCATGTTTCCATACTTTTAGTATCTTACTATTATTCATATCTCCAAGCCTCTACTCTTGTGTTGACTTCAGAGGTAGCTGAATTCAATCAATTTAAAGTTTCCCCCCACAGGTAGGTTTCCCATGCCATGGGTCACTTCTGTTGCTCTTTCCTGGATTGTTCTATGTGGTTTTTGGGATGAGTGAGTAATAGCTAAAGGGTAGTCAGGTACATTGAATATAGAAGTTGAAGTGAGGGCCTATTTACAAATACATAAATATGTTTTATATAACTTTCATTGTCATTATTCTCTCCTAGTTAGTTTAACATAGTCAAGCAGAAGCACCATTGAAGGATTCGTAATATATTTCCCAAGTGGTTATAGTAGATGGATGTATGTGGGTAGTTTATTTTCTTTTTTTTATTTGTCAGCAGTAAATTGATTTTGCCATGAATTGTCAGCTTTGGGGTTTTTTCACAGCTAACTTCACATATAACTTATCTATATATATCATGTTGTTTTCTCTGTTAATATCTTCAGGGCTATTCATAATTACATTCAAAATAGAAATCAAATGTTGGATCTTAGAGATTTCTTGCTGTTAACCTACCTCTATGTTGTGATATAATCTTTTGTTCTTCATCTAATTACTTTTATTACTGACAAATCTTTGTGTCTACTTCTAGTATGAGTTAGATTTTTGGAAGTTTCTCACAGGAATTCGCAAATTTAAATTCGCCCATCTACTCTCCTTGTTTACTGCAGCAATATTCTTAGAAGGCTCATAGAGCAAGTAAAATCACTGGTCTTACAAATACTTGCTATTCCACCTAATCATCTGGTAGAAAAATATGTGTTTCACCTTTGGTTATTCTCCCTTCTCCCCAAGCGTTCTGTCCAATGCGTTACATACTTTACTTACATCTTCAGTGAATAAACTTCAGGAGCGAAATCGTGGCCCTAATGAAGTCAAGGGGAATTTTGCCATTGACTTAAGTGAGATCTGGAGTTCATCCAAGGAAACTCTTTGTCTTCATGTATTTGGCTTTCCCTCATTTCTTATTCTGCCTTGAGTCACTCCAAATCATTCCTAATCTCAATCTGATACTTCTTATAACTTCTTACAGTCCCATTTCTCAATTTCAGTTTCTCAAAATATTTTAATCTTTGTTTTCCCTTTTTTCTTCTTTTTTTTCTAAATAAGACAAGGAGCTCTCCCGGATCTGAAATCTTATTATTAGGTCTTTGAATCTTTTTGCACTCTTACTAGTTTATAACATTAGCAAAATCACTAATATTGAAATCCAGAACAGTTTTATCCATGCAAATACAAGAAAGAAATATTTTCTCAGTTTTGTCAGGAATAATTGGATATGCCCTGTTAACCAATAAGTTTGTAAGTGTTTTTTTAAAAAGGCTTGGGTTTTATTTTTCCTGCTAATATAAGTGTAATGTCTTAATATTTTCTGCTATGTATATTCCCCTAAAACTAAAAGGTATAGATAAAATCACCCCTTTTTTTCTTTTCTTTTTCTTTCTTCCTTTTTCTTCATTAAACAGCCCTCTTAGCACTTCCTTTCCAGACACTCTATATAGCTTCTGGTATATTCTTCTCTCTAAAATAGCACTATATGTTCACTTAGTTCAGATTTTCAGGTAATAATGAGTATCTTCCTGCTGTCCCACTCCCCTCTGATATTAGACATCCATGGGCACTCATGTACAGTAGCTTTCCTCTACTCTTTTTTTCATGCTAGATCTTCACCTCCAGTTATTAATTGTTCTTGACTCTTGCTCTGGTCTTACATTTGCAATACCTGAGTATTCTCTGATTTCTTCTGGAATGTAAGAATGTGCTGGGACCTGTCCTGGTTTACATCTTACTTGATGTCCTGCACGATGGACCTCTTTCTCATTAGGTTTGCACATGATATCAAATTAGGGGAACAGTCAATACGCATAAAGGTTAGATGGCCATTCAGAGGACCTGTATGGGCTGAAGGATTTGGCCAAAAGGAACGTTATGAAATGCCATGTCCTGCACTGAGGAAGGAAAATCCCCATCTGAGTCTGGTTTTGGCACCTCAAATTTAAGAATTACAGCAGTAAACTGGGGTGAGTTCAGCAAAACTCTACCCACATGGTCAGAAGCAGAAGCAGTTGCTCTGTGGGAAGAGCCAGAGCAAGCTGAACTAGATCAGCCTGGAGAGGAGGGGTCTTTGAGGGGACCTGACTCTCAGTACCTACAGGGAGATAAGCAAGAAGATGGAACCAGTCTCTTTACTGTGGTGGTAGAATGAGAGACAGAGGGCGTAAGTTAAAATGAGAGTTTCAGACTGGATATAAAGATTTATGGATATATATCCTCTTTCCACATAAGGACAGTTGGGCAGTTGGTGGGGCTGTTGACAAGCAAGTTGCGTACTCCATGTCCTCCAAGGTTTTCCAAACCTGACTGGATAAAATCTCAAGCAATCTGTTGTGACCTTCTAGCTGTGCCTTCTTTAGGCAGTGGGTTCACCTAGAGATATTCTAGAGCCCTTCACCTGCATTATGCAGTGATCCTAGAGTGTGTTTTCTTTAAAACAGAACCACTGAGAGAGTGAGTAGAAGCAACGTAGCAATTTTAGCAATCAGGCTTAAGGAGAAAGATGCTTTGGATTTTGTTTTACAGATACTAGTGAAGTCATATCATGTGCTCGCAAAAGGAATGGATCTTAGAAACAGCAATAACTGAGTTTACATCTTTTTTAATTTATTACAAAAGAAAGTTGTGCTTGCAAGACTAGTTTTGTGCAATTGGTTATTATGGGGTTTGTGATTATTATTTTTCTTTACCCCTGCCCCAAGGGTCTCACCTTCCCTTTTAAAGGGAGGGCAGGAAGAACACTAGCTGCTTCTACACTGACTGCTAAATTTTATCAACAGATACTATAAATAGGAAAGTCTAGTTTAGAGGGTGTAAAAGCAATAATTGACTTACACAAACCCATCCATTCTTGCTCCTACTTTGCTTGATGCGCCAGAAGTGCTTTGTGACCATTGATCATTGATAAGTTCCATCTTATGCCATCTCCTCCAGCAATGAACTAAAGACAAACTTTAGAGGCTTAATTAACTATTCCTGTGAACTTTTATCTCTTGTCAGCCTCTGCAGCAGTACCTGCCTGCTAGGACTGTTTGTTGCCTCTACTTTCCATTGCCAAGTCAATGTAACTCCAACTCCACCATGGTAGACTTGAAATCCTTGGTGATGGATAAAATCATAAATATCAAAATAAGTACATTTCAAAGGTATAATTAGTTTTTCAATGCTGCATTTCGGAAAATAAAAGGCTGTTACTTCCAGTTCGTTTCTCAAAAGGGCTCTTGGAGGGCCCAGGGTGTAAGGGTGTAATTTGAAAGTTGCAGATTCACAAAGCAGATCCATAAACACCCCCACTGAAGAGCAGTGCTTCTATAGGAATCATATTTCTTGTCTTCTTCCATATTGTAGCTTCACTGTCTCTTTAGTGAAATGAGGTAGCAAGCACACCCTCAGCTTCCTGAGAAGGATATGTGACAACAGGACCTTCCTCCCTTTCTTGTTTAAAGCCATATATTTGCATATAGGCATTATTTTATCTAGAAATAATGCCACTTCTTCGTCACTTCAATGTATGTAATAAATACATGGGGGAAGTGTTTTTTGATCTTCAAGGAGAAATAATATTGGATTCTGTGACTGTTGTGGCATTACTGAATTTGTGTTTAATTATTCGTCTAATACTTTCTTCCCTTTCTCAATATTTGGAATAGTATCTCCCTATGTGGCTGTACATATTCACATCAATAAACAGTTCACTTCTACTTAGAAGAAATAATAAATTGTTTATAATAGCATAAAATTGTAGAAAGAGTAAGAATTAGATAAAATGAAAATACTATAGGATTTGAGGATTTGTCTCTGTTTGTCTAACAAAGCATAAATATAAAAATTCTAAATCTGAAATAGTGGAATGGAAAAGAAGGCTTTTCTTTCAAAATCGCCATGGGCTATCCTACAGATCTATAGCTATATTGGCAAGATGTAATATAGCTCTTCCTGAAGAAATACTAGTTCACCTCTATTAGGAAAAAAAGACAGCAATAGAAGTTGTATATAGTATATTTCAACAGGTTAAACCTGGGAAATACTTAATGCAAAGAAGTCTTTAGAAAGCAAAAAATGCTTTAGATTAAAAAAAAATATTTTTAACCTTTTCACATATGAAAATATGAAAACATACACAAAAAAATAGTTTGGCCACAGTATTACTTGAGTTTAGTAGCTCACCTTGTTGGCTTGGACACAAATATTTTAAAACTTACAGTTTGAAGAATTCTGTAGCTGTAGATCTTCTCCCAACATTTACTGGAACACTGTCTAGCTGAATCAAAATCGCACTTGTAGTTCAGGATGTCACCTATATAAAAGAATTGAGGACACCTGTTGGTAATAAGCAAATAAATAAATAAATAAATAAATGCAGCTGTCTGATGTTAAAAGTTACACTGGAAATGTGAAGTTCTGTAAAAGACACTGTGTTACACATAGCATTCTGTTTTTTTCTTTTCATATACTGAAGCACAGTAATTGTAATGAAGTAAAGATAGTGAATAGATAGTACAGTTGAAGGAATATTTGCAGACTAACCAACTGGTTTTGAAGAAGTAATGTTTGTGGGCTTAAGCCTGTCCACGGAATTGAGAGGAAGAATGGATCAAATGGAGCATGAGTTGGTTTGGGAAATAGTTAAAGTTGCTTGAGAGCTACCTAATTAGTTCACTTTTTTTTTTTTTT
>VXBB01043980.1:519150-523714 GCA_013399915.1 Illadopsis cleaveri | reverse complement strand
TTTTTTTTTTTTTAAACTCTTAAGAATCTTTATTTGTTTAATGGGCAAACATAGAAGAAAATCGATGTAGGTTGCCATGACACATATGGCTTAGAAATTTTGCAGTCCCAAAGATTCTCCTGGGAAAACTTTCTTCATCTAAGTTTTGGAAAATTCATCAACTTTATACACTTCTATATGAAGTCACTAGGAAAGCTAGTGAGTCAATAGTATAAAAATTAAAGTCTCATACAAAGTAAGCTTGGGAGGGACTTCAAGATGTGATGTAATTTATTGCCCTTTGTGCCATTGAATACCAAAGTAAAAAACTCCCTAGTGTTACTAGGTGCCTAAGTCACCATAGCAATACAAAATACTTTCAGCTGCAACCCAGCAAAAAGATTATCCTTTCATGATTTTAGACTGATTATTGTAACCCCTGAGTGGAATAAAAGGGCACCAAAAGAGCTTAAAATAATTATATGACATGTTGCAAGTCATATTCTTGGCTACAAAGCTCACAGTAAGCACATTGACCTAGGTAGCTTCTCTCTCTCAACATCTACCACCAATAGAATCTTTGCTTCAATACAAAGCCAAAATTAAAGTATTTTCCCTGCCAGTCATTACATTGACTAACTGCCTGGGAGACTCAGTCTCTCTGTCATGATGTCCCACAGCACTTTTTCTTAAATGATTTTAGCAGAACATTAAAGATTTTTGGTGGATATGGGCAACAATGTTTAAATGACCCAGATCTGAACTGTGGAGTTTGTTCACTGGGAATCCTAGAGGGGTTGAATCCTGGAATTTTCCTGGCAGCTTTCAGAATTAATCACTGAACTTCTTGCATTTTTTTTTTCTTTTTTACATATACAAATGAGAAATGAACTAATGAACTAATTTTTTTTTTTTCCTTCTATAGAATTGCATGAAAGATATACAGGCAAACTTAAATTGTTAAATCTCTCGTTTGCAAGAAGGAAAGGATTACTGTAGTAACACAATGCTGGTGGTTATAAAAGGCATTGTCTGCTTTTGTATGTTTGCCAAAGAAAAACTGAATCTTTTTTTCAAAGCTTAGAATGAGCATTATTTTAGTAAAAAATCTAAACCTTGTTGTAATTATTTATATTTTCTTGTCTTGAGTTCTCACTGCTGTTTTGCTTGATTCAGTATACTCTTACATTAAAGTTGATGTGAAGTGCATCCACTGTAGAAAATGTGCTATTCATAATTGAGAATATTGTATCAAGTATATTTTCTCCTTGTCGACACCAGCTCAACCCAATTTAATTAAGAGATCATGTACTTGGTTATACGATCTGATTGTTTTCTTGTCAGCAGCAGCACACATTCTAATGTTTAGGAGTTGAATGTAACACTTGTTTTGTTGCCGTTGTCTGGATTTTAGCAGGATTTTAGTAACTGTCATACTAAACACATTTTCACAAGGCAGGAACAGGCTTTTCTTCTGCAAAATTCAGAAGACAAGTTCACCGTGTATCATCAGATGAGTTACTGCAGGCTTTGAGAATTTGGCTTCATCCCTAAATATTTGGAAGTTACTTAATGCATTCCTTCCTAGCAGATATTTATCCCTCAGCTGCCTGTCCTGTTATCTTCCTTTTTCCTCTGAAACTACAAAGCTCTTCTCCAAAAGCCTACAGTCTTCATAAGGCCTTTGTAAGTGTCTAGCAACTGTTACCTGTCTCCTTGCAGTTATTCCAGTTAAATGTTATAAATGATGATTTCTTTAAGGATACAGTATGCAGTTTTTATTGGCCAGTTAGGTGCAAGGAGTGAGAGAAAACTCTTCATGTAAAGCTATAAAGCATGCAGAAGAGTGAAAGTTTGAGGCAGACACAGAGAAAGAAGAACTTCATGTTCTCCAATCTATGAGCAAAGAAAAAGCAATGCATTGAGATGAGCAGGCAGATCTGCAAGATATTAGAATCCTTCTTTTATATTAAAAACATCTCTCACAGAGAGTATTATTTTGAAAGTGCTGGGGTACAGGAAAAGTCTTCTTTATAATTGTAAATCCATCAATTGTAAGGAAGGTTATCTGTGGAAATGAGGATGTTCATCTTTACCAAAAAGTTCTTTGAAATAATTTAGCATAGCTGTACTTTATTTTTGCTGCTTCTGTATTCATCTCCTTGCTTTCTGTTTATGACATTGCATTGTCACCCTGAGCTCAGGTAGAGGTGTATTTTGCCATTTATTCAAAGGAGACAGGCATTTTGATGAGGATATTTGGACATGGTGTCAGAGTTGTACTTGCTAAGAGATGTTCTCCATCATGCCTTTATTATCCCAAAGAGTTAGCAGGGACTTAACATAATTCTCACAGGTGTGTGTCTAACTCCAAGGATGATTTGGGAAAGGCCCAAAAAAGATGGAGACTCTAAGCCTCCCCCAGAATCCTGGTTCAGTGCTTCACTTTTTAACTCCAGCATCTGACCAGTTGCTCTTTGTATAACCTAAGTCATCCATTTTTCAGCTTTTCATCATATAATAGTTTATTTCCTAATCCTCCCAGGGTTTTCTCAAGTTGTTCACATCTGTGAAGTTAATAATGATGTTCTTCATTCTATCTTCATTGTCATTAATAAAAAGTATTGACTAGTTCTGAACATGATTGTTTCATCAAGAAACAATACTAAACTTTCTTAAAATAGAGATTCCAATTACATAGTAGATCAGAAAGTTTTGAACACAAGTCCGAAATCACTAAGCTGTGGTATGTTTCGGGTTTTGACTAGCATATCTATTAATAAGAAGTCATGGAATAGAGAAATATTTATTCAGAATTTATGTTGAAATACTAAGTACTTCACATGGGAATTTGTTCTTAGCACAGTGCTCCTACTGTACAAAAAAATAGTGCAAAATTTTGCAAATAATCACATTTAAATATATTTCTATCTGTATATACACAAATCTTCAAATCTTCTTTTGCATATGGAAATGAAAAAGAAAAGCTTTCTGTTTTTCATACATCTTGCATATTTGCTTCCTCAGAACATATATAAAATACTATATATGTAAGATCCTTTATGTCTCTAACCAACATGCCTGAACTTTGCCTTTCAACCTTTGATTTTGAAAAACAAACTCTAGAGCTGAGAGAAATGTTAGTTTTAAGAGCTATTGTGTTATTCCTTGTATTTACACTTCCAGAAAGAGATGCTTGTATGGCAGTGTTTTCTAAAACTTAGAAAGTTTTCTTAAGCTCCTGGCAGAACAGCTTTTTTTTTTTTTTTTTTTTTTTTTTTTTTTTNTTTTTTTGTGGACAACTGAACTGCTTGATTTTTAGTCTTGATTTACTGTTAATCTGTAAGAAAGTATAGTTGAAAAAAAGGAAAATTTTATATTGTGATTAGTCCTTTAAGATATTAATCCTTCCACAGATTAGTCATCAAAATAATCTTTGAACTGTCCTTGCAAAGATGCAGTCCTCAATACTAAAAAATTACAATACAAGAAGAACTAATATCTTAATGTGTAGTGCATTTTTAATGGCCATTTCTTGTTATCTTCTCTGTTTATACAGTGGCTACACTCCAGCCACTGAAGTGCAGTAAAAGTAACCTTGACACCACCCTTAAAAGAATTGAACTCATTTGGGAAAAAAGTTCTGTAGTCAGAACTTCTTAAGCACAGAAGCAAAGGCATAGCAATGACTCATAGAATGGTTTAGAATGAAAGGGACATTTAAAGATCATCTACTCCATCCTCCCTGCCATGAGCAGGGATATCCTTCATTAAATTCATGAAAGACCCATCCAACCTGATTTTGAAAACTTTCAGGAATGGGCATCCACAACTTCTCTGGGCAATCTATTTCAGTGTCTCACCATCCTCATGTAAAATATTTTTTCCTTATGTCTGATGTAAACCTACCCTCCTCAAGTTTACAAATGTTGCTCCTTTTTCTGTCACTGCAGGCCTTGGTAGAAAGTCCCCATCTTTCTTATATACCCCCTTAAGTATTGAAAGGTCTCCCTGGAGCCTTCTCTTCTCCAGGCTGTAAAACCCCAACTTTCTCAACCTTTCTTCATAGGAGAGATGTTCCACTCTTCTGACTACTTTTGTGGCCCTTCTCTGGACTTGCTCTAACAGATCCATGTCTGTCTTGTACTGGGGACTCCAGAGCTGAGTGCAAATTCCAGAGAGGACCTTATGAGAGCAGAGTACAGAGTGGGGTGGGGAGGCAAATCACTTCTCTAACTTGCTAAGCACACTTCTTTTAATGCTGCCCAGGACACAATTGGCTTTCAGGGTGGCAAGTGCACATTTCGAGCTCATGTCCATTTTTTCATCCACCACTATCCCCAGGTCCTTCTATGCAGGGCTACTCTCAAACCCCTTATCTTCCAGTCTGTTTTGTGTTGGGGTTGCTCTGATCCAGGTGCAGGATCTCATGCTTGGTTTTACTGAACTTCCTAACGTTTGTGTGGGCCCACTCCTCAAACCTATCAAGATGTTCCTGGATAGCATCCCTTCTCTCCACCAAATCAACCACCACTCAGCTTGATGTTACTGGCAAACTTGCTGAGGGTGCACTCAACAAATTCCA
>VXBB01043980.1:504150-509150 GCA_013399915.1 Illadopsis cleaveri | reverse complement strand
AATTACTTACCTTCCATATTTCTACAAAGCAGAAAAATAAAGATATATCCTAACTATGATGCTAATTATTAAGAAGCTGAATTATGCTGTTCATGGAGCAAATGGAAACGATGTCAAAGCATATGGAAGATTTTTGATCCTAATGGGTGTATCCAATTGTAGATTCACGCATTCATTTTAAATACATCCTTTTTGCTGCTTTTTTTTTCTTATTTATAAAGTGTGTGTATATATTTATACATGTATGTGTGTGTGTATGTATTTCAGAGACTGAATGTTACATACAAACCTGCATTTGCAAGCAGCCACTAACAAGCAAGTATGTGGGAAGGGAGTGAAATTTGGGCCACTCTATGTCTGAACAATCTGGTGAGAGCCACTGTGTAATACACAGACAGAAGATACAGCATTACAGACCTGCTTCTCCGATCTTGCCAATCTTCACTTGCATCTCCAGCTTTGTCATACAGTCCTGATGAAAAAGCTGTTTTCTCTAACTGGAGGGGAGTAAAATTTTCTTAGATGGTTATTTCATATTCTCCTAAAAATTTAAATAATGGAAGATTGTAATTTTACAGCATTCTGGGCATGCCATAGTGGCAAGCTGGACAGAAGAGCCTGAGCCTGAGATTTATTACAGATTTAAAATGTTTATGGGTCAGAAGAGTCAAGGGGAATCAATGGAAAATTGGTCAAATGTCCCGTTAGAAGAATGAATGATACTCAAGGGAATTATTTGAGTTCCTAAATCCTTTCAAAGTTAAAGAAAAAGACCCTAAAATCAGCAGCTACCCCCCTTCAAACTTTAATTTTACTTATAATTAGTGTGCATAAATAACAAGGATATAGTGACCTTAGATGAATGTCAGCCTGTTTCAGTCATTTTCCCTCTGTACAACCATGTGTATGAAGAATGTTATCTAGGTGTCCCTTAGCAGACTATCAAAAGTAATTTGCAACATATTTCTTAAAATATGCATTTTAACTTTAGATACATATCTGAGACATTATGGAGTATAAAATTATTAATGTGTAAATGTTACATCTCTGAGACTCAAGAGAAGCAAAAACTCATGCATTGAAATTGAAGAACACAAACAAAAATTAATACAGGAAGAGCTGTATGTGTTAGTCAGATGCTGCCAAAACCTTTGCCAGTTCTTCTAAGCAGAGTAAAGACTGGGCCAGGAAACAACAAGCCAGACAATCCTAATAGTTCCTAATAGTACTAATATAAATTAAAATATTATATTGCAAGTTTCACTATTTCTGTTTGAAGCTATTGAAGACTGAATGAATCAGAAGTAAAAAAATCAGAGAAAGAAATTCATATTGCATGGGAAGGTTGGGGAGAAGAAAAATTGCTTGTCTGAAAAAAATGTTAAAACTTTTAAGAATTGTAATAATTTTTTTTTGTCTATTGTGTAGTCAAGCAGTAATGAAAGGGGATGCATTTATTTTTACAGTCCAGTTTAACACTCTATGCCTGAAACATCAGTAAAATCTGTGGAAAGTATTCATGCAGATCAAAAGCACACAGTGGCCATAAATTATTTCAGGGAATACTCTTTATTTTGGTAAAATTTTTGAAGATGCCTGAAGGCTAAAAACCTTGAAAATGTAGGCAAATACACTAATATGTCAACTAATATATCATAGGGAAGTTTGTCTCTCATGGCATAGACATAGTCTGCGGCTAAATGATAGAAAGTACCTTAGATCAGAATGAGGAAATCAAATGGTAATAATATTTCTTTCAGAAAATAAGGACAAAATACTAATAAAGGTTAAGAACATTTTTACGTTGTTGTATCAAAGTCTAATATTCTCATTAGATTCTCTCCCTGTGTCATAGCAAAGCTTAAGCACAAATAAAAATTAAAGGTAAGTTTTTGTTTTATTTTTTGTGTATGACCAGTTTTTCAGCAGGTTCTATGACTTCCAAACTGTCTTAGGTCTAAAAAACCTACTACAGGCAACTGAGGATGGGTGCTATTTACCAAAGTCTGCAACATCAGTGTGTTTTTCACATTCCTACAGCAAATGTCTGACAAATAAAGTTATGCTATAGTGTTTTGTATGCTTTTTATTTTTAACAAATCAATTCATATTTTCCACATAAACATTGTCATATTATCTCATTTTTCCCTAGTCCCTATCAAACAGGTTATATTTTAATACAGTGAGCATTAATGACTGTATCTATATCTATGTGTGTGTGCAGATAAATATATAAGCTTCGCAATAACTTATTTTGTCTGACTCTAAACAAGATCACGCAACACTGCCTAGCTTTATGGTTCATTTTGTATTTCAGTTGCATCTTTCCTGTCTTTAAAGAAATCTCTTACCGTGAAAGGAAAAATAGATTAAGATTTTCAAGGTCTTTTTGTTGCTTCCTTTGTCGCATTTCTTGTCTCTTGTACAATGAATAGTTAGATCCAGTACAGTGTAATGGGGAAACCTGTACTTCATGAAACAGCCAGTTCTATGGACTTTATTTCAGGATTGATTTTTTTTTATTATACAAGGATGTAGGCCAGGCACTAAATATTTGTGTCATAAATACCTTTTTGTCCCATTTTTATTTTCTGATGTCAGGAATAACTTAACTATTTTATTGCCTTATCACCATTATACCTGAGTTCACAACTTATAACTTCTGGGTAAACTTCATATCCAGCAGAACCACATGGTACTACTATGATTCAATAAATTCAGGAGTCCATATGTGGGTATTTATTTATGACCACTACTTGCACGACTTCCCTCTGGACAAGCTGGAGTACTGGGGCCATGGTGAAGGTTCTCCAGCTACCTGTTGCACTTTCCATTTACCTTCAGGGCATCATTCCTCTACAGGTTTCCTTCTTGTGGGAAAACTTTCATTCTATTTCTAGCATCTTGTTTTTTTAAAATAGTTTCTTAGATGGGAAAAAGGCCAGCATATTTTATATATGAAGTAAAAAGCAACTCCTGAAATTTTGTGAGTTTCTTACCTCAAAACTTGTTCTGGCAACTTGTTCTGGTTTTCCATCTTTATGTAGCTTAAGAAGCCACTCCAAATTCCACTGTTAGATAATTCTTATGTTTGACAGCCAATTAATGTAATTGTACTTGTTGATAAGTGAATAGGTCTCAGTAAAAATGTGTAGTAATCCTTTCAGAATTTACTTCAACTTTCATGTTCTATAAGGAAATAAATATTTTAATAACATTTTATTGATTACTGGAATATGTAACAAACACATCCCAACATGTGTTGATTTCTAGTAATTATCGTTAAACTGCATGCCTAGTTGCAGCATTGATTCCAAACGGATGTGACGCAGCGTCTCTCTCCTCCCCCTTTCAGGAGGTGGGATACTTGTTAAATTAATCAGATGGGAAGAGACAGCAGATTGGATAATTTCAAATAGTGGAATAAAGTCATAAAGTCCAGTTTCTCACATTGCTGAGAGCAAGTAGTGACCATGGGTTGGAAAAATCAGAAGTGGCATTTGAAGATTAGTAAAGTCAGTAGGACCAATTAATTAAGACAATGAACCAGAAGAAATTTCATTTACCTGAGACTCTAAAGAGAAAAGAGAAGAAAAATTCTAATGACATTGTAGGATTTTGCTCTGTTCCTTCTTCAGATGATATTATCATATTAATGAAAATGTTTCAGGAAAGAAATACTGGAATCTCTAAATAATAACAAAAAAATAAACTTGTCATGTTTTCATTATGCCTTTTTATTCAGGTGTCTGGTAAGTGTAATGCATTCCAAAAACTAGAGAGAGCATAAAGCAACTTATTAAACCAAACTAACCAATATCTCTTAAAACTTACTGGGTACTATCAAGGGTTTGGGAGGTGGCAGCATTTCACCTGTCCATCACCTGTCATACAAGCATTAACTTAGCCCAGACATAGGTGAGTACTACAGAAAGACTTTCATTTACTCCCTCACCATACAGTAAAAGTTAGAACAGAAAATGCAGATGTTGCTAGTACATCACACATTTACAGGAATACTGGTTAAACGTGGGCAATATTTTCTGCTTTCTCATGCAACCAAGTTTTTGAAACTACATTTATTTGGTGAGTTTGATTTCCTCATGTTCATCATCACGAACAAAAGCTATAGCTTTACAAATACAGAGGTATTCTGAAAGATTAAAGTTGTCGTGGCATTTTTGAACTACTGGATGTTCTAATTTGTGTGCTGTGACTCTGCATGAGCAGTTCTGTATTATTTTTTATGCTTCTCACTCTGTACTTGTAAATTCATACATAAAGATGAATCTGCAGCACATTGTCAAATGAAATTATCCACCAACAACAGCAATAACAGGATCTTCAACACAGCATAAACAAGCATGCAGAACCACACATTTCATCTGAAATACCCATTACCAGCACAGTTGCCCACTTAAGCTCAAGGAGAGAATTCCTTTCCTCAGCTTCTCCAGCTGACTCTCAGATTTGCCTCTGAAAAGCCTTTCCCTGCAATTACAGAAACAAACTCAGCTTGGGCAGTCACAAAGTGAGGATAAAGTAGAGCTGAGATGGCAATTTTACTTTTATGCAGAACAAAGGGAACTGTTTCAAAAGTCCACCTTTATAAAATGCTTTTTGAATGTGAGTGGCATTCTTTTTTCCTCCACAACTCAGTTATTTATTTCCTTATTTTGATGTGTCTCCTCCCTGGCAGTTCCAGAGCAATTCATCGGCTCAGGCTTTTCCCAGCTGCCGAAAAAAAGCACCATTTGCCAAGCTGTACCTCAGGGCTGAGGGAGACTTGAGCAATCTGCTTATTCCAAAGGTTAGCTTATTTTAATAGGTAGCAAAATATGTACTGTAATGACCAGCAGGCAGGCTGGAGGCAGGGCTGGAGTGAGGGGAGGAGAAGGGTGAGATCCCAAACTCATCTGCACTGTCCAGCAAGGCTATGAGATGTTCTGTTGGTTTGACTTTAAGTGAACTGCTGACTGTTTCACTTTAATAAAAAAAAA
>VXBB01043980.1:489201-504121 GCA_013399915.1 Illadopsis cleaveri | reverse complement strand
AAAAAAAAAAAAAAAAAAAAAAAAAAAGCATAAATGAGACAAGTTCTGCTTTCTTACAAGTTTTGTTATGAAAGGTTCACACATCTTTGTGTGAAATAAAAGTATGATGCTAATCAACACCTTCTAGTCATTAAGATGCACATTCTATATATAACTTCTTTTCCTTTGTGCAGTAAGATCGTAACATCTCTTTTCTTTCATTCAAAATGAAATTCTTTCACTAAAATATTTACTGCTTAAAAATGCAATTTAAAAAAATTGAGTTTTTTAAAAAAATCCAGTACTTTTCAGTTAATGAGGCCAAATGACAGCCAAGCATTAGAGACTAGCAGGAAAAGCAAAATTAAGCCAAATGAAGTGAGTGGGCAAGGGCTGTCATTTTTCACCTCCAAGCACTAGTTTCTATAGGTCTTACATCCAATGTAATTGGGATAGTATCTCTCCACACAGGAAATACCTAGTGATTAGGCAATTAGGAAGACCTTAATCTAGATCCACCAGTTGGAATAAATCAGTGTCATGCAATTGCAGATGTTGAAAACAAATTCACATCCGTGGGAGAAGTTGATACCAGGAGGTAAAATTATGAAGTGGTGATAAGGTAGCAGGCTTTTTTAGTTTTGGTTGATTTTCTTTGGGTTACACAGATTCTTATTTTATTTATTTTATTATTATTTTATTGGAAGTTTACTTTTTCACTGCATTTTTCATACCTATGGTATGATGGTCACATTTTTAACTTGTCAGTGGCTTAACATTAATAACTTCCATTAAACTTTGCTTAGAAAAGAAACTTAAAAGTCAAAACAATACTATTTGGAAAGTTAACTGTATTTCTTCATTAAATGTGCAGAAAGTGGAGAATGATACCCTACAGGTAGATATTTTGGAGGGACCCAACCTGCTGTTGAGTAAGGCTTAAAACACATGTTGTGCCAACACAGATGTTCTCAGTCTGAGTCTGAACACTTGTACTCACAGTCATACTGTTGTTTTGCTTTAACAGTGCAAGACAGAGCCTTGTTTATGAGACTAGAGCAGTACATCTGAAAATACTGTGATGCATCTCTTTGGGGTTTAGGACTACAGGATTATGTGGTTTGGTTTTTATTGCTGTTGTTCAGCTGACTTACCCAGAGAAACAAGGATCACCTATTGGAGGTATAAATGGGCTCTCCTATGTATACAAGAAACTTAATGAGATAGCAGAACCCTAAGCCTGAGCATCAAAACATGTGGCTATGAAAAGAGAGTGAAAAAAGTAAAGCTTCATGCTGAGGGCAGAACCCAGAATACACTCCTGCTCCTTAGTGAGGTATAAAATGGTGAACCACTGGAACCACCTTGTGTTTTTCATTCTTCCAAACTAATCTTGTTTCACTTCAGCTGGAAGGAAGTGTTTAGAATCAACAAGCTGGTCTATAAACTTGGGAAGAAGAGAGAAGAATGAATGTTACATGCTTTTGAGTGCATTTTAAAGGGTACCATGTAGAATTTATGCACTGAAAATAGGATGTTAACTAGCCCAGCAGAAAGAGCATGATGTCTGATCATACAGTCGCCAGAGTTTCATTTTTCTTTACGAAGTGCTTGTAGACTATCTATCTGATCACCTGAGACCTACTAATGCAAAAATTATTCTCTCACATACCCTAACTGCTTCTAGGCTCTCCTAGTCTACTTCTAGTATTGAATAACAGATAAATTCAGCCTACTAAACTGTTTCTCAGCAGAGAATTTAATAGTTGCTGCTGGCTGATAAATACTAGAACATTTTTTAACCAGATAGTATATAAATCCCTTTTTCTTCTCTGTTAATGTCAAGACCAAAATGATCTTTTGTCATATTGAAGAGGCTAATCAACAGAAGAAGCTATAAAAATGGGAGGAAGCCTTTTGGGAAAGCACTGCTTGCAGTCTGGTTTCATTCCTTTGGCTTCCTCTCCCTGAACACTTAGTGCATAGGAAAACAATTTATGCACTGATAAATGAAAGTCTGGATGCAATTCTCCTCCTCATCCACTAACCCTCCAAAAGAGAAGATAAAAGAAAGGAATGGGGTATGTTGCCCTAGCAAAAGGCTCCTTATCACTAAAATTAAACCCTTTGAAAGTGATATGGTTTAATCTCAGTCTGGTTCTGCCAGGCTGAGCTGGCACCCCATGGGAATTTTGCATGGCAGTGCCCATGCAGGATTGAGAGTTATATACTGGAAAACAGGAGGCCTGCCCAAGTGGGACAGCCCTGTAGCTAGAATGGCACACATCTCAATGGGATGGATGCCTGGGAGAACTTGTTCTCTGGAAATCAGCTGAAGAACATGTTTAAATACACCAGCCATTGGTCTGGCCTGGGCATCTTACTGTGAAAACAAGATTGCTATCTAGTTGAGGCTTCCCTCCTGCACAGTACAATAACAGAAGGGACTGTACAATTGACTTACTGTAGATGTGGAGACAGTGCCTGTGGCTCCATGATCTTTGGCTGAATAGCCCCTTAAGCCTTGCAGAGTGGTAATTTCAACAATGATCAAATGTTGGGCCACACTGGATAATAAAAAATGATGAAGAGAACAAAAGATGTGAAGAAGGGTCCAGACAGCCTGGAAGAGGACTGACACATAATTTCTTTTTTGCTGATGCTTGAGGATAGAGTCCTCTGAACCATGTTTTTGGCATAAGAGTCCACAGGTCTCGAGACTGCTTTTGTTTAGATAGAACACTAACTATTCCTCAATTAAGAATCAAGTAGATTTAGTAGCACTAGAGACCTACCCTTCAGTGTTTGGGAAAATTCAATGAAAATGTGTAACTGTCACAAATGAATTGTTTCAAGGACATGGAAACATGCTGAGCAAATAAATCAAAATTTGAATCAGATTAGGAGCTATTTCAGTGTGAGGAAATGATATATTTGAAAATCCTTTAGTTTAAAATTCCCTGATCCCCAAATCCTATTGATTTTCTCCCTTTCCTTGTCATGGTCCTTCTGCTGCTTGCATGATTTTATGGTATTTAAATTCTCCCCAGAGAAGATCACAGGCTCATTCTGTTGCAGACTGTACAAACACAGTAAGTAAGCCATTCTTCAGAAGACTCTAAAGGTTTACAATCAACATATATAGGCATGTTAATAGAACAAGATGACACAATACTCAGTACATGAAACATTTACAAAGAGAATTGATCTGGTCAAGGTCATCACAAAGATCTGTTGCAGAACCAGCAATATCATCCCAGGCTCTGGACTGGGAGTCTAGGGCAATTGTCACCTCTCAGTAGTTGCTAGATCTCTTTATGTAGAATTTGACTTATAGCCACAAATGCAAATGCATCAAAATCATTTCCACTCAACTGTATTCTCCTCTGTAAATCAGGAACTAAGAGCTATTGCCATGCACTCAACAGCATCGTATTAATTGGCCTCATTTCATATTCTTTTTGTCTGACCAATGCAGCTTGACAGTCTCTAATGGGATTTTCAGATGCACACCATGGATTCTTAAGTGATCACTTTTTCTCCCCAAATACATGGGTTTGCTCTTTTTCAAACCTACTTCTAGACCCTTCTGGTACCTAATTCCCAAGCACACAATAAAATTCTAATTCTTCTTAATCTGCTTTTTTTCAATGATAGTAGCTGCAGAAACATCTAAATAGATGAGTTAATCTTTTTTTCTCTAAATGCAATGCTATTTCATTCACTCTTTAAAAACTTATTTTTAAGATAAACATTTTATATGTGATGATATTAGTAAAATGTTACAAATTTAATACCAAATTAAATATATTCTCTCCACACCAGAGGTCATACTCAGTCCCTGTAGCTTGATCATTTTACAGATAGACGAGACTAATTATCAGGGATCTAGCACGTACAGAGAATGTAACTTGCTTGCTGAATAGGCAGTGTTGAAACTACTTATTGGGTGTTCCTTATCCTTTGGACTGACGTTATATTTCTAGGATTACATATCTATGTCCTTCATGCATATTCTCCATAGAGTGAAGACTACCATTGCTCCAAAGTATAGATGTATTCAAAAAGTATGGATTAAAAACCTGTTTTATGTAACAATTCCTGTTCTAAATGGTGTAGACAATAATCTGAACCAATCAATATGAAAGTTTTTATATCATAAAATTGTTGTCATGCATGAAACCAGGATTACCTTTAGTGAATAAAATCATCTTTCATGCCTTGTAAAGGAGCAATATGGTAGGGTTTTTTTTTTTACTGTTGACTCAATGCTACAGGATATTTTCAACTAAATCTATATTCATAGGTTATGCTTTTGTAGCAATCCATTGTCTTCTACAGTATTTTAAAAAAAGGATCAACTTATTATTTTATAGAGAGCTGAATTACACAAGTATCATCATAAAACCTGTCTGCTTAATTCCTCTGTGTGTTTATGCAACATTTGCTGTCTTATTTTTTGGCCTATCCCAAAGCCAAATTTGACTGTGAGTTTAGCTAGAATACACCCCTGCTCATTAGTGAGGTATAAAATGGTGAACCACTGGAACCACCTTGTGGTTTTCATTCTTCTAAATTAATCTTGTTTCACTTCAGCTGAAGTGCCACATATCAGGCCACATATGTTTTAAAAAGACTTTCAAGTGATGTTATAAAAATGTTCAGGTATTCCTCAAGAAGTATCTATATAATTTAGCCTATATTTTAAGTCACATAAATCTATTTTATCATTACTTTTACTCTATGTATTACTTATTATACATTGACCAAACCAACAAATCTAAAAGACAGTGCCATTACTTTGTAGTGATAGGAATTCAAATATCCTCTTGTAGGTATTGTCTTCAAAGCTGTTATACCTATTGCATACAAATACCCTGGCAGACTTTGCTGAGGGTCTATCTTAATTTTAATTCTTTTCCCTAGCTTATGGATCTTGTTTCTCTAACCTTTCTGAATAACTAAGATCATTGTATTGCTGTGGCACTCTGCTTGCCCTTAGCTGCACCTTCTCCATTTCTGTAATATCCTGTTTTATAATAGAGTGACCTGCACTGTGCCATTTTCTTAATATGGACTCATTAGTCTCTTGGACTGTGCTGGGATAATTTCCTCAAATTTCTATTGAATAATCGTATCTATACTTTTCCAGCATATTGTTGGCTTTTACCTCTTTTTTTGACTAATAAACATTACTCAAATGAATTCACAGTTTTTCCCAGCATTGTGAAAATGTTTCTTTTCTCTAGTCTTTTGGTTTAAGTCAGCAGCAATGAAGGCCTTCAGACTGATATTAGTGGTCTCTTTCTTTCTTTCTCCCACTAGGAGCCAAGAATCCCTCCCTCTGTCTCCTGTCTTTTCCCAAACTGTCTCGTCATTCATGCTTTCTCCCCACTCCCTGGAAGTTCCTCTTATGCTTCAGCTAAGAACTCCACAGTGAGTATTGAAAGCCAAGGATTGCCTTACTTGGAAGGTACATGACTATGAACACAGTGATCAGTACAAAAGGAGCAGAAGGGTGTGAGGCACGTGGTGGGAGGAGAACTCACTTGGGATGAGTGGACTGGGACCCTACTCACTAGCATCGGAGGAACTCCAAGAACTGGAGCTGTTAGGGTCCTCTAAAACTTATTACTGTATTCAATTTCAATATTAACTTCCCAATGAACTCCTGACCTGCCTTGAACTTATTAGGTCTGCCCATAGGAAACATGTAACCACATTTAACAAAAATTATACCCCTCTAAATTAGTGCAGTTACACCAGCCCTAAACTTTCTTTGTCCTAACTGCATCCTAAAGTGCTGTCTTCGGGTGTTTTTCTTATCTGTGGAGACTGAATATGGGCTGGGATCCCCTCACACCTTCAAGGGAGTCCCTGTAGCCTTGGCCAGCTTACTACCCCAAACAAAACTTTACTTCGGAATTGGAAACAGAAAAGAGAAATTTGCACAAAAGAGATCATATACTGAATTTGATGAAAATTGTCACAGTCAAGTTTATAATTGGAATAAAGGAAAGAGAGTCGTGGTCTCACTATTTTTACCTTGGATGGCTGCAGGTAAAGGTCTTGGTGAGCTTTCTCACCTGGAATGTTGGCTTAGCAGGCAAGCAAATGCCACTCCTCTCCACTCAGTGACTGCTTAGTGACACTGAGATTACCAGGCACATGACATCGCAAAACTGGGCAGCAATTGACTATTTGATGCTTGCTCATAGACATGGCTGCCAACACTTTGAAGGAATGTGCTGTTTCAACCCTTGCACTCAGAATCCATCTGCATTAACATCCAGAAGCTGAGAAAGCAAGTGAAGGAATTGAAGGTTGAGAACTCAGACTGGATTCATTAACTTTTCAGACAATGGGGATTGACAGGATGGGTTTCATCCTTTGTTAAAGGGATTTTTTGGTTTTTAATCATTGTTTTTATTCTTTCGCTCATGTTTCCCTGCTTAGTTAAGTGTCTGCAAAAATCCATTGGGGAGGTCTTTTTAGTAAGAAAAACAGGGGGATTGTGGAGTCCCTGGAGTTCCTCACAGTAATACCCAGGGTCTGGCCTTGGAAGGAGAGACTTCCCACCTAGATTGAAAGAGAAAACTTCCCCATTGTGCCTTGTGACACTCTATAATTCTACCCCAGTCTTGTTCTCCCTGATGCCCAAAATCTCATGGTTTCTCCTTTCCCTGATTATCCTTTGGTTGTGGGACCCTGGTGACCGGCCCCGTTATCCCTACAGGTCACTGACCCTGCCTGCCCTTTGTACCACCCCTGTGACCCAATGGGGTCATTGGCTGCTGCATCCCATACTTAAGCTGACACACAGCACATGGCCTGGTCTTTTGTTCCTGATACCCTTTGGCACCTGAAATAAACCTTGCTGGAACTTTATCATACAGAAGGCCCTTCTGCCTCTCCTCGCTGAGCTAGCCTCGTGGTGGGGTGGATGTGTGAGCTCGACTGCTTTACCTAATTTCTCCCAAACGGCTTTTCCACTGGAGAGGCTTACTGGGATCTAGGCTTCAGCTCCACACCTAAGAGACACACTGCTACAGAACTCATAATAAGGAAGCAGTGAGGCAGCTGAAGATGATGATACTGGGAGAGGAAGAATGTGTTTGGGGACGAGTTTTACAGCATTTAAATTCTCCCTAAAGAAGATAGCAGGTAAAGACTGAAGAGAAAGAAAAATGAGCTCACTTAGTCAATGTTTACATATTGCTGGGCAAAAAAAATCCTCACAAATCTAAACCAGTTTCCTTTAGGTGTGGCTGACAAAATACATGCTCATCTTCAAAATACTTACATTTCAAGCTGTACACCTGCCTATTCAGACAGTTACTAAGTCACCAAATCATTATTTAAACCATGCTTATACATATGACTTCTTGAAATAAGTTAAAAGGGATAAAAAATCCAGTCTCTTTTCACATGAAATTATTTTTTAAATTGTATTTGAGTCCTGTAAGGTGACACGTTCTAAGCATATCATCAATTTTACCAGATCAAGTTCTCCACAGGTAATTATGACGTTGAGATCAAAACAAACCTGGTAAACTGCTAGCTGCAAGAAAGTTTGACATATAAACTCCAAAAATGAGATCTGAGCACCCATATGAACATGCGTAAAATGCCTGATTAAAAAAGCAGTATCTTTTGATATCAGAAATTCTGTATGTATTTTTGTAAGTCTTATATGTAAGAGTTCAAACCAACGTGAAAAATGAATCCATCCATTATAGTTCCACTGTCCTAAAAGTATTACTTCTACTACAAAGACCATTTTTACCCTTTACCCCTCTTCTGTGAGGGGATTCCAGATATCTAAGATGGAAATTGGTCAGGTTTTCTTTAGGAAAAGCCCAGAAAAATGCCACAGAGATGATAATTTTGCAGACTTTCTTTTAATTTAACAGAATTAGAGCGGGAGAACTTAAAAAACCTCAGATCCGCAATATGAGGAGGAGGAAAAGAAATAATTTGAAATAATTTTTACTTCTTGCCCACAGTACCCTCTTTCAGGGTGAGGTGGGTAAAAGGAGGCTTTCCCCCATGTCTACAGGAAGAGGGAAGGCGACACAGATCCTGCACCAAAATCTCAGGTGTTAATGTTGGATGTCCAAGGAAATTCACACTCCATGTAGCTCTGTATCTGATAACAGTAAAGTTCTGCTTCAGTCATTCCAGTCTGGGAAAACAGAGAGGCTGGACAGCACAAGTGTCGCAAACATTAAAACTTCAGTAGGCCTGAGAGCTCAACTATATTTCTGCTTCAGAAACTCTGTTGTGCTCTGACAGGAACATTTGGAGTTAGATTTGAAGCCCTGCTTAAACATTATGAATTCAAGCTTTTAAAGAAAAAACTTCAACATTTTTCAGGATTGATATTTTAAATGGTTTTGACACAAAACATGTTAGATGTTTTTGACTTGCTGTTTTCAGCTGCTAATGTTTGATGCTTTAAATTTACATTTTGTTACTTGTTCCTCAAAATGCATATTACTCAGCATCAAAATATTCTTATGTAACTCATAGCAGATAAGAATATTGGTAGTGCCAGGGAGATTATTCTTTATAGCATTTTGGTATCAAACATGAGGAAATATCATCATGAGAGAGACTGGATTGTGAATATCGATTTGTAATTACAAGTTATATTAAATTTTTTAAAATTATAACATATTAGCTATACCATTACTTTCTGTAATGTTCAGAATCACAACAAAAACATACTAGTGCATTATGCTATCTTATCTTCATATATAATAATTTGTTTAACAGCATTTTGCATAAATTAAGGGAAAGCAGGGGAATATCTACAACCATAAAGGAATTCACAAGGCAGAATGATAGGGATTACATTCATCTCCAACCCCAGTATGCTATTGATAAAGAAAATGATGTCCATGCTTTTTATTTTTGACTGACATAGGAATACTGTCACAAAGAATTTGCAGTGTATTTGTTCAAGCAAGTGAACTTGTGAATTAAAACCCCAAATTTATATTCCTGTTCATTAATAACAATAGGAGTTGGATTTTTTTTTCCAAAAATCTTATGTTTGACCTTTTTTTAAACCTTTTTCATGTTTAGAACTCTTAGATTTATAGTAAAAGCCCCAAGTTTTTAATACAAAATTGGATGCACTTCTGTTTTCTTATGCTGAAGTAATTTTATTGTGAGAAAAGAAATTACACTTAGTATAGATTAAGGCTTTACAACAGAGAAACAAGGAAAGAGCAAACTAAGAGGCTTTTATGATGTACATCCCATACTTTCGTACTTGTAAAATTGGAGCTGTTACCATCCTTACAAATTTCTGGACAAATGATTCTTCTTGAGGTACTCATATTCTTCCCTTTTTTTCTGCTTTTTCCCAATGCCTTGTTTTCTGCACTTGCTGGAGCATTTTTAGCCCTTGTACAACTTGATTACCTCTTCAGGGATGCATCCCATCTGAATTTGTCCAAATCTGCTCTGCAGACCACCAGTAAATCCATGCGCGTTTCCTCAGTTTGTATCATCCCCAGATGGAGGGTGGTCTGCATGCACAGCTGTACACAAAACTGTTAACAGAGCTGCTATTTCTGCTGTGTGATAGTAAATGAGCCACTAAGAAATTTTGTGATAATAAACACTATTTCAACAAATGTAGAGAAAAAATGCTGTACTAAGTCACTAGCTTAATATCTGGGACGTTTGCTGCATCTTACAGTTCTGGGAGGGCAAAAACTGCTTATTTGTAAGAGTCCTTGGACTTCCTCAGGAATAACAATAACCTTCATTTTTAAGAAATTAACCTCAATACAGCTTTTTTTTCCTAATGGTCTTCTTGGAAAGGTGACCTCCTCATCATTCAATTCACTTCATCTTACTGCTGAACTGGCTTCATTTTTCACCACTATGCATAAAAATTACTTAACCTTAAAAAAGAGAAGAGAAGAGAAGAGAAGAGAAGAGAAGAGAAGAGAAGAGAAGAGAAGAGAAGAGAAGAGAAAAAGAAAAGAAAAGAAAAGAAAAGAAAAGAAAAGAAAAGAAAAGAAAAGAAAAGAAAAGAAAAGAAAAGAAAAGAAAAGAAAAGAAAAGAAAAGAAAAGAAAAGAAAAGAAAAGAAAAGAAAAGAAAAGAAAAGAAAAGAAAAGAGGAAACTCTTGGACCGTGCCAGAGTTCATTTATGTCTAAGTCTTTTATAGCTACAATCTAGCTTTATAGAACAAGCCTCTTGAAGGCCTTCAGAGGTTAAATATCTGTATTTAGATCCTTATCTTCTTATTACTCAATATCCCCAATCCATTGCACTTTCAGGACTGGTTATGATTTGTCCTCATGTAAGATCCTTGGCACCTTATTCATTTTTGCCTAATGTAGTTTTCTTCATTGTTCTGACTACACATTTTCCTCTTCTTAATATAACTCAGACATCCATCCATACAGAGTGAATTTGACAATTCTCATCTAAGATTTTATCTTTTTTTTTCCTCTGGAGAAATATCAGATTGAGTTGGACTTTCTTACCTGATAATGATGTGCAATGAATCAGCCAAGTGAAAAGTACCTTACCTCATCTCTTCTGACTGTCCTGGTTGGCCTCAAGGCTAAGAGGGAAGGAAGACTGTGAAACAACTTGAGCCCAGGAAGAAACCCCTGCATGAGAGCAAGGCACCATTAGAAGTGTATGAAGAAGCTGAGAATGGGAATCAGATGTGTAATATGCAGACACCAAATAACACACTAGGACCAACAGAAGCTACAGATTGATTTATTCATAGTAATGGTGGGGGAGACACTACAAAGCATTTCTTGGGGGAAGCCATCCAGTGGATAGCCTACATTATCTGGAAGCAGATATATCGACATACTCTACACAGGTAAACGAATCTGGTTTTGTTTAGTAGACTATCTGTGTACTAAATGGTACACAGGGTATGGATGTGATCTGAAAAATGTGCAATAAGTTTTATTTTTAATAAGAGAATGGACTGGCCAGAAAACTATAGGTATTTAAACTCTTCACTGCACTCATTAGAGAAGCTGTGGCCATGATGAAAGGAGGCCAGTGCCTCAAAGGGATTTCTGTACAGTACATAAGAGACAATAAACATTTGTTGTTCCCTTACAAATCCCATCCCTGTCTCTCTTTACTCTCACTGTTCTCAGTCAGTCATGTCAACTTTGCTCAAGGCTTTTTCTGGATATATGTATCTGAGCCACTTCAAGGGTGGTTTTGCATATGTCCCTTTGCAGGAACTTTGATAAATATAATCTCCTTTAACCCCACTTCCCAAGCCTAGCATACCTCTTCTTGGCACCAGTTTGGGTACTAGTCTGACACCACTTCAAAATGCCACTGGCACTGTTTTCTGCTATGTATGTTAAATATTCCAAGTACAAAAGAGATTACTCTTGACTTGGACCTTCTAAGCCGTACTCTACAACAAACAAAAACAAACCACAACATTCAACAGAAATAAAGCACTGACCAAAAAAACAATGACTGTTTGTGGTAAAGAAATACAGATATTTTTGTAACACAGGGAAAAATAGCTTTTTTGTCTCACCTATTTCTTTCAGTAGATTTTACATTAAATGTAAAAAGACTGTAAATCAAAATTTTAATCAATGCTATTGGTTCAGTGTAAAATGTTAACTACTTACTGATACCATGATTTTTGCAGAAATTGCATATTTTTTTATTTCACACTTGCATGAAGTGGCATTTCTCGGTGAATAAGAGAGTTACACATCTTGGAAATGTCATGTTACTTTTATAAAATCATTTAATAACAAGAAAAATATTTTCTCCTAGAAAACTCCACAGTTGAGTCTAAAACACTGTTGGATAAAGAGCTCCTTTTGAAAAGGAGAGGAAGTGCAAACAGTAAGTGTATTGTTCAAAGACAGCCCTGCAAAACTCTTTTCTCAACATATATTTCCTGAAAATAAATACCACAATCATTAAGGCTGTGGTTTTAGTATGGAACATTGTTTATGAATACATTATAGATTCAAACACAAGAATATTATCCATAAGATGTATCCATAAGCTGTTCATATTCATCAACCTGTGTAAACTGCATGAAGCAATCTTAGGCCAACTATTGATAGGTAAAAAATTCCCTGTGTTCACAACACTCATTTTGGGCATACTGTATCAGCATGCAAGTGGATAGACATAATCGACAGTTTCTTTTAGCTAAAAAAATACACCATGGAAGGTTCAAGCTGTCAAGATGCCAAACTACACATTAATGTCATCAAGAATCAACGTGTTGGAGGAAGGGGAATGCTGATTCAACCATACCTGCTTTTTAAAGGATTAGCCTTGAACCTGCTGGACAACTAACAGGTTTCACCAAGACCCGTATTCACTTACACCAATGAATATTTAAAGGTCTGAGGGGTGTAATTCAGAGCTTATTTGAATTAATGGCTGAACTGCATTTGAAGCTATGAGGGCAAGAATTCTGCATGATCTTTGTTCTCCATTCTGCAAAAGTCTACATGAACTCCTCCTCTGCTTGCAGTCACATTGGATTCACTGCGACACTGGAGAATCCCATTGTTCCAACACCATTTTATAAAACAAGAAGTAAATTGGCAGTTTTCATTTATAAGGAAAAAAGTTGTGGAGGGAATGCCTGAGATATGAAGAACCACATGCACATACTGCATAGATGTTTGAGCATGATTTTTGAATTAGAGGTGATGTCCTCTCATGATGAACTCATGCTGCAGTTGGAAGACTTAAGAGTGGCACATGTCACAGCCCTCCCACTTCCTGCCTATCTAGTTGATTAGCAGCCATCCTGACAACTGCTACTTTTCTTGGTTAGTGATACACCAAGTTTGCCCCAGGAAAGGAAAATCCCATTTCCCATTTGTGGCCACACCAACAGTTTTTCAAGTTTGGTCTAAGCAATGGCTGTGGAGCAGTGTGGGTACCAAAGTAGTATCATAGGTCTTGAAAGCATCTGATCATACTTTATCTAGTGAATATCAGAAGTTGATCTACTGTGATAAAAAATATTTTTGCTTTTTTAAATATAAATTTAAAGTAATCACACCAATGGAACTCCTGGAAACTAATTAATTTGTGCTATTTTAAATGTTTGTCATTACCAACAAAAAATTAAAAATTAAGCTTAGTCCTTTCCTGATTAAAATACTATAGCTGAATATTAAAATAGAAAACTGATGAACAGAACAATGGTCACACTTTGAAGTTTCAAAACAACAGAAGTAAAATGAAGCCTAATTCTCCTCCAAAAAAGTTAGTAAAAAATTCAAAAATTAAAGACAACAATTAAGAAAACATAATGTGTCTTTTGATAGAAAGAAAATGCTGAGTGGTCAGCTAACAGGAAGAACTGAGCTCACCAATGTAACAGAGGCATTTCAGGATCCTGGGGAATGTCCTTCAGACAGAGGCCTAGTCTGTTAAGCAGAAGAAAAGTCTTGTTGTGAAGATGGCCCTCTGAGAAGACTGCTATGGGCAGTTCCAAAGACACATTTTGGTTGTGGAAGGATTAAAAAGACCCATTGTAAGCATCATAATAGATGAAAGTATACAAATGTAGTCTGGAGGAGGAAATTAGCTGTTTCCATGGAAGATTTTGGAGGAAAAGCTGTAATTTTTGTAATTGGACATTTGAAGCAGTGTGCAAGTTCCAGTTTACATTTTTGTATTAATATTTTGTATGTTTTCTTTCTTAACGGCATTTGTTATGGGCTTGTTTTTTAATCAGAGAAACTCAGTAGTTTTATCATGTTCCCTTTGATACTTTCTTTTTCCTTAAGAGACTTCATTGTTATTGGAGTTCCCCAACAAAATTACTATTTTATGCATTTTTGGCATTGCAATTCCTGCCTGAGTAAAACACAAAATGTCAGAGGAAAGGAAGAGAAAATGTGTTTTGTCTCAGTCACAGCTGACCAGTGCCAGTATTTTCAGATATTTGAGGCCATTTGGAAAAAAAATAGTAGAATTTCAAAACCCAGCAGAGTCTTACTCCCAACTTGACCTGTAAATGATGGTTTAGGAAGATATCTGTACAGGTATGTGCATACAAACCTGAACTTCTCCTCTTATGCTCCAAGAGTCTGAATGGAAGCCAGCTCCAGGCTGGCAGCCACGTAGCTGGCTTTGCCCTGCTCTGTATTTGATGTAACGTGCCCTGTCTTCCAGCATATGGAGGTGGCCCTAATCAGCCCCCAGCAGGGCAGGTTACCTTGCACACAGTGTCTTGCTGACGCACACATGGATTTCCAGATCGGAGTAGTTTTGCCTTTGAGGCTTCTCTCTATTAACAAACTGACAAACTGAGTGTGAAATATTTGGAGAGGCTGGCTTTGTGTATTTTAGTCTGCTTATCCTTATCTTCTGAGAAAATCTGTCACAATGCAACAGAAACTCATGTTCTGTATCATGATTTGCTATGAATAGAGCTTTGGCACCATGTTTGCTTGTCCAAATTATTTGCATATCTTCAGATCCTGAAGTCTGAAGTGACACAGCAGAGAAAGGAAGTCTTGTGGAGCCCACAGTGTTCTTCAGCTAAAACAGGACACCAGAATGTTTGGGCAGGTGCTGCACACACTTCTGCCTCACAGAGTGATCAGAGCGCAACTAAGTGGTTTGTGCCTTTTCCACAGCTGTGGCACAGCCAAGCATGTTTGCACATTCCACAGGACACCAGAGAACTGTTGGAGGATGAGTAGTTACTGCTTCTGATGGAGCACTTTCTGTTAACAGCTCCAAGTTTCGAGACTTGAGGAATTGGAAGCAATGTGCTCTCAATGGTTGTTTATTGGACCCTTAATTCACTTCCCTGCTGATCTCACCACCACAAGGTTGTTTACCTTCAGGTCACATTATAAGGCTCACTGATTTGGTTTATTAGAAATTTTGCCAATGGGAAATAGTTGGGTGCAATACCTGGGTATTT
>VXBB01043980.1:444201-484201 GCA_013399915.1 Illadopsis cleaveri | reverse complement strand
AAACTTTTTTTTTTTTTAAGTACATATATGAATACAAAAGAAGATTCTGTTCTGACTGGAATTGTAGTGCCAGAGATCACTACCAGTAATTTTTGTATCCACTCCTCTGAATAGGATAACTTGCCCTTATTTTTGCAGATAAGGTTAACACAAATGTTTCCTATCTCATAACAAATTCTTTCTCTTCCAGATATGCTATTAAGCATGCAGAAACAGGTGGGGGAAAAATCATGTTGTCTTTTCTGATAGGAAGAGATATTATAATTTTGGGGGGGTTTTTACTTCTTTCAGGTACAAGTTCTCTTCTTTTTATCCATATAATAGTAGTTAGTTGGGAGTTTTTAAATACTAGCAAAGCATTAAGGAAAAGACTGAGATGACTTTTGGCATGATGTAACAGGGTGATTGCAGTATTTCCCCCAGATTTTCAGATAGATGTGAGGGTAGGCTAATTTTTAGAGTTCTGTTTGATGGGCAAATAATGTGATATTGTAAAATAGATGAATTTTCTTTTTCTCCTCTTTAATTTTGACTCATGAATGAGAAATCACTCAAACACATCTATTCATGTCACCATATCTGTATGATGATTTCAATGTATGTGATCAATGACATGAAATTTTGGTGTAGAGATAGGTACACATGCTTGACACAAGAATTACTCTCAGGATTCTGTGGGTGGTTTTCTTTCAGCACTAGATGTTTTGGGTCCAAAAATATTACAAGAACAATATTGGAACTTATGCAAAGAAACTTTAGATGGGATCTCAGTTGGCATATGAGGGTATAACATCATGAGCATCATGTGGACCAACACTGGTTCATTTCCTCAAGTACAAGATTTTAATTTCTGTTTTCTGTGGGATTTGTTTATTTGTTGGTTTGTTTTGGTGGGTGGTTTTATGTTTGTTTTTTGGGGGCGGGGGTTTTTTGGTGTTTTGTTTTGTTTTGCCGGAACATGCCAGTTTTAATGTTTCTGAGTTTCTAAAAAGTGACCATTACTCTTACTAGAGTTTATAGGAGGTCTAACTATATAAGGTACAGCTTCTTGGAACTCCTCTGTACTCCACAATGGTCAGAAGTCAAACATGGCAAATGTGCCATATATGCCAAACATGCCAAATATGGTGGAATTCAAGAAAATCCATAATACTTGTCATGGCAAGGTTATCAATGGATGGGGAGTATAAACTGGTGATCAGCAAGGACTGAAACCCTGACCTAACAGCACTGACTGCACTCCCTGCCTGAGGAAGGAGTAACAGCACAGCCAGCTGATGCATCATCAGTGTAACCAGTGTCCAGGTTTCAAGGTCCCAGGGAAAAGGGAATTTTAAGGCATTAATGGAATGCACTAATGAGATGAAAGTAAGATCTGTTAATTTTTTGTATACATTTCTGTTTATAGTTCCACACAGAGCAGCTACTTTCATGAAACCTTCAAAACAGTTAACTGGAAGGACCAGATAAATAATTCTCTGCCATAAGAATATTGCTTCCCTTTGAGGTGATGAAATATGTGACTTGTGTGTCAGCATGCCTTGTGATGTGCTCAGCATGCCCAGTGTGCCAACATACAGAACTTTCACAAAGCAGCCAAAACATTTTCTGTCTTTGTTCTTTTCCTGAATCCCTTTGTGCTAAGTCTCCGTGACTTTGTTTCATTGTAGAACAGGGAAATTAAATCTGTTACACTATGCTCATTACTCACCTCTCAAACCCATTCCAGTCAAACAAATTTTCCTTTCTTTCTTTTGTATTTATTGCTAATTGAGTTAAAAATATGTGCAGATGATTGTGAAATAACTACAAGATGCTTTCAGTGACATGCTCAATAAAACAGAGCTGAAATTCAGCCCAGTGTTCTGCTTTGGGCTATAGACAGCACACAGCAAAACAAATAGTACAATGTCAAAACAAACTAGAAAAGCTCACCACTCAGTTAGTGTTATAGATGATGTGTTGGCCAAAAAAATATGCAAATTCCCCTCAGAAATGAGGGTTACCCCCAGATCTGAGGATTTTTTCTAAGTCCATTTGGACCTTCTCCAACCAAAATCAAAATGTTCTGATGGATTTGCAGACTGGAGAGCCTATTGAGAACTCATTATCTTCAAATAGGATTACACTCAGTTAATATGAGAACATGTACATTACAATATCACATAAAATCAAAAGTTCCAATTTGCTCACTACATGTAAATCCAATTCAAAATATTTCCATAACATATATCCGCTGGATGTTACACTATTTGTATGTCACTCTAGAATGGATTAACTCCATGACAGGCTAGTCTCAGTTTTTCTGCATTTGGTGTTTTTAAACAGTTTATATTTGTTATCATATCAAAGACAGGCTTGCAGTTTTCAAAAGGAAGAAGAGAACACAGCGCCCAAGGCTCTTCCAGCATTACATTTCTTATTCCATTTTATCTTTCTTGGTTTTGACTAATGTCAGTAACAGCTACTGGTAATAAACTGCTTGTTACAGCTTGCTCTTGCCTTCAAGCGCTGGCTTTGATACATTGTCAGCCAATTGGAAGCATTTCCTGATTACATTTCCAAATTGCTTGTTTATTGATCGAAAGTTAATAAAGCAAAAGACAACTTTTCGGCTTAAATTAAATGAAAGGTTCCTTTGATGTTCAAATTATCCAATCAACCAACGTGCAATGAAATGTAAGCATTTGAAAGTTTTATCTGGAAAGCAAAATGTACTAGATAATGGTTTCTGGCGCAGCTGCTGTATCTAACAGCTAATGAAAAACACCCATAACTTAAGATTTCATTTATTTTCTGTTGAAAAGTAAACGACACTGAATTTTGTTATTTTTAAATGGCTGAAAACATGAAAGGGCAGATATTGTATATCTTTTTGACAAATTATAATTCCTACTGCAAGCATATTTGGTTAGCTGTAATAAACAAAGTAATATATATTATCATTTCCTCAGAGTCTGGCCTTTGCTTGTGAATTTATTTGCTTCTGGTGCTGTGTTAAAACTGCTGTGCTCTGTCAACTAGTACCATTCCATCCAAGAGGATGCTCTGACCTATCTGGAGTATTTAGATGTATAAGAGATTTTTTGTCTCCAAAATTTATCACGTCTCATTATTACACTGCTTCTTCAAGAGCTTTTATCCACATAGAGAAATTTATTTAAACCTTCTAGACTTAATTTCACTATGTCTTTCAGAGATTCAGCCACTTCTAAAAATTTTTCAGGCAATGGTTTTCAGTGCAGTTTCAATTGAGAAAGCTGGAGTGGCTGTAGTACGTGGTATATAGAGTGAGAACAAAGTAACAAATAAGAGCAAATCTTAGCTAGTAAGAATGACACTAAAAAACGTACAGCCACATTATAGCTCAGACCTCATTAGGAGATTCAGGTGTTTTATGGCAGAATAATCTTGAAATGGGCACTTTCTTCAAAAAAAAAGGTATAATTGTGCTAAAAATGAATATAGGTAACATTTCTATGCTTAATTCTACAATCCTGTAAGAAGATTTGGGTATTTTAAGCTGAGACTTGTATTTGTAGACCACATTGTAAGTGATTGCATACCACGCAACTTGGAAAAAAAATCTCATTTTAGCTGCACTAAAGCAATAGATATAATGTGTCAAATGATAAATAGCCCCTCTCTATTTTGTTGTAGTGGTTGTTGTTGTTTAGAAGTTTGTCATTGCATTGCCATCATAATAGATTTACAGCAATAAATGCAAGTGTAAATGTACTGATGCATGAGGTCTCTACCTGTCAGAATTCAAATCTGTTCCTTGAAATGAAAATCCTAGTTGAAATAGATTTGTAAAGTCTGGAACTCATTCTGCCAAAGACAGCATGTTTAATGTTTCTCTATCCTTTTGACACAAGTCCATATAACATCTCTGAAGATCTTAATATCAAAAAAACCTCATAAACACAGCCACAACCAAATACATTTTTGATATGATGATGACCTGATCATCAGGAAAGAAAGGGAAATATGGATATTATTTTATGAATGTACCTATTAAAGATGCTACTGTTGTTGTAGAAGATCAGTTTCATTATGTCTGCTGTTTGTTGGGTTTTCCTGCTCTTTTCTATTTCTCCGTAGATAGAGAGATATACATTTAGAGTAGTCAGTGTAAAGCAGAAATTGATTTATGTTAGAATCCACTGCTGTGAATGCCAAGCAAAATGGCAGTGGTCCAGATTCAAGATTTATCCATTTTTAAATCTTTTTGGAGATGTGAAGGATATGAAATCCAAGGAGGATAGGCAAAGTAGCAATGAAGTGGCAGGATGGAATTAAGAGTCACAAGCATTGACTCCTTGCAGACACCATTGGAGAAGATGGTGGTACCCACCAACTGTTGGATGACTCTTATTCTGCTTGTGTGCTTACACTTCCTCAGCCTCTACTGACTCCATCAATCTGTGAGCATTTCTGTACCTCAGCCTTTATGTTTCCTTTTCTACCATCAACAAATGTCAGGCTCAACAAGCCACGGCCTGCACAGCAATTGCATCTGGCAGTTCCCATGAATATAACATCTCTTGTACATGTGAGGTGCTGCAGACATGCAGTAAATGTCTTCATAGTGGGATCAGTGTCTGCACCCAGAAAACTAAGCCTACAGCTACAACTCTAAAAATATTGGCATAATTTTTGGCTTGTTTCTGCACAACAGAAAAGAGGTGGAAAAGCAGTAATGATAGTCCCAAATCAGGAACTGGCTATTTCTTTTTATTTAATATTTTTTCTAATATAGGGGTATTTTATTTGCAGTCAGTTCATGAGGCTTTGTAGCTGCTCTTTTCCAGATTATTCTTCAAAGAAAAGAAGGAATAGAACGTGGAAAATTACCTTTACAAGTACAAATTAATATACCTGTAGTATGATGTCTGAAGCACAGGTCTTAAGAAAAAGGGGCAAATACCACAAGATTTGGGATTAACTGAAAGAATTGAAAGCACTACAAGTAGCAGGACATATTTTGTGGATTTCGCTTAGAAATATTTTTTTTTTTTTTTTTGTGGGTTGAGTTCCTCAGATGATGCAATATTGAAATCTTCCCAGTGGGAGCTCCAGAAAACATTCTGAGACTGATAATCTCATTTGGAAAGCTATGCCTGATTAAGGGGGTTGTTCCTTTCTCAACAACTTGGGATTTCCATTAATTTCTCCTTTTGTTGGAAGCAAAAAGTATCAGAAAAAAAACCCCTTAGAACTAAAATTAGAATGAAGTAGAAGTTTCAGGTTTTGCTTGTCATTTTATCCTATTTTAGAAAATGGACGGAGCCCCTTCATGTAGGAGATCCTTTTCATGCCAAAAGACCTATTTACTGATAAGAATGAGTGATTTTTGGTTAACTGGATCCTGTGCATCCATACTTTTTTCTTTTTCTTTTTCTTTTTCTTTTTCTTTTTCTTTTTCTTTTTCTTTTTCTTTTTCTTTTTCTTTTTCTTTTTCTTTTTTTAAGGTAAGTAACCCTGTGTATGCTTGGCTAACAAATACTTCTATTATTAATAACTTCACAGTGGTAGCTATGTAATTAATGAAGAAATGTGGGGTTTTATACTTGAATCTGTAGTTATATTTTGCACACTACATTCCCCTTACAGCACATTTTGCACTGTCCAGTCTCCATCTGTTTGGTACAAGAATGTAAACAAAACCATGACTGCAGGTCATTAAGCACTTTCTAAATTCACTAATCTAGCATGGCACTTTAAGAGTGAGGTTTTTTTAATGACGTAAGAGTTCAGGAAAATGTTATATAATATTCACATATTTCCTTATTCTGGTCTTCTGAGTTTTAGAAGCTAGCATTCTTTCAGGAACTTTCTATTTCATGTGTGCAATTTGATACTTAAATCTCTAAATAATTTTAAGGAGATATTGTATTTTTAAGAATAAACTATCTATGTGTTGTAACTTAAGCTTTATCTTAAACAATCTTGCAGAAAATAATTTCTCTCTGAACCAGAGATCAATGATATATTAGATTAAACAGTGCAGTTAAATTTTATTCTTAAACAAGGAAAATATCAGAGGCCATTAATTGGATGCTGATTTTGTTTAATTTTAGTGAGAGCAAACTGCTAAGTACCGACAGAAGACAGAAACTACTACATGCAACAGTAACCTTTTTCCTGCCACACAGATGTGCCCTGGGGTAGCCGCTTTAAGGCATTAGAATGTTGTCATTAGAAAGTTTCAGGGCCAAAGTCCAACACACTCTGTGTGCACAAAGCCACAGGCTTGTCCTTCTATTTGATCTCTAATGTCTGGGAATCTTACATCACTCAAAGACTTAACCTGCTTGGACACATTTGGGAATTTTAGCCACAAGGGACTTTTGTTTGCATCTAGGCAATTCTTTAAAAAACTGATGTCTATGAAAAGGTTTCAGCCATGCTGACTTGACACCATAACCCACGTATCACTAACTCCAGCTCCTCCTCCTCACTGTGTAAATGGGAGTGTAAGCAATATTTTTATTTAAAGATTAGGCTTCATATGTGCTTCTGTACTACATAGCTATTTAGCTACTATGCAGCACCAGACAAAGGTATTTCTCTTGTCTAATTTGTCACATGATCACCACAGAAGACTGAATCCTTCAGAGAGCTGAAGGAGTCTGAGACATCTAATAAATTCACCCTTTGCATGGAGAAAATGTTTCATGATGAAATAATAAAATGGGATTTCAGTTAGGAAAAAATGAGATAAACTAGTGTAGCAAATAAGTAGAGATTATACACACAGGCAACCCACTGATCAAATATTTCTTAGGGCTATCGAGGATCTATCAAGGATACTGAGCCAGTTAGATAAAGAAATTACTGAAGAGTGATTTACTGAGTTAAGAGTCATGTTAGAAAGATTAGTTTGCTCACAGCAATGTGCTAGCTCTGTTTTATTTAATGATTAGTTAAAAGCTGTGGTATAATATTGCATAAACGAGCTTCAGTTGTTTATTTAACTAGTGGCTATGCTTACCCCTACACTGTCAAACCAAAAATGTTTATCATGTTATCAAAACATTACCTTCATGAATAAATACTTCTCTACTCAGTCAGTATAAAAGCATAGCTATACAGTAAAGAAAACACCAGCATTTTTCAAAACATTTCTATTTGGGTAGAAGACTTCTGCTGTTTGGACATTTGAATCACTGGATAACTGGCCAGAATGGATCTGAAGGGGTTGGCTATATTTTGAGTCCCAGAAAGCAAGAAAAAAGAATAATTATGACGTTGATTGATTTGTTTTGTTGAGCAGGTAAGAGGACAGTGTACTTCAGAGAATAATCCCCAACTGGTAGCTGCCAATGCTGACACTGTCCCCATTCTGCAGATCACTCATCCTCTGAGCTCTGCAAATTCAGTGCTGCAAGGAATACCACTCTCAAGAACCAGCCTTTTCCTCCTCAGCACTTCCCCATCTCAATTCAATACCACTTTCCTCTTTGTTGCTAGACACAGAGAGCAGTCTTTGGCTCTGATTAGCTTCTATGAATTCAGAACTCTGAGAAGTACTGTTTTTTCCCCCCATCGTTACTTGCACTTAATTCTTCTCTTCAGTTCTATGCTTCATCATGCAAAAAAGACAACTGGGAATTTTCATTTTTGTCTATTTTTTAATGGACATCAGAAGTTATTAATTTTTTCTGCTTCAACACCTTAACATTTTATGTATTTATTTATTTATTTAGTGCTTTTAAGTTCACACTGGTTTCCTGAAGTAAGGAAATTTAAAACCATAAATTTTGTGTTTCAGTCTTCAACTTCAGCATAAGTTGAGATCTAAACTTATTTGACACCCAGTTAAAAAACTTTTAATAAGACATATTAAAAAAAAAAAAAGAAGAGAGAAAATGAATTTTCCTGTCTTCAAATGTAACTCATTATTAAGAATTAAATATTAGCACATTTGTTTCCCACAAAGCTCTCAATTAAAAATACTCAGTTACCCAAGACTCCTAATGATTTCTGGTAAGATTAGCAAAATTCTGAATACATGTCATCATAAACTTCATGATATGTGCATCTGGATTTTTAGGAGTTACAGGTGAGGAGAGCATTAGCTCCAACTTAGGAGCCATTTTTCTTCTAGTTTGCTTTCTTTTGGCTCAGACTCTAAGCTATGATGAAGCACAGGGGCAACTTTCACACTTGCCTGCATTTGCGATATTGCGATATAGTTTGTTAACTTTATACAGGTGAACATGCTCATTACTGGCAAAATCAGAGGAAGGGATCTTAGAAACTAATTGACACCACCATTGCAGCAGATCAGCTTAAATAGCAAGCATACATAGTGTAAGCTCTGGAATGAATGCACTCTAATAACAGATATTTCCAGACTCTGGACTATGATGGATGTACCCAGCAGGGATAAATTACTTCTCTCCACAGCATGACTGTGCCTAGGAGACACATGCTCTGCCTTGTGTACTTTTATCTTTCATTATACTTCACGGAATCAGAGCAGCACCAACATATAAATGTTCTTGTTTGCTTGCCCCACATAAAAGACAATGTGCCACTCCCCTGTTCTTTGCAACACAGGGCTATACCCACTGAACTGTGTGCCCATCTTCACACGCAAGTTCACAAGTGCATTTCATTTTGCTGTTAGCTTTGCTCTGCTATGTTTCAGTTATTCCCTTGGGGCTGGTATCTAACATAGAGGAGCCTGACAGTTAATGGATGGTGTACATTCCCAGTTCCCAAGTCTGATCCAGCAAACATATATGTGTAGTGTCTGAACCATTTAAAAGCTAGTCAAGAGGAAGGGAAGTTTGTGAGGTGATGCCTTTCTGTTATTACCATTGTCACATAGGTATGTCCATAAGGGCTCAAGTCATGTTTTCTTGCCCATGGCTGGAAGGCTGAGACTAAGTTAAGAAAGAAAAAATAGTGCTAAAGGCCAGTAAAAATCTTGTGCTTGCTGAAACATTCTAAGTTAGGGAGTAGCCTCCTAAGAGAAACAACAAAGATGCCTTTGCTTGCAACATGTAGGTTTAGAAAGTAGAGAACATATAAGAACGAATCATTCTCAACTCTTAGGAAGACCTATGTGCAAATATAAGCCTTCCCCATCTTCCAGCTCTATGATGTTAGCTCCTATTTGTGTATCTCTAGATTCAAGAATCTTGTAAGCAGACAGTCCTTGAGGAGATGACATACTTTCTCAGTATTAGCAGGTAGAATGGCAAGTCAGCAGCAATAGTTGTCTTTCAGTCCCAAACACTACAATATTTTGGTAAAAACTCCCACTTTAGACAGACTTCTAATACAGTCCCTCAGTGACTTGAGTCATAAGACAATGAATGTCGCAGGTGAGGAAGAAATTTCCCTGACTGTATGGAGTCAACTACAGAAGTGCTTGAACTGTCCTTTAAAGCATAGGGTAAAACCTGTCTTTGAAGATAAAACCAATTGAACAAAAACATTACAGTCCAAGTAATTTGGACTTTGGTAAAATACCAAGGTAATACAGCTGGCTAAAACATATCAGTGACAGAGTCCTCTCCATCCAGACAACAGATAATTTAGCTGTACCTTGGGTTTTTGCAATGGGGGCATAAAGAAAGGGCTGGTAGAAAATAACCTAGTATCAAATGATGATCAATTTATTCAGCTTAATTAAGCAGAAGAACAGTAGCTTGGGGGTGGGGGAGCTGCATCCTTTCCCATTAGAACCACAGGCTGAGACATGGGCACCAACCAATGTTTCAGCACAGCAGCTGCCCTGCAATGCAGCTGCCAACCCCACCAGCACAGCTGCAACCAAGCTTGTAAAGGATCTCAATTTCAAAAAGATAAACTTTGAAACATTAAGGAAACTAGTTAATGAGGTCAACTGGATTAAAGAGCTCAGGGATTTTAATGTGGAGAAGGCGTGAAATATCTTTAAATCAAAGGTGTGAAAGCTGTCTGGAACTTGCATCTTAATCAAGGGGAAAATCTTGTAGTGAATGGTTCCAGAACTGACTGGATAAATAACCACTTCTGAAAGGGCAGAAGAAATAGGCAGTTTGCCTAAAGGGATAGGGAGTATTCTAAGCCTGAGAGGCCAGGAAACAGAGAAGTAGAGATAAGTGCCAAGAGTAAAGTTGAATTAGACCTTTTGAATTGAGACAAGCAGCAAAAAGTTGAGAGTTTTTGTTTTTTTTCCCAGTCATGCATGTGTAAATATAAAAGAGAACACAGAGGGAGACAGTCAACCACAGTGCAATGAAAAGGAGGTCAAGAATAAAATGGTTCATCTGTGACATCAAATTTAAATCAAATGTATTACTTTCTGTAATGACATAAGTGCTGACTATGGGAAGTGAGGACGGGCTGTAAATTAGAACACCCAGGCTAAAATTAAGACTAAAAGACCAATGCAATTACATCACACAGGCCNACAGGGACAAAGTGCACGATTGGGATAGGAGGCGCCGCCAACCCAGGACACCTAACTATTTCCATCCCAAAAATAACCAACTAAATAAACTCATGAAAGTGCATGAAAGTGCAGTGATCTGAGTGCATCTGTCAAGTGGAGTGACCAAGCTCCTGACAGGGACCAGAAAATAGAGTCCTTATATTTTAGGTGACAGTGAGGACATAGGATAGCTTAAACTCTGGAGGCCAAATCAATCTGACTTCAGTATTATACAAGGCCATAGGGGAAGTCTTGAAAGAGAAATTAAGAAAGAAGGGGTAATGCATAAAATGCATTTTGGACTTTCTAAAGGGATGTCTTCCCAGACTAAATTAATTGTTTCTTTGATAACTAATTTCTTAGATGAGGGAAATGCAGTAAGTCTAATCTGTCTGGAGTTCAGTAAAGGTTTTGGTTTATTGCCACTTGCAAAGTGGTTTAATGAAGTTTAGCAACATACATGTAACCAGGCTCCTCAAAATGAGCAAGAACAAATACAGTAAGTCTGACCCAGAAGCAACCTGCTCTCCTTTCCACCAACAGTATGACTCAGTTCATACTACTGGAAAATGCAAAAGTAAACTGAATCCACAATGCTTTAATTTTGTTTTGCACTGTAATATAAAGCTAAGTGATATTGAGAGAAATGTATGTTGCATTAACCAATTTCATGTTATATTTATTAATGCTCTAGTTGGACAAAATATTGCTTGTTTTTCAGTAGAACAAATGAAAGAAAATGAAATTACATGATTAGGAAAATATGCTCATTTTAAATGCATCACATGGAAAATGGGAGAAAAATAGTTATGTACCCCTTTGTCCAAATTAATCAAGCATAGTAATAGATTATAGAAAAATCTACATTTTTGCTTAAACTTATTAACTGGAGAGCCCAGCTGAGATTAGTAGAGGCAAGTCATCCCTGGACATTGTCTCATTTACACCACTGCCTTGGAGAATAACGTGTTGGCGCATATTTCTGTGCTGTTGACTATGGCTTCCCCTCACTCTCCAGCTGGGAACATCTACTCAATTTTTTATTGGTAATCAGTGTTTTCATGCCTCCACTTCCTCTGTTTACCTGAGTGTTTGCATGAAGTCTGCTAATTTCTGGGTGGATGATAGATTGTGCTCAGACATTTTGGGGAATCAGTCATATTCCTTGGTTTAAAAATTAAAAAAAAACCCTGAAAAAAAAAAAAAAGAGAACAGAAAAAAGTTTATGCGTAATGTAACTTCTCACAAAGAGCCCTTTCTCTCTTTTTCCAACATTACTTAATACTGCTTGGTATATCTCCATTTTTAAAAGCCTGAATTTGGGGAAATAGCCAGAGATATTGTGAAATTTACCTTTCTTAGCAACAATTACAAAAAATCAATGCCTAAAGAGTTTTTCTCGTATATATATATATATACACACACACACACACATATATATATATGGTCTCCCACATATGGATATGGGAACTGAAAATATGATGGGGAATGCTTACTATTTTTACAGTACTTAAAGCTTACTAAAACACTTCGCAATGCAATTGCTTGCGGGACGGGCTCTGATGCAGATTATGTTTTAACAGATAGTGATTTGCCAATAAACACTTGGCAAACAGTTGGGAGGCAGAGATGTGGAACAATCCATTGCATTAGCCACATTTTAATGATTTTTTTTTTCAGAGAGAAGCTCAGCAAAATTGTAATTTCTTTAATAAATAATTAAGAGTGTATTATTTCAATAAATAAATTAGTGTTTATACAGTAAAGAATACAAATGTTTTGTGCATACATTCTGACCTACTTCTCCAGTCCTTCTTGGCTGTTTCCCAAAGAATTATTTTTAAAAATTAATGATGAACATCAAAATATTTCTGTTTATAACATCATATCAATAGTAGTTAAATCTATAAAATAATTCAATCGTTTATCCTTCTTATCTTGGGAATGTTTAATCAAGCTTGATATTTGCTTTAAATTAACACTGTCAAATGTACATTAGTATAAAATCTCCCAAATCATGAAACATTTATAATTTGAAATGTATTTGGATTATTCTCTAGTTAATCAGCTAGATAAAAATTAGTGGTACTGTAACTAGAACAATTAATTGGATTTTAAAAATAACCAGCTCATGCTACTTCATGCACTACTTCACTGTGGAAACACAAATAATATCTTAACTACATCTCAGGAATTTTATGAAGTCTGCACTAAATCATAGATTCCTTATTTAATCTAAAAAATTTGTATTTTTTTCTAGGGGAGTTTAGAACAAAAAAGGGAGGAATACATTCTTTTGGCAATGATTCTATAAGAATATTTATGTACAGCAACTCAGTAAAACATTATCACAACTGAAACTTTAAATAAAAGGAATTTCATATTTAGTTTAAGAAGTTCCTTTTTTCATCATTGTTGCAGAGGTTTTTAAGAGGAGAAGGCCATGGACAGAATATAGTAACTTTGCTCTGTACATTATTTTAGTTAGTAATCCTTATGTGCTTAGCATCATTAATGATCAAAATGAGCTTGTAAGTAAAGCACCAGTGGGCAGACTGCTGTACATCCCTGGGTAATTACTTCACTAATGTCTTGCAGGGAGTGTCTGATGATCAGGACAGCCAATTTCTGTGAGGGCTGGGCTGGATTGGTAGGAAAATGGCAGCATGGAAAGCTTCAAAGATAGAACTACCCATCTATGCGCTGGGGAGTAAGGAGCTTGGTGTCCGACAGACTCAAGGGGGCAAAGGAGGTTTAGAAGAGAGGCAAATGGCTGTTCTTCCTTGGGAGAAACCAAAGGAGCTGGAAAGTACAGGTTTAGGCCATGAGAGGCATAAAAATATTCTCTGCTCTCTGTTCTGAAGGAATGACAGAATTTATAGGTTATGGAGGATTTGGGAATGATAAAGGAGTGAAGTACTAAGACAAGAGACAGTAAATAGTCTTACATTTGTAGCCTGATACTTCACAGAATCACAAAGTAAGCTGATTTGGAATGGACCCACAAGGATCATTGAGTCCATTTCCTGGCCCTGCAGAACCCCATCCCCAAGAGTCACACCATGTGCGTGAGAAAATTGTCCAAATGTTGCTTGAACTCTGACAGGCTGGTGCTGTGACCACTTCCCTGGGGAGCCTGTTCCAGTGACCAAACACCTTCTGGGTGAAAAAACTTTTTCTAATATCCAACCTAAACTTCCCCTGACACAACTTCAGGCCATTCCCACTGTCACTGTCACCACAGAGGAGATCAGTGCCTGCCCCTCCCTGTCACGAGGAAGTTGTAACTGCAATGAGGTCTCCCATCAATCTCCTCTTCTCCAGGCTGAACAGACCAAGTGACCTCAGCCAGTCCTCACGTGGCTTTTCCTCAAAGCCCTTCACCATCTTTGTTGCCATCCTTTGGACACTCTCCAATAGCTTTATCTCTTTCTTATATTGTGGCACCCAAACCAGCCGCCAGCACTCGAAGTGAGGCCACCCCAGTGCAGAGCAGAGCAGGACAATCCCCTCCCTTGCCCAGCTGGCCATGCTGTGCCTGATGCACCCCAGGACAGGGCTGGCCCTCCTGGCTGCCAGGGCACTGATGACTCATCCAACTTGCATCAACCACTACCCCGAAGTCCCTTTCTGCAGTGCTGCTTTCCACTTTCTTGTTCCCCAATCTGTTCATACATGGTCGCCCCATCCCAGGAGCAGAATCTGGCACTTTTCCTTGTTGAAATTCATATGGTTAGTGGTTGCCCAGCCCTCTAATTTATTGAGGTCTCTCTACAGGGCAGGGTCTCTCTGCTTTCAAGGGGGTCAAGAGCTCTTCCCAGTTTGTACTGTCTTGTCCAAGATCACAGTGTGTCTCATGCCTCTGTGTCACAGGGTGGTGAATACACTGCATGGTCTGTCTCAAAATGCATTTGTTTCAAGGAAATTGTGGTGGGAGATGCTCAGCCTTGGTAAGAGTTTCAGGGGACCATAGTGACAGAAATAATGACTGATGTGCCACATCTTTTGAGTACTCCAGAATGGCAGTTGTTTCTTGCTACTATGAGCAAGTATTAACTTACTATCCTTGCACTCCTCTGAACTCCCCAGTATCTTTTTTTATAGTCCAAAATGTTAAACTGAAAAAATGTAGGTCCTGTTCACAGCAGGATATGCTTTACTTATCCTAGCAAGCTAGCTATGTATGCTTTGTGCTTTTAAATTATTTAGACCTTCCAGATAAGTCAGAATCTGTTTTATCTGAGCCTTGTGTTGTACACTATTTTTTCATCTCACAGTACTGTCATTAGCCATCACAGGCTAATACAGACCTTTGTTCACCTTCTAGCACTGGAAATGCTGCCTTGGGCCTTCTAGAGTATTGGAAATTCGTTATAGATCTTTTCCAGTCCTCCAAAGCTGTTCAGAAAATTCTCTGGAGATCTGGGAAATTAACAAGAACAGACCATACAAGAGTGATGGAATTTCCTATAATTATTACATATAGTAAGCATGCTCTATTCAGTCAGACCTAGGTTTCTTCATGTAAAAATGACAATGGATTTTCATTTGTGAAAGTATATTAAGTATTCACAGTGCAAGATAAAACTGATTTTTCTGGACCCCAGAATAAAATAAATACCTATAACAATAATGGTGTTCTCCTACTGAGATTCTAGAATTATGAATCTGGCTGTTCTGAAGGAGCAAAGAGAAGGCTGAGTTGTTGCAATTGATATCATCTTAGAGCCACAGCAAACTTTAGTAAATGAAGTGTTCAATCAGGGTCCATTTGCACTGCCCCAGTAGTGTACAGGAACTAGAAATCTAAGTAGGCAAGGCAGCATTTTGGATTGGACAGCCTGGCCTGGCACTGGGAGGTATATCGCTATGCTGCTCTCTTCTAGTTGGTGAAATGGGTCCTCAGTTCACTTGTGAAGTCTTGAATACTGAGGGTGCAATTCAAGTCATCTTTTTCCTCCATGAAAAGTCGGATTATATCTTGTGCGTTTACAGGTAATGCCAATGCCTTTTCCTGGGTTTGTAATCTCATATGTTATCAATAGCTTCTGGACGCAAAAAAGATGCCCTGCTAGGTGCTGTGTGCACAGCTACAGCTTAGCACACATACCTCTGCCTTCCCTGTGATGCGAGTGCAGTTCCAGCTCAGCCTTCAGAGTCAACTGGCTTGCATAAGTCTATCAAATGCTGTTGTGAATTGCAGTAAGAGCTGAAGTAATCTCTAAGCAGTATAAATCCCTGGAAAATTCCAGGGGACACAAAATAATTTTTGGTTTAAGGGCTGCAGCTATCAAATAGAAAGCTGTAAACTGGCCAATCGAAAGTATGAATGCCCTGCCTTGAGAGTATTGTGATGTTGGACATGATGGTGCCTGCTGAAAATACACACTTCCAAGGAGCAAGTGAAGGCAGAATAGGAGGGGCAGTGTTTGGCCTCAGCAATCTGGTCTGCTCAAAAGAGGAAATCATATCCACAGCAGGAAAAATGTCTTGAAAATATTTATAAGATACCTCTGGAAGGTGCTTTATTAGTTTTGTGTAAAGCTAGTTTATGCTTGGATCTGCATGAGACTTCAAAAGCAATTAGACAGGGAAAGCCTAGTGCTCCCACACTAGGTGGGGGCTGCCACATCCTCAGATGTGCTTCTCTTGTCCTTCATTTTCCTGAAATTCAAACACATTTCAAATGACTGCCACCTGCAGACAGGCTACCCTTCAGCCCCTTCCATTCTGGAGGGCCCCTGCAAACCTCCCTGTCCTTCCCCAGGGCTCAGCAGCAGTCACATGCAGGAAGTTTGCTGGGTCTCCCAGGGTGGCTGACCTTGCAGTTTGCACTGGGGTTGGAACAGACTATGCAAATTGGGGAGAGCTCTGGCTCCCTTATACTTCACGGAATGTGCAAATATCCATGTGTATCCTCTACTGCTGGAAAAGAAAGGAAAAATCTCAGAGTCTCCAGCTGTACTTTTCAGTGAGTTCTCAAGCATTTTATCAATTTTAAAATTGCTGGAGTTGGTTTGAGGTTTTTCACAGCAGGAGTCAGCCTCAGCCACAGCCCCAGCCTCTCTTTTCTTATTCCTTGTTTTGGCTTCCTAAAAATACAATTAACCTTTTTCAAAGGAAGGGTAGGAGTTTATGTTTCACAGAATCACAGAATCACAGAATGTGTAGGTTGGAAGAGACCTGCAAGATCATCGAGTCCAACCCAGCCCTGACACCTCAACTAGATCATGGTATCGAGTGCCACATCCAGTCTCTTTTTAAACACATCCAGGGATGGTGACTCCCCCACCTCCCCGGGCAGACTCTTCCAGTATTTAATCACTCTTTCTGTGAAAAACTTCTTCCTAATATCCGACCTGTATTTCCCCTGACGCAGCTTACGACTGTGTCCTCTCGTTCTGTCAGTTGCTGCCTGGAGGAAGAGACCAACTCCCAGCTGTCTACAACTACCCTTCAGGAAGTTTCTGAGATCAATGTCAAGATACAACAGTTCAGTTTTCTTCTATTGTGTATTTTTTCTGTGGAATGGCAACCCCTGCACCACAACTGCTTCCCAGCACTACTGCTCCCCATAATTTTCTTATTCCTGGCCATCTCTTATTAAAATATATCATCTTTGTAGGCCCCAAAAAATGAACATACTCCAGTTGTTTGGTTTTATTCAGGTAACTGCACTGGAGAGGCCTGAACATCCGCAGCATGAGGCTGCAGTACTAGTGCTCAGAAAATACCACAAGGCAGAAATATCCACCTATGTTACAGACATTGGTTCTCTGTCCTCATCGAAGTAGCTTGGGCCACAGACCAGGAAATGGCATGCCCTCTCTCTCTCCTCACTGGTATTAAGGTCAGAAAGTAAAATATGACCTCAAATATTAACCTTTGGAAAGAAGGGCTGAGAAGTGACATATTCTGTCCTCACAATGTGAGTACCCAGACCTTCCATTCTCTGCTGGGGGAAAGACATGCAGACCAGGGGGTTTCTACCACCGTGCTATATTTCACATAGTGCAAAGTTCTCAGCTTTAAGCAAGCAGTTATTAATGCTGTGACATTTGTGCTGCAGCCATCAATAAGCTATGGTGTGATTTTCTTAGAGATTTCCCAGGCAAGCAATCCCTAGATAATGTAAGAAAACATGACGTAATTGTGCTTCTTTTTACTGCTTATGTGACATGATTGCTTTATTCAAGGATAAGATCAACACCAAAACATACTCACAGTTCTTTCCAAGTTTTGAAGATAAATGCATTGTTGTTCTGGGTTTTTTTATTTATTTATTTTTTATTTTTTATTTCACCAATAAGTCTATTAAGGCAGGTTTTTTTCCCTATATGCTGTACATGTTATCTCTCTGTCAGACCAGCAAGTATATATTCGATCTGTAGGTTTGGATGTCAATTCGTATTTCAAGTCTCACTAAAATTCAGGGTCTCTGGGCATACTTGGCTTTCGGTTTTTCTGGTGGCTATGCCTGTTTCCCTTTTTAGAGAAAAAAGCATCTCAAAAATCTATATACAATTAGAGTTCCCAGTGTGAATCCTAGCTTTCTTTCCAGTCACTATGATGGTGGCATTTTCGTATTGGATTCTGCTTCTGTTGTAATAAATCACAGCTTAGACAATATAAGTCATCCACCAGTTATCTTTACTTTTTTTTGTATCTTGTACTTTTTTATTTGGACCCCTTTGCATTTGAAGGAGAAAGTAAGCTAAATTTCAAGCATCAGCCAGGCTTTACCATTGTTATCCACCTTCAAATTTGATCTGGTGCTTTTGGCTTTCATCAGGGGAAGACATACAATGTAGGTACAGACATACATGAAAATAAAGAATCAAAAAGTGTGTCAGTGGTCACCTGTAGTCTGAAAATATTTTTGGGAAGTGATGTCCAACATGGTGAACATTTACCTGGAGTGTTTGTAGCAGTGGGCAGAGCTATGTGGTGGCTGGGAACAGACCAGACAGGCTGCAGAAGATATTGGTACTTACACATACTGGAAGAGCAAGTGGGATGAGGAACATGAGCCAAAAACCTGCAGGGCAGATATCCCTGACACAATTGTACAGCAAACTCATCAATCAAACTTATCTCAGAGCTCATACAAAGCGTGCTTAGTTCACAGTTTTCAAGATAAATTATTTCAACTGTTTAATTTGGAGTTTTGTTATTTTAAATTAAGCAAAGATTTTCATCCGAGGAGCATGCACTGTCACTGGAAAGCCAAATTTTACATAGGTAGTTCCAGAGGGGATTGAATATTTTCCATTTAATAAAATTACAGTGCTAAAAATATTTATTCCTTAATACGTTGTTGCCCATAATGTAAGAAACACATCTATGGTATTTCAGAGTTTATTGGGCAGGGTAGACTTGGATGAAAGGCCATATGTTTCTAGTGGGGTCTCTTCAGACCAATAAATGTAATGTTGCTTTGCTCATACAGAGCAATGAGATTCAACTGCATAACCATTTCAGTTTACTACAGCAGCTTTTCCACAGAAGCTTTTACTATAGAAATACACTTTTATCCATTGGGTACTTGCTTTGTTTCCATAATGCTAATAATGTCTTTCTCCTTTCTGGGAGTGTTTAAGATGATTATTACAGCTGGCTGGCACAGCCTCTGAATGCCAAAGCCTTCTCAGCCCTCTTAAAAAATCTGCACTGGGTATTATTCATTTAGTTTTTAATTATTAGCATTTATATCTGTTTTTACATCTTTTGCATATCATTCAACTGTTCAAAGGGAGTATTCCCATGCTGCCAGTCTGAAGTGCTTCTGTTTGAAGGCACCAGCAGCCCGGGGAATCCTCTCATACGCTGTCTGTGGCCAATCCAAAGAGCTGCCAATTGGGTTCTGCCAGTGCACATTAAACTGATACCATTTGGAGTCACTTTATCTGTGATCTTAAAATAACGAGCTCAAAAAGATTATTTCAGTGTCTTTCTAACATATTATGCTTGCTTTGGTCTCTCTGATAATTCTTTTACTCATATATGGTGTATTTTCCATTACATATTTACCCTTTACAGCCTGATACTCCTTTTTTCCAAGTAAGCTGCAGGCTGTTGTGATTGCAATAGCTTGAAACATCCTCCAGAGGTTGCTAGAGAAATAAAGTGCAATTACCAGCATTACCCGACTAATATAAAAATTGTGTTAGATGACATCTAGATCACTTTTCAAATAAATTAGTCAGTATTTCTGCTACTCCTTCCCCCAGTTTCTTTGTCCTCAGCGAAACATAATTTAATCTGTAGCTTAAATGGGATGCAAACAAAGTTTTTGTGACTTTCTCTCTTGGTTTCTTGCTTGGCCGCCATGGGTCAAAATCAAGTTCCATTCTTTAAGACTGACCTTTTGATATACACCTATGCATTTTTAAATCTCCAGGGATAATGTCTCTGTCAAGTCTTTATTTCCACTGTTCTAGCTTATGCTAGTGTCTTTTGTTCTCATTTTCATCTTGTTTTCTATAGACTCTGCTCACACTGTATTACATGTATGGGAGATCCAAGAATTATAAATCCTGCTGAAGACCTGCAAATGCTTACCACCTTCATCAAAATATTTAAGACAGATCATGGTAATCTCTCTAGTGCAGAAACAGCTGCAGTTGCAGCAATTTATTGGACATCAGAGAATGAACAGTTAAGTTGTAGGAAAGAAGAAAAGAACTTTTTCTAAAAATTAAGAACTTCTACAAAACTGACATTTGCCCCATATTAAAAATCTAACAGGCCTATCTTCATCTATGTTTCTCTGTCTTGTGTAGACTTTAATTTCTATTGGAGATCAGATCTTGACATACATTTTTGCTATGACTGAGCTATTTTCCCCCAATATGGATTATTTGATATCTAGCCTTGGCTTACACTGCAGCCTTAATATAATTAAGTAAAAAATGTCAACCAACACAATTTCTTTTGAAAGCAGTCTGTCTTAGTTGCACAGTTCACACAATCCCTTAGTTCCTTCTCTTTGGTTTCCAATTTCTTCTAGTCCTTGAATCCTCCAGCTTGTGCTTATATCACATTACCATGTGCAAAATACAAAGCCCTTTCTGTATGACAGATATTTTGTTCTAGACATTTCATTTAAATTGTCTGATGTTTAACACAGAGTTAGTTTCTGGGTGCTTGTTATTTCAGAGGAGTTAGACAATCACAAACATGCACACCTGTAGACCAAACACCCATGTGAATAGAGACCTCTTCATAATTAAATATATTCAAAACATAAGTATATATGTTTTTGTTAAAAACATCTTTGTTTTATCTGGTTGAAAATTTTTGATCAGCTACAATTAGTGACTGAACTTGCAGAATGGCATACTTGCCTGTGTTTTGCTTCTTGGTCCTGATAGCTTTTTACCTAATGGTAGAGTGTTCTGTGGGATAAAACAGTTCTCTGTGATTTCAGAAATTTTTTTGTGGGTGTTACTGCATGCTGCAGTTGCTGTGCCTGCATAATGAACTGCAAAAGCCCTGCTGTGTGGGTGCAGCACAGGTCAGCTGTGCTTCTCTTGATGAAGTTCTACCAGTTTCCTGAAAATATGTTGAACTCACTCCAAATAGTGAAGCTCTGTCAACTGTGGGGGTCCATTTTCAGGATTTTGCTCCCAAAGCACTCTTGTAGCCATACCATATTCATGCAGCCTTGCTCTTTTTATTTGCTGTCCTTTAAGTGTGTCTATTCATAAAAACTAAACCCAGCTGCAGTAAACATCAGCCATGGCCAGTTTTTGGTGCATTCATTTATATTCACAAAGGACATATCGTTAGAAAAGCTTTTAAGCTCAAAACTTAGTGTCTTTGCACTATGTTAAAGATGTCTCTGGTGGTTTCATGTTAGTCAGAAAGCCCACTGGACTCTTGTGTGGATGTGATCCACTCAATGGTTTGCAGTGAAAGATGTTTGAGTACTTGGCATGTGCCAGTGAAATAGAATAGAACCCCATTCTTTCTTTCTTGAGCCACTAAGTGCAGTATTTTTCTTCACAACAGGTAGTTCTGCTTTTTTTATGTTTTTGGAGGTAATTTTTCGAAAGAAAGATCTTATTCAGAAGCTAATATCATTATTTTCATTATTACTTTTTTCACCCTATGACATTTCAATATTAATTTGAAATGTTTTGTAACATTGAGACAAGTGACACTGTGTAGCATCTTTCAGAAGAAATAAATTGAAAGTTACGCATTAAGTACTAATTTGAAAAAAATTACTCAGAATGTTGTTTTAACAATTTTGGGTACATGCTGTTGCTTTTACCTGACTGCTTTCAGGGTCTAATGCTAAAGAGGGAATCAATGTTGAAGATTTTGCTGAATTCTTCAGCAGTCATGCCTAATCAGGTTATATAGGGGGGAAAAAATCACATGTATCATACCATATGTTGTCTCTGGTACATACATACATGTAGACAGAATAGAAAGAGTACTTCAAGTCCATATAGCAATTAGTGGAATAAATGGTACCTGTAGAAGCATATGGTACTTCCCAATTTCCACTCTGATAAGTCTAATTCCATTGTGGATGCCGATAGAGAGGGAGATGAGGAAAGACAAATATACATGTCACTTGAGACAGGATATGAAGAATACTGGTAAGTTGAAGCTTAAGAAACTATTTGAGTTTAGGATACTTAAGAGATGTGCTGCAAAGCTATTATAAGGATGAAAGCCAACAACATGTAGAAAGGAAAAAATATCTCTAAGAGGAATTGGTTCAGAAACGTCATTTACTGTGCCTGGTTAACTTACTAGTGCTTTGAAAATCTGAAACATGTGATGCACACCATCAAATAGGGGATTTCTTAAATTACAGTTGTATGCTAATTACTTACTTTAGGCAGTGGTTTGTCTGAAGCAGTAAATGATCCCAGACTTGTCTTAGCAAGAAAAAAATCTTACCACTGAAATGTTGGGGACTGTTAGTCACCAGTGCAGGAATTGCCACTTTTCTAAATCTTGAATAGAAATGAATTCAACAAAATGAGACATAATGACAGATTTATAAAAGCAACCTTCCTTTACATAATGGATTTTATATTCTAATGTTTCTTTACCATAATCCTTTAAAATTATGCAAAAAATTATTATTTAAGGAAGTGATAGTAAAGAATTCATTAAAAGATTAATAGTTCTGGTTTACCAATTCACTTACCAGGTCACTTAATTATTTAGTTCATTAATTCTGCAAATGTCAGGCTTACCATGAACTCTAGTGATTTGCATAAGTAAGGTTATACTTCTGTGAGCAATTGTCATCTAACAAGTTCAAACAAGAATTTGGCATTATTTTTTACACATGTGTACATATAGAGATGGGAAATCAATCTAACTAATTGGTTTATCAAGAAGATATCCTCCAAATTAGACTAATATAATTGAAAGAAGATATCCTCCAAATTAGACTAATATAATTGAAACCTTTTTTCAGAACCACATTTCTCAGAAACAAAAATCAGTCATTTAAGGAAATCTGAAGCCTTCTAAAGCTTTATTTATTTATTTATTTATTTTAAATTTTACTCATTGTAATATTGAGATGATGCTTCATTGTAATTATGAAAAGGATTCTGAGGTGACAGTTAAAATATTTACACTCTGCTAATATGATCCAACCACTAGAACTTACAGGTATGGATTTGTAGGTATACAGGCACACATATATATGGGTATAACATATCTAGAGTACAAAAGAAATAATTGTAAGAACATTGGAAATAGTCTGAGTAGCCATTAGCTGTTATTTAATCTTTAGTAGTAGCCTTCAAAGCAAGACACTGTACATGATGGCACGATGAACCTTCTCTGAGCATAGGTGAAGTTTTCCATTCACTTGGTAAGCCTGAGTGAAGAACATCAATAGCTGGTCATTACGCACCATGTAAAATAATTTGAAGTCCTGTGATGCATACAGACTAAGTAAGGCCATCTTAAATAATTTTTATTGTGGAACGATTTCTTCCATTACAGGTTCTATGCACTGTAAAATAGCATGGGGCTGTAACAGTCACAAGCCAGTGTGTACCCATGTATCTTGCTGCAGTGAATGGTTAAATGTGAAAATGAATTCTTTCTGGCAGGCTAAACCCACGGCCCTCTGTATTAGTGGCATCTGCTATGGCATGTGAATCAGCCTTACTCTTAGTGGGTGTCTGCCAACCATGTACAGGTTTCTAGGGGGTAATGTATAATCTGTTCAAACCCACTTCTACAGCCCCCATGAGTCGATCTATTAAGTACAATTAGTCTTGTAATTAAGGGCCACAGTATTAAACACTTCAAGCATTATTTTTTTCTCTTTTTGACAACACAGAATCAATCTTGCGACAGCTTCCCTGCCATACAGTCTTAGATCTTGATAAACAAATTGTGAGGATTATACTTAAAATTATGTGAAATTCGGCAAAGCATGAGATGCTTTTACACAAAATACTCTCATTCAAATCCGTGGAGTAAACAGATATAAACAGCAGGAAAGTAAATCAGTGGTATATATAAACAAAGGAGGTATAAAAGTGTAAAAAATGCAAGTTTTAAAACCAAGAATCTTTGGATAGTTTCACCTAAGGTACTTACATGTACTGGATATTTCCTGCCAGAATAAATTGCATGTCTTGCAGTGTCAGTAATTTTGGCAGCAGCCGTGTGAATTTTTATATGGTCATGGAAAACACTCGGTAGTCATAGTACAAAGAAAAGTAGATTGGAAGTCTTGTGGATTGATCAGCTACTGTTTGATTTCCTGGGAATACCTATGTGTGTTTACAGTTAGAGAGGTAGGGACTAGACTGTTCTCAGTGGCTTTGGAAGACAAATGGGCCATAAAACTCCTGTGTCCTTGAAAAAGTTTTTACTATGTTAGAAGGGAGACTTCAAAGGAAAATAGTTGAACAGAAAAAAGGAAAATCAGTGTAATATCATTTAATGTGAATTAGCACAGAGCTGACTGTGAACAGGATCCAGAGTTTATGGACAGTCAAGAATGTCTGGGGACAAACTGAAGTGATTCTTCATTAAAAAATGGCAGATGCCCTATAATCTGCCCCTGATTTTCTTCCAGGTTAAAGGTCAAGGTTTCATCTGTTTGGTAGTACATAATAGTAAAATATTTCTATTAGTGCTTTGGGGAAACTTTTTGGGGAGAAGAACAAAAACCCAACCCTACTGAAAAGCATTTAAAAGGGTTCAAACACGTTTACTTATAAAATGCTGTTGCCAAAACAGTTTCAAATTCACGTCTATATTTTAAACTTTAATCAATACCTTTACGGCCTAGCTGGGCACTCACCCAGCTAATCCTGGAAATCTGTAGTCCAATCCAACCTTAACTCATAATGTAACAAATCTGAAGATCCTATAAAAATCAACTACAACAGCAGATTTTTAAAATCATCACAAAAATCAGATACAGTATGACAGGTTTAGTGGCCTTTTCTGTGCTTCTGGTGCTTCAGTTCTTCGTATGTGTTGATCCTGTGTTATCAAGGAGGTTCTTTATGGAATGGCATGAACAGTAAGCCATTTGGTAAATAGGACTGGGTTTCTTAATGTCTGGTTTAAAAGGAAACCAGCTGCCTTTTCTCAGTGTCTCAATCATCAGTGAATAGGTAGGTAGAGGGATGGACTGGCAATAACCTCACCCATTAGATGAGAGGATACAAGTTAGGCCAGATTTTTGCCTTACTCTACAAAATGTACAGGCTGTTAATCCCCCAGTGAGTTTATTGATGAGAAGAGAGCAGTTAAGACTTTTTGATTTGTCATTTTCTTACCTGCTTTGAGCAATGACATCAATACTGCAGAGAATGGCAGAATACAGTACCAGATCCTCTGCAGCTCAATATAGTAGCTGTGAGGTCCTATTGCTAATAAATATTAATTTTCTGACTTTATAGATCTTGGACATGCAGAAATCCCCTAAATTTTCCTGACCCTAGGACATGTAGGAACAGAAGCCTTGTACTTAAAATTGTAATTGTGGTATATTGGTTCTCAGCACCTCAGGGACAGAGGTGATACTGCACATTCAAGACTAGAAATAATCCAGCTTGTGAGGCAGCCTCCCAGCTGCTTACAGATGCAGCTGGTTGAAGTTGGTGGCTGCAGCTGAAAATGAAGTGTGGCTGGATGCACTTTCTAACACCAGGCCAGAAGCCCAGGTGATGTTTACTGGCACGGCCCTGCTGAAGTAGCTATGGTAGCTTATACCAGTTAGGCTCTTGTTCCACAGCTTTTCTCATGCACTAACTTGTGTTGTTGGAATTTGCCTTCATCTCTCTTCTGAACTAAATAAGATAACCCTAATTTCTTAAAAATGCACTATTAGTCTTCTAAATGGAGAGACTATTTGTATGTGTGACTTTATCAAGTAAAAACAAGCTGTTGAAAACAAAAATGGTACTTCAGGGAAGCAGAACCCTCACACAGGCATTTTATATTGAATTATCCAGAGGTGTGCAAAAAACAGTAGTGTTTGGATCAAGTGTGCTGTAATTTGTAGTGTGTATTTTGAAATATAGTCTATTTCTAAGGCAGTGGACATAGACACATTATCAGCTTTCTACTACTGAAAAATTTGAGGACCTCCTAATGACTTTTAACAGCCAATGAGCATATATTCTTCACTAACTACTGGTCATTAGATTATTTTGTAAATATGCTTCCATCCAGTTTGGGAACATAGATTGGGTGCAAGCTCTGTCTTCTCCATTTTTATGGTCGTCATTAGGAATTTCTGAATAACAACTACTCAGGCTTCCTGCTTCTAATAAAGCTTTGAAGTGTGAAGTTTTAATAATGCTTGTAAGTTATGTTGTACACAAACTTCAATGCGTTAAATTAAAAATTGAGACTGTTTATAGTTTTAGAAATGTCTGCATTCTAACAGTTTGCATTGTGTTCTATATTGTGCAAAATACGTCTCTCCTCAGCATGTATTTCCTGTTGTTGGTATAAAAGTTTTAAACTTCTTTTACTATGAAAACTGGAATTTGAAGCAGAAATATTTGTTCTGAATAAGTGGAAATACATAATATATTCAATTCTATTTGGAATGGTAGAGTACTACAAAATAATTGTTGGATTAATATTCAGCCTGTGACTAAACAGACTATTGCTCAGATAAAATGACAAAAACAAATGTGAAAGTTCTATGAAAAGATATTCAAGGCTGTGAAAGCCTAAGTACAGGGGACATATTCTGTAGTATCTATTCCCCATCTTTCTATGGTTTAATCAAATACCATGTTAATAACTTTGATACCATAAGACCTTTTACTAGCTTGCTCTGATGTTTTTCTGTCAAGGGCTAACTAATAGTTTTAGCTCTCCAAAGAACAACATAACAAAGATAAGGCAAATGCCAGGAAATGTATTCATTAAATAGTCAAGAGAATGCCAAGGACAAGCTCACTGTATAATGTGTTAGGAGAACATCAATATTTGAGAAAAGGAAGATGCTGCTTTGGTATAACATATTTGTGGAAACTGGAATAAGCATGTTTTAAGCAAGGCTTCTCTTTAATTATTGTCTGAGTTTCACATAAAGTCTGCTTCATCAACTGGATAAATATTTGACTGCTGTTCAGTAAATTGCATTAGTTTACTTTAACTGTATGCTCAGCCTTATTCAGGCATCCTACATTAGGCAATGTAGTGTGTAATGCATCTCTGCAGGTGACCAGAGCTATTCTCTGTATGAGGTAAATTAAAACTCATATTTTAAAAATTAAACATTCTTGCACTTCATGATTTCAATATTTAATTATAACCTGTGTCAGGGCCTAATCTCTGACTGAGTCAGGCATGAAATTAATCAAAAACGAGGCACAAGCTTAGCAGTTCCACTGCACTGTAAAAATAATTTTTTCACCATTTCTCTGATTCTAACAGAAATTTTATGAGAAAGATGCTGGTGAACATGTAGTTAGGGCAACAGTTAAAGAGTAGTAAGTAGCCAAAATAATGATGATTTTTGTTAGTGGCCTTGGAAAAAAACTGGCAGAACATTTTAATCCTGAGGTGTGAGTGCACTGAGGACATTGTGACATCAGAGAGGTGATCAGACAAGAAAGCTTTGACTCTTCTAGATCTATTTCTGGGAGAAAACCCAACTGTTTTTGAAAAACACAGCTTTGACACACAGGATAATATATATAATACAGGAGTAGATAACTTTATGTGAAGCTAAGCATGTGAAGCTAAGCATATGAAGCTATAGAGAATACAGATACATTTTACTTTGCAAAATACTTGCGCAAAATAATTTGCTGTAAATAAATTATTTGTAGTTATATTTTTTTGACTGATGGAAAAAAAGATGGTGCAGAGCAGTGAGTTTCTTTTTCACTGTGCATAATAACCTTATCTTTCCTTTAATCCAGTGAGTTCAGAGCCAAACTTTGTAGATGAGAAACAAAGGAAATGGTGAGGTACTGAAAAAGGCTGAAAACAGTTCTTGAAGTTTCACAAAATTAAAGATTCTTCACCCAAGTAATGAGACTGTGCTTTTGTTTTACATAAAAAGCAAAGGTGTTGGTTTATTTTGGTGTATTTGTGTATTTTTTGCAGCATCGACACTTCCAGAAACAAATCATCCATAAAAACAGGAAGTGCAAACGTGGCCAACAACAGCAGAAAATTTTCCAAACAGGCCCCTAAAAACTGACCGAACTACTTTTGGCATAATATTATACAGGATATAAATATGTAAACAGTAACTTTCTCCCATCCTTGCATAAAGATGACGACTGGCTTTTGAAGGCAGTCAGGTAGCAGGACCCATAATTATTTTATTTAACTCAGCTCTCTGTTCTGCTCTGACAGAGGCTGACTTTGTGGTTTTAGGTCAANAAAAGGGGACTGAACAGGGTAGGGGGTACATGGGACAAACCATGACATAAAAACTTATAAATAAATGAAGCATTAAACAGAGAAAACCAAAAATCCACTGTAATACCTGTTGTAAAACAGCTCACATGGCTAATGATTTGTCTGAGAATTAGGAGGGTGTCTGGTGTATGAAAAATTTCTTATTCTTGCTGGAAGAAATATTTGGAAGGCAGTAGCTGAGCACAAAGTTAACTGCTGGTTTGCTTATTTAGGAGAAGGAGCCATTCTAACAGTCACAGATATTGAAGTGCTGCATTTTAAAAGGTAAAAAAGTTGCAGAGTTTATTCACAAGAGTTTGCTGCCCAAGACGACCAAGAACAAGGCTAGTCCTTGGTGACAGTTTGAGAACCACCAACTTACATCCACTTTGTCCTTTGGTTAAGATTATTCCTTAGCACTTGACTCCCACTGGAATGGGTCACCAAGAGTATTTCACACCCACTAAACTACCTTGGCTAGTTGCAACTAGAAACCTAGCTGGGTCCACCTAGCCAAGCCAGTGTTCTCAGGGGAAGCCTCCTGCTCCCCAGACATACATGGTATGAGATAGCTGGAGCCGGTATCATGCTACTGTCATTGCTTTAAATGCAGATGGGATTACTGCTTTCATTCCCACAAAATAAAGTAAGTAAAGGCAGACTAAATATTTCCATCTTGTATTTAAAAGCCAATTCAGTGGTCCTTGGGAAGCCAAAACTTGTGAGGGCTGGGATGACTTATCAGTGGGAATTACCAGACCTAACTGTCCAGTTGCCTGGCCTTAAATGAACCACACCACCTACATGGGATTTGCAGTCATTAACATATCTTCTGGTGAATCTACCAATAATTTTAATGTCATGTAAACATTCTTTAAAAGTAATTTAATTTTATTATAAGATTTCAAAAAAATGTACAGAAATACCACATGAAAAACAAGCTATGCAATCTAATGCACTAGTAAAATAAATTATTACAAAGTGTATTTGTTTTTAATAATGTTGGACAGCTTCCATTATGTGACATGAATATTACATATAGTAGTTGAGCTGAATCTCTTAAGAAAGGTTTAGCAGACATGCTGAATACATATTTTCAATAGACTAGTGTACAGAAATTCAGAACAATGTTTTTAGTTAAGAGCATTTTGGCCATGTTAATATACTTTTCTGACTTCCTTTAGGAATTTTTTGTGGTTTTGGAGATCTGTTTTTGGGGATTTCTGTTGTACTTTTGGTTACAGAATAAAATCTGTTTTTACAGGTTTCTAATGTGCAGTGAGTGCAAATTATTTCAATCAATGTGGCAGGATCATATTAACCAATGAAACTTTCACTGTCACTTAAAGCTCCCCAGATTTTTCTGGGAGATGCCTCAGCTATTGATCAAGCAGAATTCACACAAATGCCTCAAAATCAGAATCACTCCTCTCACGCCTACTCTTACTTTTTACATGTGGGGGAGGAAAACACTTTGACCCAGATTTCATCTCAGAGAAACGATATTTCCCCAATATGTTGAATAAATATAGCAGCTTAGAACAGGCCCAACTTTTAAGTGAACTCAAATAATTTATTCTTTTTTAAATAATGAAAATAATCATTTGTCCTTAAATTTTTTAGAGTTGAGATGTTAAAAGTTATTGCAGTGAATGTGTGGTTGCATTTGGTGACCCTTACACAATTACATTTTTTAAAACTTATTCTAAGGGGTTTTTTTCTGATTTTGAATTTTATAAAGTATGCTGTACTCCAAATGATAGCTGCTTTGCTTATAAAGCAATATTTATGACAAAAGGGATATTGCAATACATATAGTTATTGTTAAGTAGTAGAGAAAGATAGCTGAAAAAGTGTCCTCTCTTTTTCATGCAATTCAAAATGTCTTTTCTTAGCAACCTGAGGTTTTTTTGGTGTAACATACTATTTACGAGGAAACTTCCATAATTTTGCAGTATTTTCATTACTAATAATGGCTTAAAACAATTATAGTTTTAGGAGTTCTATAGTCCTCACTGCTCTAGAGGTTTTCTAAATATTTTCATTATCTAACATAAAATGGCTTTCTGCTCAGTATACCATAGAAATCTGACCATGAATTACTTACCAGGGTAAGTGAAAGGTGTTGGTCTGTGCTTTTATTGCCCTATTTATGGAGTGATTGCTAAACCCAACAGTACCTTATAACCTCATGAATAAATCATGGAATCAGTCACTGTATTTATAAAAATATGTGATACTTCTTTCCAGTTTTTCCAGCATGTGAGCATCTTTCAATGACTGAAATATATATTTACTAAATGGTGAACAAATGGAGTTATCAGGGGTGGCTTTTGTCATTCTAAATGGCTGCAAGAAAGGGCTCCCCTGAATTAAGGAACTCTGAATGTCAAAAGTACTTCATCTGTGTTTACACACAAACACTTTTTTGTGCCTGTCTGACTAGGAAGTTTATGGTTTTTTTTTCAAATGCAGAGGCAGCCTTTCACTGAGCAGTAAAAATCTCACATTTGTATCTGTGTCCAGAGCTGTGGCTCCTACTTAACCCTCACCATCCTGCACAGTCTTCTGGACCAGAGGAATGAAGCTCCTATGCATGAGCAGTGCAAGGAGTTCCTCAGGCAGGCTGTTGGAGCAGCAAAGCAGTTCCACCATGGGGCAATGACAGCACTGCTTGACTGCAGCCCTGGTCTCACTTCATGGTGTCTCTGATGAGGTCCCCAGCTCCATCCTGCCTTGTTTTAAAGTGCAGGGGACAGGAACTAGCAGGGACAGCTGCAGGGCTGCTGCGTGACAGAACTGCTCTGAGCTCATGTTCCTCTTGCCCTGTCGAACCTGGCTCCATCTGAGACAGTGAGATCTTGCTAACATGTAAAGGCAGAACTAGAAGCATGGCATAGGTGCTGGGAAATCTTAATGCAAGGCCCTGAATGCTTTATCATGCTCCCTATGACACTTATGTTGCTATTGTCAGCTATTTATTATTGTATGTGTACAATACATGCAAATACAGTACATGTTCTGAGTACATCAAGAAAATGGCTACAGCCATTTTGTCAGATGTCATACAAACATAGTGCTGCAATGTCCCAGAAAACCATGTACTTGGCCTAACCTTTTTTTACCTTTTATCTAAAACTCTATTACTCCTGTTTATGATTACTTTAATAATATGCTCCAGACAACTGTAGCCATGACAGATACTGTCTCAAAACAAACTGGTAGTGGTACCTCTTCCTAGAAGACAGGCCCTGAACATACAGCAGTCCTGGGGGGTTCTCACTGAGCCTGGACTTGGCAGTGAGCCCTGCAGATGGTTGAAAAAATTGTGAAAGTAGCGTCATTTGTATGTCAATTCACCACAGTGAACCTGTGGTCACTATCACAAAGCTGTGACCAAAATTGTTTCTCAGACACAGTGAGAGTCACCACTCATCTTCTCTTAGACACCAAAGGATAAGAATGCTGCTCCTGATTCGGCTCCTTTACACAGCTGGGCCAAAATTCTGTTAACTCTCTTGTGTTAAGTAGTAGTTTAAAGAGTTGATTTTGTTTATGGAAAGCAAGTTAAAAATCTCATGACAGGGACTATGTTGACAGATTGCTTTTAGTACAAAGGTTTTGAGCGGCTTAAGCCTTTGTTATATTTTTGTGTGCTACATATTTGGCTGCAAATAGTCCAGCACTGTAAATAGGGAAATGATGAATTAGTTTTCATTACAGTGCAATAAAAATAAGTTTAGATTAATTACTCTGAAGGTAAAGGAAGGGTAAACATTTCTGTGAAAATTGGGTCAGCCTGGGACTCATTTGAAAAGGATATAGGAACATTTATTTATTTGAATGTCAAAGGTGTCTAACCTTAGAAAATGTAGATTCAGTGCTTCTGACAGGCACAGACTGTTCCTTGGAGATCATGTAAACAGTTTCTCTCTGTGTCTGACTTGCCAAATTCTCATCTATCTCCAGCACTTAATGAATTGTTTTACTCCTTAAGAAACACTTGCTCTGGTCCCATTTTGAGTATTTTTATGTCTACTGTTTGTGTTATTTTATTGCATAGTTCAGGTATCTGAAAGTAAATCCCCAGGACACATATTTTAAAATATAAAAGTCTGGAATGAATATATATATATACACATACATACAGAGAGGGAGAGAGAGATAGTACTAGAATTAGATACACAGATAGGTAACTGAAACTTGGACTTTCACACCATAATATTTTTGTGCACTTCTGTCAAGTTTTCAGTCCTTTTCAGACATGATTTTCTGTCTTTGTAAGTAATACTGGTAGAAATGCAGTGAAAAAGTCCATCTTTCCCTCCCCACACCACTCTCGTATTATATGTGTACACTCTAATATTAAACCTAATGACTGATTGGTTTTGGAAGCATTGACAGCATTCATCCTCCACCTGATGGTATCTTTTCAGTGACAGTTTCTGTGCTATAGGTATTTTTAAATAGCTCCTCATACATGAGAACAGAATGGACTCCAAATATAGACAGTTTAAAATGTATGAAGAGAGCTGACTTCATACATAACATTCTCTTATCAAAACATCAGGAATTTATAAAAGACACTTCTCAAGTAATTGCAGTAGTATACATAGGTAAATGCATAATTTTCCATGTAAAAGGGGAGAAAAAACTTTTGTTAGTGTCAAGCTTATTCTCAGAGAACCGGAAGTCCAGTTTCATTTACATAATTTCAATTACTTGTTAATATTCTGTTAATATTTGGTGGGAAGAACCAGTATGAGAGACAAATACATTTCTCTCAGGGTTCTTCATTATCACTGCCTTTCATCTCATATAAAACATCTATTGACAAAGGAAAAGGGAAAACCAAGAAACCAAGAATGATTTCTATTTCATTTATCTTAAAAGAAAGAATAATTTCATGACTATATGGATATTTTTCATTAATTTCTTCTTATGCTAGTGTCCATTCATATCATGTGAGCAGCCTATTACAGCTTTTTGGATGACGGTCACCTGTATCTACAGTGTCAGATAGTGGAGATTATCTCAGTTTGTCAGAACATGGTCAGAGGTAATAATGCTGAAGGTTGTGGGTTTGATGGTTATGGGCCATTCACTTAAGAATTGGACTTGATGATCCTTCTGTGTCCCTTCCAACTCAGAATATTCTGTGGTTCTGTGAATAAACTTAGGGGCTAAATGAGTCTGTCTCCAGATTAAAAGGCATATTGGCAAGGTAATGTGGGCAAACTCCCAGAGGCAAGCAAGGAGTATGTCTCTCGTATGATCAAAAAAAACCCCAGATGGTCTGATTTTCAGAGCTGAAATTGCAACATTATTTGTATACTTAGGCAAAAGATTTCAGGGGAATTTTTTTCCAAAAGGGAATACAGATCCATAATCAGGTTATCTTACCTGCAATTTGTGTGATTTATTCTTCTCTGAATGTGGATGTGGTTGCATCAGGCTATTAGTACTCTCCAAACCTCTCAACCTTGCTGATGCTACCAGATCTTTGGAATACTGCATGAAACAGGATGAATCCAGCCCAAGCCAAATTTATAGTAGGAAAATCATCAAGATTAGAGAAATCCAGACATACAGTAGTCTTGCTAAGGTTATTGTTTTTCCTTCAGAATGTTTCTGGTCAGATACTCTAGTAAGAAAAAAACAGAACCTCAACATTTATAATTCACATTCATATTAAATAGCAAAACTTACAGAAATATACCTTCATGTGACTTAAAGAACATGAAAACTTCCACTACCCATAATTTCTGGGAGAAGTGGCAATCTACAAAAAAAGGTTACTATGATGTTATGTGGTACTTCATTTTACATATAGAGAATGTTCAATGAAGAACTTCATAGAGGAGCACTTTTACATCTTTTTAGCAGTCCTCTTGCAATGAATTTTGGGTAATATTTCTGTGGTGACTGCAACAATCGAGTTTGAAAAAAAGTAGTAAAGAAAAGCCTATAATTTATGTTTAACTATCTTAATGCAGTGACACCGCAACACAGGGAAGGAATCAGGCTAAAGATTCTAGGTTGGCATGAAATAGTATTTAAGTGTGCAGCAGTCAATCAGGTTTGCTTCAGTTTATCTTACAGTTATTTGAAAATCTCTCTGAGTAATTCGCATGTGATATGCAAGTGCTGTCTGTGTCCCCCAAGAGACCCTGTGCTGCTTGGGGGCTGCTGGGGTGGATACTGAAGCTGAAGCTGGAGGTGCTGCCATCCCCTCTGTGCTTGTGCACGTGACTGATGGTGTTTTCCGACCATAGCAGTGGCTGAGCCCTCTTCTGGAACACTGCTACCAGTTTTATGACTTTTATTTTTCTCTAACAAGTCAACAGACAGGTTTGCCAGACTGGTCAAAACCTGGCCCCATGCAAAGGACATGTAAAGCAGATTTAGGCACTTTGTCAGTGGTCTCTAATGGGCTTCATTCATCAGCCAAACAGTAAACAAATAATATGCCATGGGCAATGTTTTGCTATTGGCTTTGGGTTTAGCTCTTTAATATGTACTGGCATGAAGCACACTAGAAGACTTTACTGCTTGCCAGACTGGGAATTACTGTCTAATGGTTATAACAGAGATTTCAGAAACAGGACATCTGGTGCTTCTTCCTACTACTTTCGCTGGCTTTCTTCATGACCTTAAGTAGCTAATTTTCCTCCTCTCTGTCTTAATTAACTCACCATCTATATTATAAAGATAATAATTCCTACCCATCTTGGGCTAAATATAAAATATTAATATGCCATATTTTTTTCTGAGTGTGCATTTAATAAGTAAGAGATATTTAAAAAAGAAAACTATTTTAATTACTTTCTTTTGGTTTATGCTATGTCAGTTATATGCCCTCTTCAAATCTGAACATTGTGGATTGTCTCCTATATCTTAAAGGACTCCTCTGACTTAATCAAAAAGAGCTGTTTCAATGATGATTAGAACCCCCTCATTTGTTTCTAATAGGACCATTTTTAAAATTGGAAAAGCTGTTAGTCCCTCTTCCATGCAATCAAACAATGTTTAAATGCCATTTGATATCAAAAGTAGCAGTTTTCTTTATGTCTAGAATGCAACCAGTATCTTTTAGTATGAGAAAGGAAATTTTAGCCTATTCTTCCATTGTCTCTGCTTGATTTTCACTGAAGGGGTGGGTGGGATATGCTCATGTTCTCACAGATGTCATAATGCCTGAACTTATCCCTTGTGCTTAAAAGTGATTAGATAATTTCTTCTCTTCAAGTAAAATTGAACAGTGCACTCAGGCTTTCATAACACCATGATATAGACTGGCAAATAAACCACAGGATGCTTATTTTTCTTTTCTTATTTCAAAGTGATCAGATCCTCAGAAACCCAGTTAACAGACTTTGCAAGGGGGTTTAAGAATCCCTTATTTATCAGACTATTTCTTCAGGAGGATAAAAATCAACACCCAATTTTTTGTTTAGCTGTGAGTGGCCAATTATGAAGATCTGCTCTGGGTGAAAGAAATATGGGAAGAGAGGCACCTGCCTACTTGAATCCACTTCACGAAGAAATATTTTGCACTGTGGATCCTCAGCTCAGGTAGTTGTTTGTTAGCTGTGTGAGTACCTGTTTCAGCTGGTGAGCAGGATGGGGTTGATGCTCTTGAGTTCAGACACATAAAACCTGTCTAAACACCAACAAAATTTTCTATCTTGAGTCCAGGACACAGGTTCAAACTTCATAACTGTTCCCAGATCTTACAGGAATCGAGCATTGTAACAGAAAATATCTGGAAAGAAACACTAACTTGGCATGACTCTCAATATACAGGGCAAGACCTCCTTAAGATGCTGCAAATTGTGTAATTTGAAACAGGAATTTGAAGCCAAATCTTCCACATCTAGTGTGTCTAATGTTTTTACCATCAGGCAACTTGAAAAGAAGGCAGAGTTTCCTCAATATTTCCTGTTAAGGCTATTAAATATTGCATTAAATAACTAAATGTGGACTAGGAGAAAGGTTAAAGGGATAGGAAGCTAGAGCATTCTCCTGGGACATAGTAAACTTATGTACCTGTTTCAAAGAATGTTTAATTATTCATATGAAATGCAGGTCACTTGGTAGGGAGATTAATTTTCACCTAATAATTTTTAGATACGCATACTGAAAATGGGAAGACTGAAGAGGAGACAAATACATTGATGTTGTCACTTCAGACTGATATTTCATCTGCTTGTTTGGTAAGTAATTTCCTTTTGATTATATGGTGAAAAATGAGTCTTTTAATATTACCCATTTAGGATGGAAATGATTTCTCCCCACTCCCTTTTAGAAAAAAGTAGAATATCATCCTGGTATTGCATGGAGGGGCAGAAGGAGCTGTGAGATGGTAAACCGATTTCATTCCTCTAATTGAGATTTAGTTGCAACCCTTTTTGTGGAACTGCACTCCCAGTGAGTAATCAAGGAAAGATGGTTTACCTTTGAGTTTATACCAGTATGGCTTAGGCTGAATAAATGCTAGGTGTGCAGAGTATCATCTAATTGTCTAGTTTTCCCTACAGGGGTCTATCTCTGTTAGGCAAACGCTGTGCCAGCCCAGCAATGGCTTGAACCTAACCTGGGTAATAAGTGCACACGAAATTTAGTAGCTCAGCAGAACCCAAAGCTTTTGACAATCAAATGGTTAACCCTTTCACAGATCTGTTTCTTGGGAATTGAATAAATGAGGGTATTGTAATGTAAAGAACATTTGTTGGCTGAAGGCCACCATGAGGGAGATTAGTGGGGGGTATTAAAGATGAAATTATAAAGTCTCAGTGAAAGAGATTCAGTTGAATTCAATGATAAATGACAGTGAAAGGAAGAGAGGGATATTTCTGAGATGAGCTGTATTTCCCTAAAGAAAAATACTTGTGAGATCAGATTTTTAAAGAAGGAGTATTCTTTTTTTATTATTGAAAAGGTTAGATTATATCATTTTTGAGAGCTCTGTTCTACTGAATGTAATAAAAATTGACATGAAGTGTTTTAAGTTTGTTGATAATTCCATACTATTCTGACCCACTTTATCTGAATATCTTAAAATTCAATTTCACTTGTAGAAGGTATTCTCATATTATCCTGCTATATAGGCTACAAAAGGCTGGTAAATCCATAGATGTTCACGACCACTCATGCAGAAATGAAATATTTAACTACAAGGGTATCTTGTATTTCAGAAGTTATTTGCTGACACTTCATTCTCTGATCCTTGTAGTCCATACAAAATGATTTGCACATAGGAAATATAAGTAAATGCTTTACAAATTGACTTTTTGAATATTTTTTTTTCTCACTACTTCTAATAGATTGTATTAAGTACTTTCTACCCTAAAATGTTTCAAATGTTGTGGGGGGTTTTATTATTTAAAAGCACATTGCATGTATTAATCTTCTTAATTCTCAGTTTTCCTCAACAAAACCAGTTAGAAAATAGGGTTGCATAACCTCATAAAAAGACATATGAAAGCTGATGTGTATTTATTATGCTTATTAATTTACCCTTTGTTAAAAGAAATATTGATTATAATGTTTTTAATAGGAAAATATCCTTACATATTTTACCTAGGTCTAAACAGGTAGAAATCACTGATTTTTTTGCCTAGTTTGAGTGGTTATGAATATAGAAATCTAACTAATCTTCCTTCTTTAACATTTAGAACAAATTACAGTGCACATTTCATCCAATAAAAATACAGCCTCATGTCATTCTAAATCACATTAAGAATCAGTTGAAGTTGGGGAGGTGGATGTTGAACTGTCAGATTTTAGAAAGAGTGGAAAAACTTGAGATCAGGTTTTCAGCCTACAAATTCAGATGGAAGAATTTAATCAGCCACTTCCCGTGTGCTTCACTGACTATCAGAAGTTCTGTCTGTCACATACAGATGTGGATGTGAATGTCTGATGTGTGTTTCCCAGCTCTACCTAATTGGATAACTACAGAACTGGTATTAGAATAGACAATTAGTAGTCAGTACTGTACACTGGACAACAGCCACATCTGGAACAGAGAAGATATATATTTTCAGTGTACCTTCTGTGTCAATAAACTGGAAAAAACACTTGGCAGTGAGTCAGCCTTTACACACTGGATTTTAGCATACGGTTTCTATTATAGAAAATAGGTTTCCATTGCTTGTTTGAAAGCATAACTCTTCAATTTCCATGTGTATTAGATAGCCTTTATTTTTGTTTTGTGCTTCCTGGAATGGAAAGAGGATAGGATGACCCTTAGCAAATGCTAAGAAATGCCTGTGAACCACCTCACTCTGAAGATTTTCATTCTTAGTCACTTGCTCTGGTAACCCACAGGGAGTCCCAAAGTGCTAGTAGTCACTGTCATGGATGGAAATGTGAATATTACAAATTTTACCACTATAAAACACTTTCTGAGCTTGCCTCTTGTGCTGTGCAAAGGCCATTACCCCATCCAACTCTGCAAACAGACTGTCCTTTATTATGTGTGTGATAGCATTAGCATCACAGACAGTGTTCATTTTCTTACCAATCTCCACTACAGGACATGAAGAAAAACGCCTCATAATTGAGGCAGACGCTGTTCAGCAGGATTCCAGCATTGACAGAGCAGGTTGAATAGTAACATATGTTTCAAACATTATATTATAAAATTCCTGTAACACATCTGGTCAGTGCTGTTGCTAGAACTCGTAGCCTGACTCCACCAGGCACACTGTTTTGCCTCAGTTCAGTTACTTGCATTTAAATACAGTCTAGGCAGAATGGAAAAGCAATGAGATTTTTTGAATAATTTGCTGGAGGGCTTAAAATATCTTAGTAGAACAAGATGACTATCTAAAAAAAATAATTCTCCTGGGTGGCACATTCATGGCTTCATGACTAATTTGAGATGGCATAATTTTAGAGATACTATGACGAGGACAGAGCTGCAGCATCCTAAGTCTTCAACCTACTGTCATAATGTGAAGGTATAAGGACTACTGAAAGGACACAATACATGTCATTTAAATTAAAAGTGCCAGGATGGTTGTCCATGTTGTTGAGTTCCCGAAATAACAACATCCCTTGTTTTGTTTCAGACGTTACCAAAACCCATACTTTCATTATTTCAGCTATGGAGCATTTCGGAATCACTCTGGAATATACATGTTAAATCAAATTGTTAAATAAAGTAGGAGGTTAATTGGTTTCTGGTTCCTATTTGGTTTTGGGTAGAATTTGAAATTTTTGGTTATGCAACCCCAAACAGTTTGAAAACAAGTTACTTATGAGGATATTATCTCAGTGAGATGCATTGCCAAAACTGCAGTTGGAAGGATGTGTAAAGTTTGTTCATATGAACAGGGACTCTGGTACTTGGTGCTCTCCAAAACAGCTCTTCAAACTGATCTGTTGCCTCAGTGTGAAAGAGTCCAAACAGACCAGTTTACAGGTAACACAGAAAAAACAGATCTTAGGTAGGTTCTGAGAAAGGCAGGATTTTTTCCTTTTTTTTTTCTTTTGTAAGTATAGTATTGCTTAATGACTTCCTTATACCTGTTGTGGAAGAAGCACCTAAAGAATTTTTCTTCATTTTTAAAGAAAAGAAAAGAAAAGAAAAGAAAAGAAAAGAAAAGAAAAGAAAAGAAAAGAAAAGAAAAGAAAAGAAAAGAAAAGAAAAGAAAAGAAAAGAAAAGAAAA
>VXBB01043980.1:411998-436924 GCA_013399915.1 Illadopsis cleaveri | reverse complement strand
CCCCTCCTCCCTGAAGATTTGGACCGGCTCCAGACCTGACCTGGGAATATCTAGGAACCTCCAGGGCCCGTGAGAGAAGCTCTGCACCCTCCCCGAGCACCAACCTCTTGAGTATCCGGGGGCTGTCTTTCTTTTCCTGGTGTTGGGGAGTGTTTTTGTTCATTTGTTAATAAACAAGTTTTTTCCACTTGTCCTCCGAGGAATCCCTTTCCAAACCCAGGGCTGGGGGGAGGGGTGGTGGAGGTTTGTTTTCTAGGGGGGCTCCTTTTGGAGATTCTCCCCTAATTTGTCCTAAACCAGGACACCATACTACAACCCAGGACAAGCACTTACTCTATGTACTGGTATTAAGTCTTAAGAGTGCCTAGCAGACACTTTTTCAGTACCAATGGATTTTTCATCAGTCTTAAACTTTAATGCTTCTGGAAGATGTGCTTCAGGTAAGTCTTCAGGCCCTGTTTCCGCAATTGGATCCACTTAGGTGAAATCATGCCAAGGCCTGTTTCCTTCAAATAACTTGCAGATGATTAATATTTTTGGGTAGCTCTTCAAAGTTATCATTCTACTGCTTTTGTATACATTCTAGGTGCCGTGCATTAAGTACTTGACATACATTTCTGTATATCACAATGGTTAAACACTAGATTTCACAAATTCATCTTTTTTGTTTCTTACATGTTGATAAACGAATTGTATTTATCATAGAATTCCTCACATGAAAAAGATCTACAAAGATGTTGTTTTAGTTCTCAGTTGCTCTAAATCTATTTTGAGGAATGCTCTCCAAAGACCTGAGAGACTGAAGAGTTCCTACCTCAGAGGTAGAATTTGAGTGTGGGTCTTGTGCAGCTGAATGCTCTAGTTGGGTTCACTGCATTATTCACACTCCCTGACTTACTGCTGCTGGTTCTCTGCTGTGGTCACAGGCATTAACCTGTGTTAAGCGCCTAAACCTGAAAGGAGTTCCCATCTGAGAACCTCAGGAGGGAAAAGAGGTAATCGGTGTCCAGCCAGGAGATAGTGGCTCCCTCACCTGAGAGTGCAGATAGACACCCGTATGAATTTCCCACCTTGTGTCATTTCCCTGCTTTCAGTGGATATTATTCTCACAAGCCTATTTCTTCAGGAGCTTCAAGATAGCTGAAGCCCAGATGCCTGTCACAGGGTTACAGATTCCACAGAGCAGCAGTGTAATTAGGTTCAACATTGCAACAATTTACTTTGAAGTCCAGTAGGGAGACGTGGCCTTGTAAATTTATCTCTGAAGACTGGAGAATGGCATACAAGGATAATTATCACGAATGGTAGAAAAACAGCCCGCAAAAATAATGTCAGGAAAATTAGGAGGTCTCAAAATAAAGCAAGTGACCTTGTAGTGTATAAATAATGACAAACATTGGAACAAAGGTTGTGCTTTTATTTTGAGAAATGAGACAAAGGACCTGACAATACTCACAGATAAATAGAAGCATAACATCCATAGGGGCCCCAACTGTCAGAGGTCATTCTGGAGTCACATTTTACAAGGCATAGGCTTCAAGCCTAGTTTGGTAATATTTCAGCAAATAAAACAAAACTGAACTTCCAAGATTTCTCACTAACTGTAGCAGCTATTCATCATTCTAAATCTCTACCGGCACTTTCAGAGCTTTTCTGTCACAGTCACTGGAGTGGCAGGAAATTCCTGTATGGAGCTTGTCTTTTCACCCAGCAGTTCCAATTACTTCGGTCCTTGACTGTCGCTTTGACAGCATCACATCTGAGCCATCCAGCAGTGTGATAAAAATGAAGAAACAACAAAAACAACACGTGGCTTTTGAATAGGGTATTTCTGAAAAAGTGTTTGAATATGTGTGAGTTAATTACCATGATCCATGGTCATAAACCAGAGCAGATTTCATCATTTGTATTTCTTTTATCTGTAGTCAAGTGTTTCTTTTTCAAGACCTGTCACAATAACTGATACAATTTCCCCATGTCTTCCTTGTGAGGCAGAGTTGGGATTTTTAAATGTTATTGGAATTATCCTATATATTAATGAGAATAAATGAATTTTTAAAAATGAACAAGTCTGTTCAGAATTTCCTTGATGTTTTAATTCGTCAACACTCCTACATTTTAAATTTCAGGTACAGGTATAAAACTCTTTTAAAGTATTAAAAAATCTGAAATAGAAAATAGTCTAATTTTCATCAGAAAATACTGTTGTTGCTTCTCCACACATGTGCCATTAATTAATAGTCTGCATTTTGAGTACAGTCATAGCCTTGCTATTTGAAACAATTCAGTGGAAGCAGTTTTTACAATAATAAAATTTATTAATGCACTTGTGTCCACTGGGCTTGTAAAGACCAATTTCTAGCAGAGTCTGAATAAAACAATGACAGTCCTGCTGAATTCTGTGAAGCCTTAAGACTGAGCTTCCCTTTGTTAAAAATCAAAATGTGTCAGAAATCTACTGACTCAGAATAAAATTGCAGGTTACAATTTCACCCTTGGGCTTAATCAAACATGTGGTGTAATATCAAATTTATTGTGTACTTTTGCTTTGAGCTTTGCTGACATTTCAATGCCATCAGCAGTAGAAATGTCGAAAAATGTGATTGTCTTTTTCTACATTTGGATATGGTGCCACAGTTCACCTTGGATTTAACAAGTTTCATGATATTGTCCATTTTTAAGCTGATAGAGGCCATTATAAAGATCATATTTGTGTATATAAAGAATCTCATATCACACTATGGTTGTTATCACAAAACACTAAAATACTACTTTTCACATTCTGCTCTATGGTTGATTTTAAAGTCCACAGTCCTTGATTACCATATTTATGAATGCAAAGATTATGTGATGATGTGATGGAGTATGATAAATACATAATATACTGGATACTTTATTCCTTTCAGATATTTAATTATTATGTTTTAGACCCCAATGCACAAATTTTTAATCTTAAACAAAAAATGAAATAAACCAGTACAAAATGTGTACATTCAGTATCATGCTGCAGACACTTTTTTTTTTTTAAGCAGAACAAAAGCTTTCAAGTGGCTAGGACAGATGCATTATGCCCATGCATCTGTGTAATGTATATATATTGTTTTAGTGTATGTGTATAAAAATAAAGCTGAGGTTTGAAATCTGATTTTTTTCTGTATTTATTTAGTGAAAAATGCTGGCCTTCTACACCAGGAATTAGTGTTGTATTTTCTTCTTGATGTCTATCTTCATTCAGGCATCTTAATTTTGTGAAGAAATCTTAATGGTGAATGACATCTTTCTTGCATTTGATGAATAAATAAAGAAAGTTTTTCTTACTCAACAGCATCCTTTCTTCATGTACCTCACATAAACTGGAAGTTTATTTTTGCACTCACTGGTGAGGTAGGTATTATTGCTGTATTTTAAAAACACAAGAGGTGAGAGTGCAGGACTGTAGTGTAACACCCCCAGATGTAGGTGTCTAACTGCATGTCTGTGTTGAAATCTCTCTCAACGCAAACGCTCACATATGGAGGCAGTGGCAGTGGCAGCTCTCCTATGGACAGCAAACCTTGCTGCCACTGGAACAAGAGACATAGGGTAGCAACTCCTTATGTTGGTGGTGTTTTAGCACCCTTTCTCATGAAACCTATCCTGGCAATTCCTCATGTGGCATCTAATCAGGGTGGTGCTTATAACTCCCTAACACAAGTTTCCACCCGCTAAGATACCTAGATGCCTGTTCTCCCAAAGGCTTGTCTCTATACTGTCGACCAAGTGGACACCCCATTGCTGCAATATTGCACCTGAAAAATATGTTCAAGCATGGCATTTGTAAAGAACTGACACAAAATTTGCTTGAGCATGTACTGGATCTAACGTCATAACTGAGAAAATACAGTACTCCTGAAAGTCAGTGCTAAAACTTCAGAGCTATTTTCTTCATATTTTGTTCCTGATGCGCTTTAGGAAATCCAATTATTTATTTTCTTTCTGTAACTACAAAGTCCATATGAAATGCTACTTATTCAGCTTCGTGTGAATATCAGTGATTACCTTCTAACATAAGTGCAATTCAAAAGATTATTACACACTGATTAGGTCTTGTTATTATTGTTTGTTTCTAGGATCCTGTTTTTCTGTAGATCCTCATCTGCTGCCTACAGAGAATGCTGGATAGGATGTGAGACTGAAATGAGCTTTAAGTGACATTTACACCTGCTAATCTGAGCTATTTGCAATTATTTTATAATCTTATAGGAGAAGTATTAACAGCTGATTGAGACTGCAAATGATGCAGGTAACAGCCACAAGGATGAGTCATCCAGAGCCCAGTGTGCAGATCTGGCTGGGATTGTTCAAATTGTAAAACAAATGTTAAACATGCTCCATGACTGACTAAATTCCAAACTTCTCTTTGGAAGTCCTCCTGAATACAGAGTGACACTGTAGCAGTGAACATTGAATGTTATCACATCAGCCAAATATTCGTGTCCAAATTCTGTCTTACCCTGTCAGATATTAACCATACCATAGCACCCCTTAGTTTTATTTAACATTTCTGAATAAAAGTCAGTGGCCATCTCTGACCCATGTAACATTAGTTTTGCCAGTGTAATCTAAACTTCCTTTTTATAGTCAGTGTTGCTTGCTGTACTTGGTTTAATATTTTGGGCTTTTTCACACAGTTTAATTTGTGGGAGTCATTCACTGTGCCATCTGTGGGGGTGAGAGGCCACGTACAGATTCTACTAGGTTGGAGGATCATCTTGACATCTGGTCTGCAAGTTGGCTGTGCTTATGTAAGGCCCTATACAACAGCTGCAGCCCTAACATGGTGTTCTTTATATCCCTTTAGTAGCCATATTTTCTGTACCATGTGCGACCCACCACCTCAGCAAGCAGCTCTGTATAGGGCTCTGCCTGTCACTGCTCTTCACCACCACAGTGACCTGACTGCCCCAGGACAGTGTGACAAGATAATATAGACCACAGGAAGGTGTCAAAACCAAGTGGAGTTCTGGGAAAGCACTGAGTATGTTATCATGTGAGGCAATATCCAAGTGGTTGCTCTGGCAGCAATCACCTGCTCATCCCTGGGCCAGAGAATTGAAAACTGATGCTGACAATGGTCCTCAGCTCAGTAATATGCATGGGACATGGCCACTGCCACTGGCTGAAGCTGACATGAAGGTCATACTAATTTTTGGCTACTGTTTCTCTCTGTCTTTGGAATGACCAATAAAAATTTAAAATTCCAGTATGCTATGCTAATAGCCTTGTACCAATGAGCATGCTCTTTAGGTAGGTATATCAGTTGTTCATCTAATCTCCCCCATATTAAAATAAAAGGTGTTAATATAAATGTTATTGCAAGCAGAAAGATAGCAGGCTTTACCTTTTTAGTCTTGTTTTGCAATCAACGCAGAAAGCTTAGAATGACAGTGGCTGTAATGTACCTAATTTCAAAATCACTGACAGAAAAACAAAGCAAAAAACCCACTTAATTTTGAAAAAAGGGAACTACAGCAGAATTAAGAAACTTCTAAAAAGGAATAAACTGGAAATAATATGAATTAAAGACAAACTTGCAAAAGATATAAAAAAAAATTTTTTTACGTATAAAGAACAAGAAGCTTGCAAGAAGTAAATAAGAGTTTGTATAGACATTAGATAATCAGGATATGTGAATAAAAATATAGGGAAAATAAAGATGAAACTATTTTTAGTATCTGTGTTAACTGTGGAGAAACTTGGTATCATGTCTGAAGCCTTTGAAAAACAGGTTCTGATATCAAAATGTCTGTTCCAACAAAAGAGTTCATGAAACAGAATTAAAAAGTTAAGAATAAAAGACAGCAGCATTTCTGAAATCAAGAACTTTAGAGCAATTTAGGTATGAAGATGCTGTATTCTTCGCTACAGTGTGCAATCTTTTTTTTTAAACTGCTTTGCTACCCAATGAATGGAATTTGCATATATGTTGCTGTTCAAAAAAAAAAAAAAAAAAGTTCCAAGGAGGATAAATGAATCTATTTTTTTTCCCATTTGTACTGGGCAATTACAAACAGAATAGAAGAAAAGTATTAGTAGACATGGAACAAACATGATATGTTTGAGGGGAATTAGTGCTGCTTTTGTAAAGAAAAGTCACATCTAAAATTTTGCATACAGTTCACTGCAGGACTCAACAACCACACAGACAGGAGCAATCCAGCTGCCAAAGTTGTCTTACCATACCAAAAGGCTTTTAACAATGTTCCTTGCCCTTTTTAGAATGTTCCTGTAAAACAGACTATGCTGCCATGGAGTAGCAGGGAAAGTCTTTGAATAGATGGATAATTACTGAAAAGTTGGAGACAAAATAAGTTTATACAGTCCGTTTTCTCAGTTGAGGAAGGGTACTAGCAGAGAACTACAGAAGTGTGTGCTAGATCTGTGCTCTTAAACATAGAAGAAAATGAAGTGGAAAGGTGGGTGGAAAGTGAGATAATGAAGTTTGCTAGTATTACATATTTAGTCAGGACAAGAAGGATGAGGAACAACGGAGACGAGTTGAAGAACATAACCCTTGTTAATAAAAAAACAGGTGAAATGAAATGTAAATAAATGTTAAGTGATGTTCATGGGAAAAAATAACTTCAGCTCTAGCTACATATATAATTCCTAATTTAACATACACAACCTTTCACTCAGGAATGATATCTTCAAGTTAATGAGAGTAGATAACTGTAGAGAAACAGTTCTAGGAAATCGTCATCTCAAACCAGAAAATATTGTTACACCTCTCTGTAATTCCACAGTGTGTGCTTGTTTTGAACACTGTATATTATTTTGTTCAGTTTTCTCTCCTCCCTCTCCAATCAGGAAGATACAGAGAGGACAACAAGGATGATTAGAAGTATGAAACATTTTAAATATGATTGTAAATTAAACATCTTATTACTCTTCAGGCTAGAAAAAAAAAGACATTATGTATATAACAACAGTTTATAAAATCATCATGATTATGAAGGAGTTCAAAAGGGTATGATTGTGTCTTTTCTAGAGAAAAAAAGCAGCTATCAGATGAAATTTGAATGAGGCAAGTTTGAAACAACAAAAAATCCTCCTCATGTAATTAAGTTATTACAGGACATTTGTAGTATTAAAAGTTGATATAGGCTTGAAAAAGAGTTGGAAGAATGAGCTACTCAAAAAAGCTACTGAATAACAACAATTACCAAGTTTGGCTAATTATGTACTGCCAATATGTGTGTCCTGGTAGAGTAGACTTAGGATATATCACTTAACAACTTTTCCCACAGCTTGCTGAGGAAGACTTGGAGGTGATGGTTGAAGAAAAAAATCAACATGAGCCAGCAGTGTGTAGTTGCAATGCAGAAAACCAACCAAATCCTGGGCAGCTTCAAAAGCAGTATGGCAGGTAGATCAAAGTGATTCTCGTTCAATACTCTGCTCTTGTGAGACTCCCCCTGGAATACTGCATACAGTTCTGGTGTCCCCAACATAAGAACATAGAACTGTTGGAAGAAGTCCAGTGGAAGGCCACGAGGCTGATAAGAAGACTGGAGCACTTTTCCTCAGAAGACAGGCAGAGAAAGTTGGGACTGCTCAGAATGGAGAAGAGAATTTTGTGTGGAGACCTCATAGCAATATTCCAGTATCTGAAGGTGGCCTACAGGGAAGCTGAAAAGGGACACTTGAACAGGAACTTTAGTGATAGAACAAGGAATGATGGGTACAAATCTCAGAATCACAGAATAAGCTGAGTTGGAAGATACCTAGAAGGATTTTTGAGTCCAACTCTCAGTCCAGCACAAGAGCCCAACAGCTACACCAAGTGCCTGGGAGTATTGCCCAACAACATCTTGAACTCCATCAGGCTTGGTGCTATGACCACTTCCCTGGGTAAGTGCCCAACCATCCTCTGGGTGAAGAGCCTTTTTCTAATATCCAGCCTAAATCTTCCCCTGACACAACTTCAGGCCATTCCCTCAAGTCCTGGCACTGTCACCACAGAGATCAGTGTCTTCCCCTCCTCTTCCCCTCACAAGGAAGTTGAAACTGCAATGTCTCCCCTGTCTCCTCTTCTCCAGGCTGAACAGACCAAGTGACCTCAGCCACTCTTCAAAAGGCTTCCCCTCAAAGCCTTCCACCATACATGTGGCCCTCCTCTGGATACTCTCTAATAGCTTTATATCTTATACTGTGGTGCCCCAAAGTGCACAAAATACTCAGTGTGAGGCTGCCACAAGTGCAGAGCAGAGCAGGACAATCCCCTCTCTTGCCCAGCTGGCCATGCTGTGCCTGATGAGCCCCAGGACATGGGTGGCCCTCCTGGCTGCCAGGGCACTGCTGACTCAAATTCAGATTTCCATCAACCAGGACCCTTTCCATGGTGCTGCTTTCCAGCATCTCATTCCCCAGACTTTACCCACATCTGGGGTTGCTCCATCCCAGGTGCAGAATCACCTTTCCTTGTTGAAATTCATGTGGTTGCTGATTGCCCAGTCCTCCAATTTATGTTGGATATTAGGAAGAATTCTGTGAAGGTGGTGAGACACTGAAAGAGGCTCCCCAGAGAGGGAAGTGTGTGCCCCAGTCCTGGCAATGTTCAAAGCCAGATTGGATAAAGCCTTGAGTAACCTGGGCTAGTTGCCTGGGAGGTGTCCCTGTGCACAGCATTGGGGGTTGGGAATAGATGATCTTTAAGGTCCATTCCAACCTCTTAACATTCTATGATTCTATGAAATATAACTGGTTTTGCAGAGGCATTCTTCTCCAGGCTAATATTAGAGACAAGGTAATGAGGTAGGTTTAACTTGCTCTTACCTGATACAGGGATGAGTGGTCTATTATATTCTCTCCTTATTCTATATATTTCATTAAAAGAACCATTGATTTCCTTATATATTCCTATAAAAACAGGATTAATAAGTGTTTAATTCTGTTTCATGTTGTATTTGTTATAGTTTTACTTCTAGAAAAGTTTATTTAATTTATTAAGATATGCAAATGCACCTCAAGTTTCATGCTATGGATGGAGAACAGGACATTGTTTCTGGAGACAAAAAGAATAGTGACATTTTTGTTTTGAGGTATTCACTGTAATATTGCTATTAATAATCAGCTTCTTTTGGAACTAATATCTGGTTTAAGACTGCTTATGTTTGATGACTCAGGGACTTCTGAATGTTTCTTTGATTTAAGGAGTCCATTAGCCCCACAACTTAGAATTCAATAATAAAGAGGAACACGACATATGAGCTACACCTATGTAGACAAGTTGATCATCCTCTGTTTTGCTTGAGGGTTCAATTTGTCTGGTTAACATCTGTGCCTGCACATTAAGACCCAACCTCTGCTAAAAGTACTTTTGACAGAGAAGTCCAAGAGAGAATGAGAACTTTATGCAAGGCTCAACATCTCACCTGCCATAAGGACATGGAAGCAGTCTGAACAAGTGCCCTCTGGCTGAGGGACACGGGGCATTTCCCACTGTGGATTAGAAAGAGGAGGCTGTCCCGGAGACCCCTTCCTTCTGCCCTGATGTTTCTCAGACAGACCAAGGACCTTAAAGTCAACAGACACTACCAGGTAGCTTCTCCTGCACAGCTTGATAGCAGCACCCTAACTTCTATAATTGAAATCTGTTTTCTAGCTGTCTTGGGGTTATGTAACCAAAAAAAATGTTTATTCTATTCCATCTATTGAAACTAGTTGGGGGAGGTGTAACTCCAGGGGAAGTAATTCTTCTTATCTCTTGTAACTCCAGGGGGGAGGGGGCGGCTGCCTTCTGATAATGGGCCAGCTGTTAAAACCAGGTAAGGCATTGTTCCTTATCTCTTTCCACCCTCCGGGGGAAAATCTTCTGTTAATGGGTCATTAAGGCTCACCAATGACATGACACACCATCTCAGTGTTCCTTATCTCCTCCAGGGGATATCTTCTGTTACTAAGCTATTAAGGTNCCAAACCAAGACACTAGCACATTTCATACTTCACATGGCATGCAAATGAATTAATCTTCTGAGCATTCCTATGCAGTGGGTTAATATTGTTCTTAAATAAAAAAACCTAACCAGCCAACTCATCGGAAGACAGGAGAGAGGGAGTGACAGGCAGGCTTCTGATATTGCCTTGCATCTGGGCTCAGAATTCAGTAAGTCTTTTCATTTCTGCTATTGCATAGAGGTCATCTTGCTCTTTGATGTAGTCTAGAAAATGAAATGAGCTATTAACGTCTGGATACATTGTCCCATTAAATTAGAAACATTTACAAGCCCAGTACTGCACATAAAATGCAGATAACACTTCTCATGATAAAACTACAACCAGACTTTGCTTCTTCATTTTGGATAACGTGACCTGGGGTCTTTATTTTCTATCTGGCTTGTGGTTTACTGCATTATGTAATTTTTCATCCACTTAAAGACCAGCCAAAGTAAAATACTTCGTGGAAAGTGAGATGTAAACAAATGTTTGATCTTGCCCTGCCAGTTTTTTTAGGTCTTGTGCAGAGCTGGGTTACAACATGCTGGTATTTATTAAAGGAAATATATTTTAGAATCCATACTGTATTGCTCATAAATATTTCAAGATACCTGCAAACCTAGGTTAAGAGCTATCTTGTCTTAGGAAACTAAAAAGACATCTATTGTACACTTACTTAGTTCTTTACACTACAACCATGTTCAGGAGTAACTAAGTGGACACATATTCATATTTATTTACAATGTCAACTTTAACCATTGCTTCTGCACGCTAGCTTGAAAGTAACCAACTAAACAAAGAAGAGAAATCAAGGAATACTCACAAACCTTGTTGTTCTATATCTAAAATCTAAACCCCTAATATAAATTATTGACTACTTTGTTATAAGAACCTAAGTATTTTTCCCCCATATTTTTTGATTTAAACAGATACTGTAGATACAGATGTAGTCTTTTTGCATTTACATAAAGCTGGTGTTATTAAGAATATCCACATGAGAGAAGGTTACAAAGATGATCCTTGTAAGAAGGTGAATCAGATAGCATATATTGTAATATAGAGTAGTTTTTCCTGTAGCTGAATGACACATTTAGAAAAGCTGATACTTTGATGAGAAGATCAACTGCACAATATTCTCCCAGAATCTTCTCCAGAGTCTCAATGCAAACTAACATAAGGACACAATGTATGTGTCAAGAGAAATAAACGCACATTAAACCAGACATTCATTTTCCTCAAACTACACTCTGAAATCATATGCAACAAAATACTGTGAAAAGATAGGAGTGCCAATTTTACAGCAACAGTCACATTTCAGATAAAGAAAAGCTTTTGTATGATGTTGTATCCACAGTCCCCAGCATAAAATATTAATAGTTCCAGCTATACCGCTTTATAACTGAGGAGGAAGTGTTCCTGGGAGAGAATAATTTGATTTTAAAAATCCTGCTGTTCAACAAGTATTTAGTATTTGTAATTAAAAATGTATATCTCCTGGCTAATATGTAGGAACATTGGTGAAATATGTGTGATGATTTTATTCAGGTGTGTGATCAGAGCTTAGCATAAAGAGCCTCATATAAAATTGCATAGGACTATTGCTGAGCTCATATACTGAGGAAATAAATTATCTTATTTTTAATAACTTGATTGACCTAAAATGCTCTTCCTGTTTTTCATGCAAGGAGAACTCTAGTTAAATGCTGTACTCGCTTGTTCTCTTTTTTTAAAATAGTCTGGGAGGAACTGAACGGCATTGTCCTTCCCCTCGCTATATGCTGGAGGTCAGGGATTTTTGTTTCTCACAGGGCACCTTTGCTTTACTCTGCCTCACCTCCTTACAACGTCCAGAAGAGGTGGCAAGCTGCTTTTGACAACATGAACCTTGCTACATTCAGTGTGAAAAGGGAGCTGGTTGTGGTCAGATGTGGACAGCAAGTTGTCATTTAGAAAAGAGCTCCCATCTAATGGATGAAGTATTTTTAAGCACGCTGGAATGGTTCCACAGCCAAGCTGTTATAAATGAATAGGCCTTTTGTTGTGAGCCTTGATCTCTTCCCTCCTTCCTCCCTTTCTCCCTCCCCCCACCTCTTTGTCAGGATGAGTCAATATCCTTCTAATTGGGTGTCCTTTCTGGACTTTTTCCCCAGATTTTAGGCATTAGTAAAGTTCAAATCCTTAAACACATAGCCCAGGTGCCCAGAAACCATTTTTTTCTTTAACAGATTTATTGCTTCAAGAGGTATTCATTTCAGAAGGCTCAACAGTATTGTTATGGAATTTTTTGCTGCACACAGAAAATGTAAAAGGAACTCAGATGTACTTCAGTGAAATGGTATTATCATCCCAAGAATGATTTGTTATGTCTTTAACAAGAACCCTGTCAACTTCTAAATCATGTTGTGGGATTGTTCTGAAACCGTGGCCCAGTATGCTTTCAGAGATAACTACCCTGCTATCTTGGTGGTAGCTCTGATTTTGTCATCACATCCTTTCTGACTGCCTGAGGAAAGTGAAAGTGGATGAAGCCTTCTCTGTCAATAATACCACAGGTCAGAATGGCCAAACTGGAATGCTGATAGTCAGGCAAGACTAAAAATCTGGTAATGGTGCCTCCTAATGGAGACCCCTGACATGGTCCTGGTGAAGATTATTTACAGGTGTGTTTACTGATTTTGCAAATTTTTGCTTGAGATTCTTAACAAATAATAGCTGCTTGGAATTCACTGGTGCCTGGCGTCCCGGGATCTCAGGCAAATTTAACTTTTTCCTGGGAAGCAACTACTGCCATTCTTATTTCATAGGTAGTTGAAGGAGGCATACAAAGATAAGTGTTTTGCTTATAGATGCAGTGAAAGTTTGTGGTAGATTTTAGAAGAGTTGAGGTTTCCTGTGTTTTAAAAAAAAAAAAAAAAAGCAGAAGGAACTATGTTCAAAGAAATGCAGCTGGGACTCAGAATTTTTATAATAAAAGTACTCATGTATTTTACTGTGCAGTTGTAGTCCATCTCCTGTCCTTGCCAGAATGCTGTTTAAAAAACCCTATTAAGTATGTTCACTAATTCAGATTTCCTCCCTGTAGTCTCTGTGAATCATTTGTGGATATGAAGTGAGAACATCAGAAAGCTGAAGACAGAAAACTGTTGGAGTAAATGAGGCCTTCTATTTTTTTTTTTCCATAATGGGCAGTGAAAAGGACAAACGTATTTCTTTTCCGACTAACACTCAAGGAAGTGCCAGCTTGCCAGTGGAGCAAAGTTACCTGCTTCCTGCTTAGAGAGACTCTCCAAACCTGCCCACCCAACTCTTCAGCATCTTCCACTTTCCTTCTTCATTTCCATTAAAATAAAAAGGTTGAATTTTATATAGCTTTAGACTGATGCATATGAGTTCAGAGGAAGAGAGAGAATGATGATCAGAAATTTCATCATATTAGTTCTGGAAATCACCAGATTAAAAACTACTGTTCTTGGGTTTAGCTGTTCAGCTGCAGAAGACATTTTACCTCCTTTTAACCTGAGTACCAGTAAAGCCTTTTGTAAAAAAACCCACATTAAACAAACATGGCTGTTTTGTATAGAGCAGCTACTGTGTGGGAATGATTTGAGTTTCTTGGTATTCACTGTCTAAATAAATATGAAGTAATATCCTTGCATTGGCCTTTTACTTATAACTCACAACACTAACTAACAACAACAACAAAAAATCCTCCAAACTCAACTTCACCCCCAAGCTCTTAAGAGATTTTTCCACCAGAATCTCCCTTCTAATTCTGTAATGGCCTCTTCCTAAGGGGTCAATCCGTACTTCATCTATACTTTTGGGGATATAAATGAAACAGCTCCCATAAGACTGGAGAATTGCTGCCGTGCTGGACTTGTTTCCAACATGTGCTAACAGGTCAGTCTGGCAGATGATAATTGTTACCCTCTTACAGTGGCAATATGAAAATGAGTCATAAATCCTAACTCAAATCACACATGTTCACACCTCAGTCTCAGCCCTCAGTTTCAATGCAGGTAACTCCCTTGGGCAATTATTTGTCCCTAGCACTTCTCCTGGGGAGCGGAACATACTCTTTCTGAATTCTGTACAAACTTTACCTATGCCTGCCTTCACAGGGGATGAGCTGGGGCTCTCAACTGCTTTCAAACTTTCATTTACCCAGAAAAATATGTCTCTTTAATGTTGTTTGTTAAATGCGCTTCTCTTACTGATGGGAAAACAGTCATGTGGTTGGAATATTCCAACACTAAACAGCTCTTCTGATTATCAAATATGTCGGCTCCATTTCGGCATTTAATCACTCCCAAAAGCCATAAATTGCCCCATATAGTCCTCCACTATGAACATTGTCTCTTAATCAAACTGCATTAATAAGTTTAAGAGACAATACCCATTTATATGTGAATTTTGGCAGGTTATGGTAATAATGAGCCAGATATACAGGAGACATAAAGAGCAATATAAGTTGCAAGTCCATAACCTACAGCTTACACAGCCTGCAGAGAGCAGAGATATGTGCTGTTAGCAGAGCATGCTACCAACAGGTTCATAGTCATTTACATTCAGCATGAAAATGTTCACGTTATGTCTTGCCCCTAGCAAGCTTAGACCTGTTGACAGGGGTAGGTTTCAGTACTGTCTGATACTCGGTACTAACTATATTTTCACTTGGAAAGGCCCTTGTATCCCAACACAGAGCTAATGGTTTGCTCTAGAAACCCTTCATGTATTGACTTTACAGTATTGTGGAAGAGATGGATTAAATGGTTTCATTCTTGTCATTTCTGAAATTTAAATTTATGTATCAGTTATCATCTATACATTATTTATCCACACTTAGAGAAAATAGTCCAAATATTTGTTTATTCTATTCTATTCTATTCAGGTGCTGTGAGCATTCTTTCTGACAGCTGTCCACAAAAGTCTACTGTACACACACCTCACCACTGCTCATTAACTGCACTGGAAATTAAAGTTTTTAACTGTTCACTTATCCTAAAGTACTAAAATTCCACTACATGGAGTATCACAAAGTACAACATAGGCAAACCCCATCTATAGACAGAAGGATGGAACATGTGTGTTCTTGTATTTGAACCATAAAGCTGTAATGAAAATATTTTATGGCAGGATCCTCTCAGTTCCAGCCCAAGAGCATCAGACCTGTGACCCGTGATACAGGCTCTGCTAAACTAAATATAATGCTGACTTGGTTCAGTAGTTTATGTATTCACAAGTGGAAATTAAAAATCTAGGTTATGCTAGTGGGATAGCAGATGTAGCCTGTGGTTTGCAAAGATGAGTGAGATATCATAAAGTGAACAACTGTAAATCTGATATTGCACAGAGTATAGCACAGGAGACAATAGTACTTTTCCAGTTTTCACAGAGACATGTCTCCTTTAATTGACTTAGTTATATGATCAATATCACAAACTGCAGATGGTATGCAGAAAACTGATTTTTTCCCAACAGTAATATTTTATGAGGTTGGCTGTGGGTTTATAAACAGACAGAATATTTTAAAATGAAAGACAGAAATCCAAAGACAGGTAGACATAGGTAGAAAGAATCTAGTCATTAATTAATGAAACTAAACATCCTTCACACATTAAAAAATAAATTTTAGTATTGATTAATGCAGTGAGAAGCACAATTCCATCCCATTGATACCATATTGTCACTTCAACCTGAACTTGCAATTTTCACAAGTTTCAGCATTTGTCTTTGAAACTATTATCTGTCATGCTTAATGAAACTAAGTGACAATTTTATTTCTTTTAGTACATTAATATAATTAATATAAACCCACTTCAGGGTTAAAATAAATCATAAAACTTCATTAATTATTGCATGAAAAGAAGTTCAGCTTGCTAGTTTTTTAGTAGAGTAATGTAGGTTTGTGCTACTGTCATTTTGTCTCCTTTAATGAATATTGATTAGGATTAAATACTTTATAACATATCTTTTTCCATTCATGAGTTCTAGGCATCCACCTTCACAAATGAGGATAAATGTATAATCTCATAGTCTAGTGTAGCACATCCTTTATGCATGCACATTGCAAGTGTAGTTAACTACAGGTGTCTAGACACACAAACATTACAGGGTATGTATAGAAACCTGTTGTGCATTTTCTTCACTTTGTTGTACCAAATTCCCAAATTGTACATTTCCCTGCAAACTGTAGAGGAAATTATTGCAGTTGTTTTCAAATTGCTGTATCCATGGGTCAAGAATCTGATTTTTTCTTATCAATGTGAGGCCTAAATGACTCTACTGTTCCAAAGTTCAAGCATTTATATTGAGAAAAAGACAGGATATCTTATGTTTTAAGAAGTTGTCCTGTGTCATGACCTTGGTGCTATTTATCCGTTCTCATTCAATAAGTAATCTCTTACAAGAGCAGAATTTAATATGTGATAAGATGTTAGGTTTAATATGTGATCAGATGTTAAACTTTGGATGCCATAGAAGAGGGTTATTTGTTGGTATTAAATGGGGGAAACCAGCATTTTTAGTGTTTCTGCTTACCCTCATGTTTTGCCTTTTCCAACTACAGTTTTATATCATGAAAATTAAATGGCTGATAAATTCTATGTTTCTGAAGATTAACTTCCATATTTTTCCCATTGTAGCAAATTATTTAATTTTTTAAAAATTCTTGGCATACTTGATCTCATATATAATGACAGGCAGAAAGAGATATGTATTGAATATATGCCTTGAGTACTCCTTCACATAAATTTCCAGGTGTATATTTTGTTTTTTTCATCAAGAAAATAAGACCTTGGTAATATTAGGGCATTTTGAGAGAGCACTTCAATAACCCTTTTCTAAATTTTATATGATTCTCTGCAGCATTACTCACAAATGGCAATTTGAAGAAGCAATTTGCAGTTCTGGTGAGAAGTATTTATTGTTTTGGGCTATGTGGGATGATCTTAGGAGGAACATTCCCATTCCTAGTTTCAGAACAGACAGATACTTAGTGAGGAAAAGTGGAGTGGCTGGGAATCTCTGCTGCCACCACTGCCAGTGACAAAGCCACCAGAGAAAACGGCACTAGCATTTTTCTACTCACTTGGTTTTCTCCTTAATTATATTTATGGTACAAACTGATTAAAAACGTACCTTTTATTCTAAAAACCAGGTGTCAAGTCTTTTTGAAGACCAGAGTAGAAGTGCTTGAAAGTTTAACTAGCCACTGCAGAGCACTCGATCAGGTCAGGGTTGGTTACCACTCTTACGCAACCAAATCTGACTTTAAAAAAAGAAAAGTTTTACTGACATAACAAAATTGGGGAAAAAAAAATTAGGGAAGTGGTCAGAGATCCAGGACTTCAACACCAGAGATTTGACAGTGAAAGCACCCATGCCACAACTGCTTAAATTTTCCTTGTCTGTAGTTCATGGTTATCAGAATTTTACTTTGACTGTAATAAACTGTATTAAGTCAAAAATGCAAATAATTTATTGAGAAAATATAAAGATGACTTTGTAAAACTACAGAAAAATATTTCACTTGCTTATGTTGATCACTGATTACCAAGGTAATTTAGTCTGTTGGCATTTATATCTTGAAACATTTTCTCAGAGAGCAGCAAGTATGTTAAAAGTACAAAACAGCTGAATACAAACTATCTTATTTTATTTACAATAATAAAAGTAAAAAAACCCCCACAGCTCTGACCTCAAAATAATTGATTTTATAAATTTACAAGTGCCTGTTTATAGATCTTATAAATACAAAACAATATGAAATAAAATTACACTCTAGCATTATGACTTATACAGCATTTTCATTAATACTTTAAAACGTCTGAAACAAACCACAGAAAAAGTAAAATGGAAATAAAGGAATTTTACACTGTAATAGGCTCCTACAGTAAACTAAAATGTAATAACTTCTTTTAAAGGCAAAACACTAGAATTCCAGTGATTTTATGCCCACATACAAGCATACATACAATAATACATTCTTTCTCTCTCCATGATATGTGGCAGATGTTACACATATTAGTGAGCAGTATCATCATTGTGCCATCATTCACCGTGCAGGACTGCATTTCCTAGACGGGACCCAAAAATACCAGCTATATGGGAGTCACTTTAAATCTAGTTTGCGTTTTCTGATTTTGTTGGTATTTTAGCTGAGGTATTATGATAGTCTTGTGTAAATATTTGGTACTTGCATGATAGGTGGTTTAGAATTGCCATTAATTGCCAGAAAGTATAACTGAATAAGTTTTGGAGTTAATATCTCTGTTGTGATACCAGAACTATAACACAACTTTCAGTATTGCCTACACCTGAATGATACACCTGAAATTTTTCTAAAACTAGTAGTCAGTATAACAGCTACGGAGTCCTTGAAATGGCACAGCTAATTCCCTCTTTTGTCTTTCCAGTTATTTCAGCAACTCTATAGGATGAGGAAGGGAACTGGGAAAAAGACAATTGGTTCTTAGCTTTTCTTTTTCTTCCTCGGGAAAATCCCCATCCTAGAAGCATAATTGCAGAATTAGATCAGACCTGGACCTAAGATTTGTATAAGTTTCATTTTTCTAAGTAAGAAACTTAGGCAGAAGATAATTTTTCTTCATTCTCTGTTTTAGAAAAGTTAAATGGTGTCTTCTTCCATCCTTACTTGCATGGGTTGCCAGAATGGTCATCTGTAGATGTAGACAAACAATAACTTTTTGATACAAATAAAGTTTTGTAATTATGTTATTGCATAATATTACTTTGTAAATTTAGTTCTGTTCAATGTAGAGAATTGCATGTTCCTGGCTGGCAACACGCCCCCCCTTCCCCCCCACTTTTTTTAGGCAAATATACAAATGAACAAAATCATGACGGTTAAAAATATTGGTGGAACTGACTGGCTGACTGAGGTTTATATTTATGTTTGTTTTTCCTATGATCTGCATTTTACAGGTACTATCTGAATGAGCACTTGATGCTAAAAGTTTGGTCTAGTCATCTATATGGATACCAAAAATGAAAAAACAGGAGCATATCTATTCAGGCAATTAAGTAAATATTGATTATGATACAGAGCAAAAACGTTCATAAAATACTTTACTTCAAGAAAACTGTAATTCCCAATTGTTGTTGTACTGGCATATTTTTTCTTTTTTTCAGTTGTTAAGACATGGGTGAGAAATAACTGCAAGATAGCACAGTTGTGAGTGAGAAGCATGAGAAAATAAATTCTGTGTATAGCAATGACTTTTTATCAACAATTTGGTTGTGCATTCGGTATTATGGACTCATAATATGCAAATGCATTTGGCTGTTAATACACATTCACAGCTTACATGTTAGTGGTTCCAAAGGAACAGTTACAATATATGTTCTGACTATGTATGAGGAATAATACACAACATGTAAGTAAGAGCATTCTATATTATCAAAATATAAAATAGAATGCACAGTATTTTTAATACTCATTCACAGTGTACTCTCTTGCAGCTCAAAAGGAGCATCTGTACTCTGTATTATGAACTCAAAGATGTACAGAATTAACTAAATTTTTATTGATCTCAGGATGTGTTACCATGACCTCACACAGCAATTTAACATATAGTCTTCTGTTCCACTGCATTATTTACTTTATTTGTTAAACATACTTGGTTTAGTATTTTCAGGTTTAATTTTTTTGGGAACAGATTGATTAGATATTCTTTTCACAGGGAAATATTTTTGGTTTTGTAGAATTCTAGATACGTTATTTTTTAAAACATCATTGGAAATTGGTGATTAGTTTGATACTGCTGAGAAAAGGTAATGTAAATTTCATGAATACTCACAATTGTAAGGAATGTGCATGAAATACTAATGTAGAATAATGCCAGATCCAGATACTTCTCAGGGTGCAAAAGCATAAGAAGCCTCGATAACCTGAAAAGCACCAGAAATATTTAGTTCAATTTTTTTTTTGTATGCTATAAACACAGCCTCTAGAATTATTAGGACTAAATGTGCAGGAAAATTCATTAAGTGATTATAAATTTACTAAGTCTCTATATAACTGATATTACAATAGTCTGTGTTCAGCTAGCTACACTTATAAATCAATATTCCCTTAAAATTCCTGTCTGATTAACTCAAAGGTGCTGTTGTCCATCACTTGCCTTTGCCGTGATGATCTTTACTGTCACTACAAGTTCCAAATAATCCTCAGTGCCTTAAAAATCAGTACAGAGTTTGAAAAATTAATTTTTGTTGAATTTTAAGTTTCTTCTGATGTCCTAAGTAAGTTTTTTATTAAAAAAGGTGCAAAATTAACTGTAAAGTGAAAAGCTGAATACCTGAAGGAATATATGCAAAATAATTAACTGTTGCAATCCAGCACAGCTGTAATTGTATACTCAACATTTCTTGACTTATTTGTAGGGCTGTAATGAATTACTAGTCGACATTTTGTTGTGATGAAATGTCATTTTCCATGTCTCAATATATGATCTGTTATTTTTCATAAGATCTATTACCTGCTTGAGCTTGCTAAGGAATAGCTGAAACTACCAAAAGCCAGGCCATGTGATGTGCTTCGCCCTAAGCAGGACAAAGCTTGTTGAGCGGAATTCATCTTCATACAACTCCTTGAACTTCATTAGAGTTACTTCAGAAAAAAATTAATCTCAGAGAATCTTCACTGCTTAACTTAATAATTTATCAATTTTAATTAAATCCTTACCACCTGTGTTAGACAATATTTTACAGAAACTATTTCTTATACTGCTATATTTCTTAGTCTAAACAGAAAAACAAAATGGAGAAAAATACCTTGAGCTGGCAGAAAGCATTAAACCTCATATTCCCTTTCTCCCTGCTGTGGAGTCCATCCCATGGCAGAAAAACATCAAACCTGGATTAAGACTCTTTATCTAGAAGAGCCTCCAGAAATGCTGCCAGGTACAGCATTACTGGAACAAGCTGCTCCTCTAAAAAATAATGCATATCTTTATTTCAGTTCTGGTTACAGATGGAGTTAAATTTGCATGTCTCTGGATTCATTTTAGACATACAATGTTTATTTGTTTCGATTAATGCTCTTTGGAGGTGGATTTCCTTGGCCTAAAAAAGGTTGATTGCCCTGTTAGTACCAGCTGGTGTCAAAGGCACCATCAATCCCACAGCATATTATGCTTTATGAAGTACAAGTCCTCATCTACAGCACAGCGGCAACCGGCTTTGCCCTGGCACCTGACAATTTACATGACTTTTTACAGGATGCTTTGCAGAAAGGTAACACAAAAGCTAGGTCATGAACACCAGGAACCAAAAGTACTCCAAACCAAGCTTAACAATGATCTTCAAATTCTCTTTTACTGTCCTTTTATACATATATTGTGGGTATTTCTGCTTTTAATCTATATTTAAAATTATATATATTAAAAAATAAGCTTCAGTTGTAATTATGTTATTTTACAATATAATTTTGTTTTAACTCCAAGTTTTTTATTTAGCCCTTTTAACAATAACTGTCCTTCCATTTCAGCATTGTTGCACTATAAAATATTTAGGACAGAGATCTTTCCATGATCTTAATATTGAAAGGACTAGTGAAGTTTAGATTAATATGCATATGTTAAAATTATATATTACAAATTGAAAATCATGTTCTCAGACATAGCAGAACAATAACAAACTCACAGGTACTGAGGTACAAGCAATCAATCACAAAAAGATTCAATAACAATATTGTCCATTATTCAGAACTATTTAAGTGTTTTAAGAGGGAAGTAAAATGTCTTCAGTTTCCTCTGTTCCTCCTGACAGAAGGAAATCAGCATCAGTTAAAGAGTAGCCTTGGGGAAGGGGAAGGTAGTGTTAGCATGGGGGGAAAATTTGAGTACCTAGATCTTCATTGATTCTTAAGTAATAGGTATTGATCACATTTTTTACTTGAAGAGTTTTGCACAATTTTCCTACAGCATTTCTGATATGGGCATCTCTGCTACTCACAACTTTCTCCAACACAAACTATTTGGAATCCAAAATAGCCTTGGAAAATTCAAGCTCAAAATATAGCTCAAATTTTTAATAATGTGAGTAAACAACCTCTGCAGCTGCTAATTTTGGAATGTTGTGGGTTTAGCTTAAATAAACAACTTGCATCTTTCTAAAGCACTTTTGTTCAGTGACAATTCTATTTTGACTTCAGGTAGTACCTTTCGTATGACTTGTGTAGGAGCTCAGTCCAGGAAATGGTGATAAAAAAATTTTGTCTTTAAGACATAGGATTATACTCTACATTTTGTGCACTTTCGACAGAAGTGCATTTCAAAGAATCTTTTTAAATAGAGAAATGAACTTGGATGGTTTTCTTCAATGTGATGGTGGTATGGGCAGTTTTTGCGGGGTGTGATTTTGTGGGGGCTTTTTTGGTTTTTGTTTGCTTGTTTGGTTGGTTTGGGTTTTTTTGTTTGGTTGGTTTTTTTGTGAGGTTGTTTTGGTCAGGGGATTTTTGGTGGGGGGTTTTTTTTGTTTTTTTTTTTTTTTTCTTTCATGAAATTTTAACTTGCCTACAAACTAAATTTATTGTCTATTTACAAGGCTTTTGAATTTCTCTTCACATCAATCCCAAGATCTGCCTCCAATTACCTACAAGACCTGAATTTTACGGTTTAGCAATGGAAGACTATATCGGAATACATATCTGCAATAGCCAGTAACTCAGTTGCTATAGTAAGATACAGTATATCTCAAATCTGTAGCCTGCTTGAAAGGCTGCTGGTGTTAGTATCTGAACTGCCCACTTCCTGAGAATTGTCAATAATATTTTAGAATGGTAGATATTTTACAGGAAAGTAATACAACCAATATTTTAGATTTGCTGAGTATTTGTTAGAAGTGTGTTGTACTGTCAGGAAGTGTGTATGCCAATGAGCTTTGCCTATCTGTGGCATCTCATTAACAGGGACCGCATCTGCACCCGTCCTTTATAATCACAGCCTCTGGTATGTAATGTGTTGCATATTGCATAATATTTTTAATGTACTATTTCAGTGAATTGTGCTTTTTGTGTACTGAATTCTCTTACATTTTCTTAATTTGGTTTTGTTTAGAACTACCTCTGATGGCATCAGTTGTACTGTCTGCTGAAGATCCTGTAAATTCACTTAGTCGCTTTAAACTGAACCTTGTCAGGGTGAGCTCATCCCATCATCTTTTTAAAGAAGATAAACAGAACGTCATGGGAGTTTACTATGTGGGTTTCATAGATAAGGTAAAAAACCCACCAAAATACCAATTGTGGGTGGTATCAGCCCTTTATAGGCACTTATTAGCCAATGAAAAATTTTGGAAGCAGGGTGTGGTTGGCTAAATTATTGCTCCTCCCACAGCTCTCTACTATGTTTCCAGTTTCAGAGGGAAAAACACAAGCTTGTATGTTGAGAGTGAGTCAGAACCTTTCTTCTGCTACTGACTCACTTGGGAGTTTGAGGTAAGTCGTTCTACCTTATGTTTTGATCACTCTGCCACCAGGACAGCAAGGAGGGGACTATGGAAAGTTATGCAATATTTGCATAGATGAAAAATGTAGATACTGAGACCAATATTATTATTACACAGTAAAATAATAGCTTTGTTTGCCCCAAATGGATTTTTTTTAACATAACTTCTTTCCTATATAAAACATCTCCCCCCATCATTTTCCATATAAGTGTTTAAAGAAAGACTATGCTGCACCAAAGAACACCTTAGGTTACTGAAAAATTTTAAAATTACAGTATTTTCCAGAGGAAAGCATATGCACCTTTCATCACACTTCTCTTTTGCACCAGCATTGACAAAAATAAAGCTGTACAGTGGTGCAAAATTGCTGATGACTTCTGAAATAAGAGTTAGCCCTGAAGGGTGTGGAGTTCACATAGAACTGGCTCCTAGTCAGGTATTTACACTTTATCCTTGTTGTTTTGCAAGCATGTCCAGGGAAAGGCTAAACTTTAAGAAGTTAACTTTTAATAACTAAGCATATTGCTTGGCACGTATGATATAAAAATAAACTATAGTTTATTTATGATATCAAAATAAACTATATCAGCTATAGTCTCTCATGTTAGGATGCTGATAGTCTATAAATTGTGTATTTTATATTCCTATTTTTGTTTCCCAAAAATATATATCAAAATATCTTACTGTAATGAGACATACCAGTAAAACTGGCATGTTTACTAAGCCATAATAAAAAAAATGCTTGGAAATTTTAAGGAAAATACATTTTAAACCTGGACACACTTCAGTTGAGAAAGGTGACATACTGTGATCCCATAAACAAGGCAAAGCATGTAGCTTATTGACACCAGCACATGAATGAGCAAGAGTTGCAGTACCCCATGTTATGGGCAAGAACAGAGCATAAGACTGATAATCACATCAGACTGTACCACGGGAAAGGTTATTTCCTATGTGGAGAAAGTCCAGGTAACACTACTTGGTAGATGGTAGCAGAGGAAGTAGTTTGCACTTTAGTGTTCTACTTTTGAAAACTGCTTGTTTTATTCTTTGTGGGGTTTTGAGTATTTCTGTGTGCCCGCTGTCCTTTTAATGGATATATCTGCATGTTGCGAGTCAGTGGCAGGGGCAGAGAGGTCGGCAGGGCCCGGCGGAGGGTGGAAGGGCCGAAGGGCGGTGGTCTGCGGCGCTCCACGTGCCGCTCCGCGCTCCGACGCGCAACTGGTGGCGGCCGGTCCGTGACACCGCGGCCAACTCGGAGCCAGCGGCTGCGCCATGCAGCGTGCCCCGCACCGCTGCCAGCGCTGCAGCTGCAAACCCTGCCCGGGCTGGAGAGCCTCCCTTTCACATTCTCCTGGGTGGTTTTTTCCCCCCCCTTCTTGCCTGCTTCTGTCTGACGGGTTACGGTCTCCTGGGGGAATTTCATGGCTGGAGGCCCGGCTGGGGGCTGCGTGGCGCCCCGCGGCCGGCCGGCC
>VXBB01043980.1:364034-410548 GCA_013399915.1 Illadopsis cleaveri | reverse complement strand
AAAAAAATGAACAAAAAATAGAATGAAAGGAAAAAAATGTGCTGCTCTCAGCCCTGATTTTCAGTACTTGAAAAACTGCACTCATTCAGAGGCAGATATTGCTCCTTAAAAATCGCTTTTGATTTCTCAGCTTTGTGTTTGTGTTTAGAAATTCTTTCCTGTGAAGCTGGCCTTCCAGATCTTGAAGTAGATTATGGAAAGTTGATCCAAGGGGCAAGAGTGTTCAGGTTGGAGGTCACTTTACTGTTTTTTTCCTAGATCACTCTGTGATGCTGCAGCTACAATCAGTTTCTGAGACTATAACTTGTTTCATATCAGTTGTTCAAAAGGTTGTTTAAAAGTACATTCATCTTAAATTATTCAGGTTATGTCTTACTTGCTTGTGAACAAAATACAGTGATACTCTGATCACCTTCATGTATGGAAGTTTGACAAAGTATATTTTAGGTTATCCTCAAAATTGGGAAGTATGTTTGGCTGTCAAGTCCTGGTCTGTGAAGGTGAGACTTTTCTTTGTTTATTCACGTACAGCTACGATTTTCCAGAATTCTGACAGGAGTTTTAAAAGTCTCTGAAAAAACAGACAAATAATCTTGTTCAAGAACTGTAACTTTATTCATAACTGGTTAACTGGAGCAGAGCCTGGTAATACAGTTGTGCAACTGTGGATTAAAAATGTAGTCTTGTTTTTGTAACTAGGAAAATCAATAGCTATGTGTAATCAAAGCTGAAGACTTGTTTCAGAAAGTATCCGTAGCTAAGTAAAAAATGTTTTGGCAGTGAGGCATAGCAAGTTGGCTTATAGTTATTGTTGGATGGGTTTTGTTTTGTTGGTGTTTTTTTGGGGTTTTTTTGTTGTTTTTTTTTTTTTTTTGTTTTTTTTTAAGAGAATGACTCATAACTTCTAAACAGTAAAAAATAATAGTAAAAAAGATTAAATGCAGAAGACCAAGCATACAGAACTGAATTGCTAGAATCACATTTTTGCCAGAACCATCAGTACCTGTAATATGTGTTTATTTTCAGTGTGTTGTTTTTAATCTGTCATGTGGTCAACTGGCCACGCTGGTTAAATTCTGCCTGTGGGCCATACATCAAAGTTACTGAGGCTTTAAGTCAGTGAACTAGCTAGTATGGAAAGTGGTCTCATTCTCACAGTACCACTTCAAACTGAGTTTTCACTGTGAAGTGGGAGTCCTATGTATGATTGTAAATACATGCTCTTTGTTGTTTTTTTAAAAAATGAAAGGTAAGGGAACAAATACTGATCTGTTCCTGACAAGTAATGTGCAGAAAATCCAAATGACACAATTAAACCTCACAGCTTTCTTGGGGATCAGTAAGGTACAAACAAGCATAATGATTATGAGTGCACTGGCCACACCTATCAAGATACATGCTCAATTTTAAAGCTTATGTACAGTTCACATAAAGACAAAGCAGAATTCAGCATTCAAATAGGTAATTTTTATTCTAATGAACTTATATTTAAGGAAAATACGGATTTTTAATGTGGATATTTGTTGCTTTTTTGTAGTCTAAGTTGTTGGGGAAGTAGGGGTGGAAAGAGGAAAAGGTGAGTTCATAACATTTCCAGTCAGTATTCCAGCATTTCTGTTGTCAGCTTTGCGGTGTGTGGTTACAGGGTAAGGTAATTCAGATATTCCAGGGCTGAAAAACTAAGATAGTATGTCTGGAACTTTCAACAGCCCCAATCCTTCTATTCTACCCCCAGGACATCCAAAATTACACTGAGTTCTCTAGAATTTGGTGATAATTTTAAAAGCTTTGATTGAAATTCATATTACTGACCTATAAATGACTTCATGTATTTACAGTGAAATACTTGAAATCTGGGTTGACCTAGAAATAAAGATTCCTTAATCAGGAAAAGATGGCTTGTCTTGTGTGTATAATAAAGTATTAAGTGCATTCTAGTGAGAAGGAATATCTCATTTGTAACAGCATGCTGTAATGTGCCTTGTATATGTTTAACTGATAGAGATACCTTATATCCTGGGAACAAACTTTTCCTCTTCTGTAGTTCTGTGAGGTATCATCAAGAATTCCATATATATAAAGTGTTCCTTTTGCTTGCTGTCATATACATTCAGATGATGAAGATTAATTGTGTTTTTCCATGAAAGGAAAAGAAACTTTAGTTGCATTTTGAATATTCAAAAAAAGCTATCCCACAATGTAATTAAAGATCAGACAACCTAATAAAGCTTAGGCAGTATACAGGGATATTCATCAGTTGTGGACATGGTGAAAACTGAGTTGAGGCAGAGTTTGGCCTACAGATGTGGTATGCACTGGCTTTCACAATTTAAAATAAATTTTCTGTGTTGCTTTAACCAATATGCTCTCTCAACATATGCCCTGTTGCTGTTCTTCCTTGTTAGTTCATTTTTGAATAAATGCAAAAATATTAGTGAGAATATGGATGCTGCCCATCCACAATTAGTGTGCTGTGAGAGAGAGCAAATTAAATCATGGCATCTTCTTTTGTGGCAATGTCAAAATTCAGCTTCAGTCTTTAGACCATTATCTGTGTCAGAGTGGTCTGCTGCTCTAAGAGACACACACTGCAGGATGGAAGGTTTAGTCTAATTTCTGCAAACATGTTAATTTCTGCCACATCCTTCCAAAAGTGCTTAAGATCCTAGTGATGCCTGCTTCTCTGTAGCTCATGGACCTTGGAACCAAATTATGATTACATCTACTTGTATGATGTAGTTAGCGAATAGTCATGTGTCTGCTTAGACCACTTCAGTTTGGTTGTGATCAGGTATTTCTCAACTGGTAGATACCAAAATAATGCCCCTGAGGAAGGAATGTGGCAGTTTGTAACCATTGGACTCTCTGCTTTAAGGAAAATATTTCATAAATTAGAGGTTATGGTGTGATTGTTGCCTGGACTATGGGTAGACTTTTAAAAAAATCCTCTGCATTTGAATAAACCATGGAATATAATAGAGAAATTCAGTGGACATGGAACAACATTTAGAGAATCAAGCCACATTTTAGAAAATGTAGGACTACTATCTGTAAATTATTTGGAATGCTTTTATGTTTGCTTTTTGGTACCTAACTGTAACCTAGAATAATGAAGGAATAATATTTAGCTTTCTCAGTTAAGAAAGAAAATAAAAACAATAATTATAATAATTAACAACTTACTACAAAATTGAGACTGATAATTTCACTATAATAAATCTTTAGATGATGGAAGTTCACTAGAAATCTTTGTTTTAATGGAGTGGGAAGGATGAAGAAATCTAGTAGAAACATCAAGGATCAGATTTTATAAGTGACTTCTCTCTCTGGTGAAATCATCTCACTGTTGCTGGATGGAGATGTAGCTCTGATTTGCTATCTCAAAAAAACATATCCAGCAACTAATACTTCCATTCAGAAAGTGTATAAAGTACTCCTCTTCAAGAATGTGATTCTAATCTTCATGTTTTCAGTGCTTAACTGTTTTCATGATGAGGAGCCCGAAAGGAATCTGATGGCTAGATGAGATTAGGTGACAAAAGACTTAATGCAGGGGATGTTTGGACCTTCTTGAGGCAACAATGATTGCTATCACAATAATTACTCCATTTTACCAGCAATGCCTCAGCATTATGAGTAATATATTTTTATTTTAACGGTTAACCAGCATACTCAGATTGCTCAAACTTACCACGTATTTCCTCTATAATTTTATTTCCTCTTGCTATCTGACAAGAGTTGAGAGAATCAGTATTAATTTGTTTCATTGCTGTGTGTCAGTACTGAGGCATTGATTTAATATTACTGACTAAAATATCTAAAACTTTGGTAAATAGATGTCTGACTCTCACATGAAAGTATACGTCTGCTTTCAGTTTCATGTGCATACCATTCCAGTCAAGTGATTCATGCCCACATGGGTGTGAGAGACTTGTATTTCATAGAGTTGACTATAAAGATCATATATCAAGTTTGAAATATTTTTGTTCCATCTTATATCACAGGTTTATTTTATATCACAGTAATTCTTCTTAAATTCATTTCTGGGCTCTCAGAAGTTAGATTTCTCTTGCTTTAAACACTTTTTTTTTTCTTTTTTTTCCTTTTTTTTTTTTTTCCCCGGTAAGTAACATTCAGCAATGAGTGTGTTATCCTACTGTTTTATTTGGATCAGCCATGCAGTTTTGAAGTAAATCTGTTTGCCTCTACTTTGATTTGCATTGTGGAGTGATCCTAGGGAGTGACCTGGATGGGATTCCTTTTGCTCAAAATAATGTGAAAGCTGCAGGAATGTGCCTAATACACTCCAGCCACTAGTAAGCCTTGAATCTTTAAGATTAAATCTGAGAACTAGTTCAAAGTAGAAAGCCCTTGGAACATGTATAATATGGAATATTCTTACAGTTAACTCTTCACTGTACAGGCCCAGTTTTATTGGCTGTTGCTAATACAGCCATAGCTGCAATTACTTAGCATTTCCATGAAACTGGTTTCGTATATATGTGAAACAACTTTGGATGAATGACATCCATGTATAACTGACTGCATAATTAGTGTGATTAGTTGTGAAAAGTTTTCACTTATGTATTTGACCTTTTTAGCACTTAAAATAATGCAGAATACCTATTTACACATTGCTGTTCATTTTTAATTTATTGTGACTCAAATTTATTCAAGGCTGTCAAACTTCTAGTACTTTCATAGTTATTCCATAACTTGCACCTGGAAAAATTCTTTGTAAGAGTTTTCCAAAAAATTGCTCACTTAAATTACTGTAATTTTGAGAAACTGATTTTTTTCTGTGGCACTGCTGAAGCCATTGAAAGTTGCAACAAGACATTTAAGTGAAAGCCACAGAAATTAAATGAATGCAAATTTTTTTTTATTTTATTTTTAGTTTTAAACCAATCAGACATCTAATTGGAGGCTTCCAACTCCATAATTTGTGTATTATCAGTATTAATTAGATGTCCTTAATGAAATGAGATTCTTTCAGGTAAAGGCTGGAATAGGCATTCTGTTACACAAACTGTTAAATTTATTTGTTGTATAAAATGCCTAAAAGTTTTAGGCATTTCATGAAGTAGATGGTCGGCATTACTGTTAATGATTACATTGTGAAATGTGATTTTATCAGGGTTTCTTTGTGTTATTGTTGTGAACAGTGGAATTTTCAGTAGGAAGTAGTATCCTTAGTAGTTCCTTGCCAGAATGGTTATTAATGAACAAAGGAAGTGTTAGAAATGCAGTGTTTGCCACAGGCTCTTCAGTCTCTCCCAACAATTGTACACTTGAGACAGAGAACGGATTATTACATTTCCTTTTGGGAACATTCTTTGACTTTTTTATTCCTCACAGATCTATTTATGTGTTTGTGTTTATGTTTTGTGGAAATCTATTTTCTTTTGTAACTTCTCTTTCCTTTGAAGGACAAAATTTCATTTGGGATGTTTTGAACTTTGCACGTGTATTTTTAAATCTGCATCTGCTTGTTATAGGATAAACTCAGGCCTTCTGGTGACTCATTCCAACAACTAAGTCAGCTTTAGGTACCTAAGTAGCTTTGCCTCATGCTTCCAAATCTTTCCTTCGCCCCTACACCATAAAACTGTTGGACCATTTGTGACTGTATTTTTGGAGATCACAGTGTCACTGTGGCAGTCCATTTTCCTTATTTCTCTCTTCTTGATGAGAATGATGCAGCCAGGTTTCCAGAAACTTTTCCCACTAGTTGTTTTTTCTTTACATGCTATTTGGAGCAGTCCACCACATTGCTGGTGAACAGAAAACGAATGTGTCATAGCAGCAAAGCCTTTGGTTGTTGCAGCAGAATTCATTAAATTTATTTTCTATACCAGCTCCTAAATTTTATAGACAAACTTAACCTGTTTCGCAAGTCCAGTTTGTCGTTTTGGTAGTCATGCACTATGATTCACATTCTTGGAAGCGATGGCTGGGTGAGTTTATAAGGTTGTGTGTCATCTAATGAACAGAAATCAGCTGCCAGTCAAATTCTGAGGACGTGCAATCCACTTAATGTGGGCACTTGTTTCCATTTTAGTTTTGTGTATATTACATACTTCATGATACATAATAGCACATGTATGAACACACAGAGACCCGTTTCTGAACAAGAAGCTGTGGTGGGGCTCTGGGGGCAGCTGATGTGTGAATGTACAAATGGACAAGTACTTGGAGAAGAGAAGCTGGTTATTTATCAAAGACTTGAGCTCTTTGGGGTGTGTCTTGCAAGTACACATCCATTACCTATCTTTTTTGTATTTTCTGTCAGTTTTGTGTATTAATTTCATCTCCGTGGAATATGCTCTACATTATAGAGAAGGATACACAACTGTAGCTCTGAAAAGAGAGGTTACTCACTGGGATGGTCTAAGAATATTTCAGGAATTAGCAACTTCCCAAAGGCCTAGGAGGCAGAATTGGAAGGAATCTGTGGAGATTGCCCTGTATACGTGTTTTGCCTAATATTCATAGGTCTTTCTTGACAGCTCTATTTGTTAAGTTTGCTTTTTGATAGGACTGTTGCAACAGTAGCCTTGTTGCTAATCCAGACTGCTGACATTATTCAGTTGGTGGAGTCTTGCAGAATGTTTTTGTCATGTTGCAAAGAAGCGTGTATAACTGGAGGCATATTCTCCAAACTAGAACAAAAGTTAACAATCAATATTACAGTAGTCTCAAAGGCAAAACCAGGATTCAATTCTATGTAATATGTGTATTGCTCTGTATTTAAAAATAAATATAATAAAATTATGGTGAAATGAATGTATGTACTATAGAAATGATTTATATATACTTAAGTAATTCCATAGAGAAAAAGCAGTAATTCACTTTATTTGCCTATTTAATGAAGCAGTAACTTTGAGATGTGATTAAAATTTTAATTTTTTTTCACCAAGTGGCTTACCAGTTGTCTGTATCATAGATATGATTTGGCTTTTAGCCATCTCAATTCTGTACTTTGCAAGCATGTCATATCTCTTACTATTTAAATCTTAAACTTGGATTAATCTCTGGACAAGTAGAGTTTCTGCCTGTGCTTACCTTCAGGATAAATCACAGGGTGTTCTGTGTGGGTGTCACTCCCTGGGGCTTTTGGCTAGAAGCTTTTCAGCCCTGGCACTGCTGTTAGTTTAGGGAAAGTACAGAGCCACACAAGTTGCTGGTTTGGGGCTCAACTGTGGTAGGTAAGAAGTCTGTGTTGCTTTTGTGACATGACCTAGAGTAACTTACTGGGCTTTTGAGGAGAGATTGAATTTATACTTTAGCACTGCCAGACTCAGAACATAATGAGTCTTTTCTTTCCATTATTTGAACTGTTAAGAAGAGCATCTCTTTTTTTTTTTCTTGGCTGTCAGTATTGGAGGTGAGCCACATGAGAGTAGAAGGGTGTGCTAAAGGAAGCAGAAACCAAAATACTAAAGAAGTCTTACGGAAGGAATTCTTAAGAGTAAGCTTGATTGAAAGAGAGAAGTGCTACAAATTTACTTGAAGATGCATTGGAAAAAAAGTCATACTTTTCTATGGCCAGATCCAGTCATTAGTATTTCTGTCAGAGTAAGGTCTTTCGGTTGATTCTTCATAAACGATCTCTTGTGACAATTCTTAGGTACCTAACATAAAAGTAATGGCACCAAAAAAGGACAGGAATGTTCTTGAGGCTGTCTTCATGTGTGACTGGTTGTAACTGGTATGTTGTAGTGGCGCCTCTAATATTAAAAAAAAGAAAATATGATCCCATTATCAACTGTTTGTTATAAGGGGATAATCAATAAATTCCTTTGTGCAAAAACTGAGACATGGTACATATTCAAGAAAAAGCAGCTGAATCAAGGCACCAGTGTGTGTTTTCAGTAGTCTGATGCACCAGAAGTGATTTATGAAAAAATGCTCAAATAAAGAGATCATAAGATTTACTATTTCTAAAGCCCCATTGAACTAAGTCTGGGTGTGATGGGGTTAATTTTCTTCATAGCAGCCTCTGTGGTGCTGTGTTTGGGATCAGTGACTCAAACAAGGTTGATAGCACACCAGTGAACTGGCTGTTGCTGAGCAGCTCTTGTACAGCATCAGTCAAGGTTTTCTCTTTTCCCACTTTTCTCTCCAGTGACTAGACTGTGGGTAGGCATGGGACTGGGAGGCGACACAATTCAGGCAGCTGGCTCAGGTTGACAGGAGGGCTGTTCCATGCCACAGAATGTCGTGCTCAGCAATGAAAACAGGAGGAGGTTTTAAGGGAGGTAGCCATTGCTTAGACTAGCTTGAGCATGGGTCTACTTGTGGGAGATGGTGAGTGATTGCCTTTGCATCTCCTGTTTTACTTTTCCTTCCTCTTTTCTTCACTTATTAAACTCTTGACCCACGAGTTTCTTCCCTTGGGTCTTTCTGTTCTCTGCCCTTGTCCTGCTGGGGTCTGGGGAAGGGAGAAGAGGCTGTGTGGTCCTTAGCTGCTGCCCAGGGTGAGCTCACCACACCATGGAGCAGCGTCTATTGGGATGAGCTGCTCCAGTGAGCCATTCTGGACTGCAAAGTAGGATACCAAACACATGTTTAATGGGGTAGGTTTCTGTTACAGGCATTTATGGGGAAGTCTTCATGTGAATTCAATAGATCAAAGAAGAGATAATTGATGTTAATTGTATTGAACGTCTTATCAAAATTGTTTGGTGTTCAATTGCAACATTGTTTCTTTTAAACTTTTTAATAGTGCTTCTTTTTTCTTGTTAACTGCTACTATTGTTTACATGGTCTTGACTGGTCATTTACCATATCCAGCTAGACTAATAAAAGTGCTCATGAAAAACAGACATACAGCCTAGATAGTGAGAAGAAAAAAGAGAAGAAAATACTGAACTGAAAACAAGCAGAGGGATGAAAAATAAATTCATATGAATAATGGTGACTTATTGTATTCTGCACTCCTTCAGATTTCTTAGATAAAAATGTAATCTAGAACATTGAGGGCCCCATAATATTAACATTATTGTTTCCTTATAGCCGTTCATTGTTTACTACATTAAATAATAGGGTTCTGCAAAGTCGTATCCTATACAAGAGAATTGTATACAGCAACTCTGTGGGTCTGTACTAGCACTGCTGTGTACATATTGTAATTTTGGTGTCATCGCTGTAGTAAAGTAATTTAAGAGCAAAATCTCCTAAAATAGCTCATTTAAGCTTAGTGTTTGTGGAAAGCAAAGTGCTTAAAGTAGCTCTGTCAGAGCACTACTTATTTTTATTCAGTCTGTTCCTGAACACTTTTCAAATACTTTTGAAACACATTTGCACCTAATACTTAACTGAGCTAGCTAAATCATCATACTTCAATTCAGTCACTTTGTACTTGATAGATACTAGGCGGAAATAATTTGTATCTGATTTCTGTCAAAGGAGTTGAAAAACTCTGTGTTTTGGGTTTTCTTATTGTTGTTTTTTGTTTGGTTTGGTGTCTCTTTTGGTTGGTTGGTTTTGGTTTTCTCTTTTTTAAATTATTTTTTTATTTTTTGTTGTTGTCGCGTGTTTTGTGTGTTTTTTTCTGTTTTTGTTTTTTTTTAATGTTAATAGGATGGTTATCTAGGTAAGATTAAGTCATCAGGGCAAGGGGGAAAACTCATTAAAGTCAATATCTTCCCATTCATTTCAATAACTATGCCAATCCCAGTGAAACAGTTCCTCTCAGGATGGGTTTGAGGAAATACTGACAAGTTGTTGGTGGGAGGGAGGACTGAGAGCAAAGTACCACAGATGTAGCTGGGTCAGACATTTCAGAAGTGGAAATTGGTAGAAGGGGAGCAGCAGTGCTTGAAGGCAAATGCTACTATACACACAAGATGGCATATATTATTTTGAGTGATGTTCAGTGCCTCAGTTTAATAGGGTGAATAACAAAGGCTGAAAGTTAGGATTTAAAATCGAAGTGCTATGGGTTACATGAAGAAACTAACCTTTGCTGTGTCACAGTAGCAAAAAGTGATTTTTCTCTGTCTCAGGACTGGAATAATGGCTTTACTAGAGGATACAGTATATGAAACTGTAATACGGGATTTATAAACGTGTTCTTGTTGAAATAAATAAATAGAGCTAACAGACTTTTCATCAGTTGCTCATCCAGATTTACTGTAAATATTGAATGTTGTAGGTATATTCAAAAGAAAATACATGAGACTGAAAATATTTAGTGTTTTACAGATCCCTTGAGTAAGTCATATAAACGTTAATCGTTGCTGTGAATAATAAACAAACTAAATCCAGATTCAAAAATGTTTCCTTGAATGCCAGTAGGAAAAATCTGTAGCAATCAAGAACAGAGAGATTTGTGTGTGTGGATTTGATTACTAAAACATTAATGACAGTGAAGATGAAAACTGTCACTTACCTTGGTTTGAGGAAACTCCTGTGATAACTGGCAACATCATCAAAACAACATCTGTTACATTGTGAAATAAGCTGAAGAATCCCTCAAATAACCTTACTGTGGAATTTTCCCTGCATCTTATGTAGACTTATGTGGAGAGAAGTGCTTCTTTTTCTTTTCATTATTGTCTAAATGTTAACTTTTAATCAGCAGTGGCTTTTTAAAGCTATTTTTTTCAACAAAAAATAGGTAATTGTGTTGTAATAATTTTTCTGAATTTTTGTACTGGTCCCTTTTGAAGTTTCAACTGTATTTGTCTTTGATTATGTGTTTAATCATAAAAAAGGAGAACAAAATTTTGTGAAATTACCATTGCATTTTATATGCTAGAGCCACATGTATGTGGGTAAAAAATAATGGGGTTTTTTTGTGTGACAAAGATACTCAAATTTTTATATGAAAATTTTGTGGAAGGTCACTAAATAAGAACCCCCTCCCACACACACACACACTTTCCACCCCCCAAATATAATTTGTTTCAGAGGCTGCTGAGTATTATTTTGCACAATTGGATACAATGTGACTGAAAGTCTTTTTTAATGAGAAATTATATTGATCTAGGCCAGAAAAGAAACGGAAAATCAACTGTATTGGAAGGTAATTCTAAGTAAACAAAAGGAGATGCTAAGACAACTTTATGCCATCTTACTTTTAATTTTCAAAAATTAGTTTTGTTCACATAGAGAAAAAATACCGTACAAACTAATATCTTGGAATTTCTTTTGACTTAGGTAAAACTGACCAAGAGACTCCTGTGGCAGGAGATAAAGACATAAACCAGTCTTCCAGTAATCAAAGTATACAAGCAGAGATACAAAAGCAGTCCATCTGGGGAAATCGCACTGATGGTGACCTCATCAGAAGTAAGTATTTCCAGAACAAATTGCTGCCATTGGGGCTTGCTTTCACAGTGTAATGGGATACTGCCTGTTGACTCTGTTAAATGTGTGTCAAATCCAATTGTGTTGCAGCTGTACTGTACACCTACTGAATTTATTTCCTAGATTGACTCCTGTCAGCATGCATAAGCAACAAGTATAAAGAAAGGTGCGATTTGGGTGGTGCAGTATGATATAGACCCTGTGGCATCTGAGCTTTTAAAGCCTTAGTGTTACATTTTTCTCTTATCATTAATAGTACAATAGTTAGTACAGCATCTGTGCAGCTGTGCTAGGTGTCATCACCCTCAATTTCCCAGCTTATACATATATATAAGCAGCAGAGAGCAGTTGCTTCCAGATGCACTGAGTACTGGTCAGGTGTAAGTTCTTTAAGAGTTTTGAGTCCTAAAGTATTTATTTTCAGAGCTAAAAGAATGCTGTAAGGTAAGGTTTTAGACCTATGCTGTGGAACTGTGGAGCTTTTTAAAGTTAGTTTTGACAGGTCCACATTCCTAGTGTATATCCTGAATGCTTTTAAACATAGAAAGGTGCACAAGATTATTCCTATTTTCCCGTCTTGGACTGAAGATCATATGCTATCCATTGCACTCTATTAAGGCAAAAATATTTCTATCAACTGCCAGAGGTAATATTCTGTAATGCTCTAAAATTCTGTGAATGCTTGAACGTTAAGTTGCTCAAGGGAGGGGCAGCATGAAGAACTGTTCCCTAATTATTGGGTGTGTTTAGAAAGAAAATGAACTAAATGCAGAGTGGTACTCCAGCTCTCTTGAGGTCATCTGATGACACATTTCAGGGTTAGTTTCTCTTTACAATGTACATTATACTGTTGACAGTGGGGTACAGTCATATTTCTGAACCCCTGTTGTCAAAACTGGTGATTCTTTGCTGAAGTTATCTATTTCTTTTTAGGTTGTTTTTTCGTTTGTTCTGTTATTTTGCTTAGTTGTTTTTTAGTCTTGTTGATACATTCATCTTCTCTAGAGCTTCATGTTAGCATTTGAAATTGTTTTCAAATCTTAGTTAATATTTTTTTTTTCTAAATAATTAATCCCAGTAAATACTTAACACCTCTAATATGTTGAACAGTTACCGAGATCCTTTACAGGAAACTTGAATTTAACATGTCAGATATTTATGTGACTATTTAAAAGAATTCTTAAAGGGCTACAAACAGGGAGAATTGTCCTGACCAGCCTGAAAATTTACTTAGTCCCAAAAGATTATTGTTTTAAACCTAGATGTCCCTGGACAAGCAAGTGCTTTGTGCTTATGTTGAAGATATGGAAATATGTTTATGGCACCTTCTACTTTTGGAGTAGCCTCCTTCTTACTCCCTCTTCCTAGAAGTTTCCTTATTCCCAAACCCATGAGAAAGCAGATTTATTTCATAGCAGTTAGCAGCATGCCTAAACTTTGGAGGAAAGGACCAAGGACTGTAGAGTGATTCTGTGCATCCTCTAGTCTGTTTGGCACCAAGATGTACTGCAGTGGCTGTGCTGCGGAGTGTGACAAAATTTTTTCAACATATAGTAGAAATTGCAGCAGATAGTGGAAACCCCTGGTCATGTGACTTGATGATTATATGTAGTCATATCTCTGTGATGGAAGGGTGAGTTGCTGGAACAGGGAGAAGAGGAAAGATAGGATAAAATGTAGAGGTAAAAGAAACTGTTCCAGTGTGCTTGACTGTCCTGGAGTCAGGAGTAACTTTACCTCTGACTTTGTGAAAAGCAAGCTTATCTGAAAGCTGTAAGTTTTTAAACACTTAGTCTTAATAAGTGTGTAGTAGAGGTTTTATTATGAGTCATATTTGATTAGATGCTATGCTGCAAACCTCTCCTTGCTTCAGATAATCTTTAGTTCAAAGTTTTCTAGATGGAAGAAACAAAAATGATGAAATTAAAGCAGGTTTTTTTTTGCGGGGGGAAGGTAGGCTTATGAGTAGGGAAATTTGTTCTCCTTTTAAAAATTGAGAAACAGTTCTTGACTGAGTTATACGTTTTGTAGTTTGCAGAAGTTTTACAGCTCAATATACTGAGTAGCCAAGTTTGAAAACCAGAACAAGTGCAGCAAACATAAGCTTTCTTATCACAAACATTACTTAGGTATTTAATGTAAAAAATAAGTATTATAGCAGAGAATGGTCTTGATTCAACCAGATCTGTTAGCCCACAAAACTAAAGTTCTCAGACTGTTGTATATTGGAAGACGTTTGAGGTTAGAAATAAACAGTGTTTTGATTATTACAGTATATTCTAAAACTCCTTCTAAAAATTGTTTTAGACAGTGCATACTTCACAACTGTTCAGCACTATCTTAATGATTCAGTTTCTTTTTTTCCTGTACAGATTGTTTTCCATCCCCACAGCTGATACATACTCCATTTGTCTTAGCATTAGTTTTTACTTTATAAATGTTTCCAGCATTTAATTTCCAATGTTTTCCTTGTTTGCAGCTGTTTTATCCTGCTGTTATATGGAATTAGATTAATCAGACAGTTTTACTGGCACACTAACAACGGAGTCCAGTGTTAGAGCCCCTGTAATGACTTCATTATGTATGATTTCTCATTTGCACTTGTGAACTCAGTTTACCAGGCAACATCAATAAACTAAAACACTGCCCCCATTTTCCACAGTAAGATGTTTTACGTTCACCTGCTTTGCCCTTTCAGTTCTTTTTTCAAGCTCCCTTCTTTAACCTCCAGAGATTTCCTCCAGATTAGCCTTTTCCCTACCTCCTTTGAAGCATCCCTTCTCCCCATTAATGAAAATGTTCATAATATCCTGGGTAAATGGTTAACCTTACAGGAAGCCTCAACCAAGGAATTTATTGTTTTTGAAGAGTGTTTGAGAATCAAAAGATTACTGTATACTGACATATAAACAATGAAGGACTATGTAAAAAGGAAGCAGTTGTATTACCTTTCTGTAATAATTGTTACACTTGCATACTGTTACACTTGTATACACTTGCATAACTGTTACTGGAAGACTGTTCAGTTGGAGAAGGGTCAGGGGAGAGCCACAAATATCTCAGGAATGACTGGAGTAGTTGAAAACATGCCATATTGTGGAAAACCTCCTGAAATTCAATCTGTTTGGTGTTAACAAAGGGAATAAAGAGGGGCTTTGCATAGTCCCTCAGAAGCATGCCACAACAAGCAGAAATTTGTTAAGACGGTTCTTCAACTATAGCAAGGCAAAGGGAGAACTAAATACAATGTCAGGAAATTCAGTTAGACTAGGAATAAGGTGTACATTTTTTTTTTAACAGGGTATTTGAGAACAGGAAAACTGCCAAATCCTTTGTGTTTTTATGTGTGTTAAATTGGCTTTAGTCATCACAAGGTGGCAACTGCTATCCATATTCTTCAGTTTTCGAACCTGAGTATAGGAGAGTCTTTCCCCCAGTTGGGGAGACATATATTTTTCAGTACAGTTATTCTTCAAGAAAATGTTGTGACCTGTTCTCTTCCCTTCACAGATGCATACATATTTTTTATTTTATTTATGACTGTAGAGGTTTTGCTTTTCAAAAGAGCTTTAGAATAACTCCATCTGCTGTCTCTTTTGGCAGTGCATTTTAAGTATCTACAAGCACCTTCTGCTTATTTTCATTGTGTAGTCTGGTGGCCCATAACAGAGTGGTTCTGCTTCTGTTATCACTCACTGTTGGCAAGTGAGGAGGAGTGTATGTTAAACATGCAGCAGAGTAACCTGTGGCTATAGGAATGAAGCCATAGCAGTTTTTGCTGCTCTGTGTTACCACAATGCTCTGCTTTGTTCTCTGGAAGAGGTACGGGATTTTTTTTCCGTCTTAGGGAAAAAAGTCTATAAAGATGGATTTTAGAATATTTAGGCAGGATTTTTACAGAGGGCACTAGGTTATCTTCAATGTGTGTTGCTATGCAGGGAAAGGAATGTTTAGGAGGGAATAAAATGTCAGTCTTGAACACTATTTGCTTGTGAGAATTTAATCTCCTTTCCAGTTCTCAAGCAGAACCTTAGCTATGTGATATTTAAGAAAACAAAAAACATCTACCATAGATTCAAATTGTCATGAATAATTGATTAATAATAATCCAATTCCAAAGATTAAATACCTAAAATATGCCCATGTTTTACAGATAGAAAGGTCATTGCTATCCATCATTTTCTAGCTTCAATTGTCTCTTTCTCCTCCATGGAACACCCTCTTGATAAGAGTAGTTCTTCAGAGAAAGGGATGATTCTTTCAGCTCTGTGGGGATCAAACAATTTTACATGGTCTTGTGGCCACTATTTTATTTACTATATTCCTCTGGAATAAAAACCTGGATATTTTTATCTTTTTGTTTCCTATATTTTATGTTGACATTTTCACCTAACATGGTTAATTATTTAATTTTAAGGTTTGGAGATTCCTTTCTTTGTCTGGCTAAGTGAGTGATTTCTGTAGTTTATTATGCTGTTTGTGTTTGGGTTTGCATTTCTTTCCGACAAGAAGTAGATAATCTGCTGTTAGAAGTCTTTGTTTCGTTTGATAGCAATCCAGATATCTTTTCTTTGCTGTTCTATGATGCACAGTCATCTTTCAATTACTGTGATTTCAGATGTTCCTGTTTATTCTGTCTATAAAATAGTGCAAAGTGCTTGAGTTAACTTAAACGATTCTTTTCAAAGCTAGAAGGTATGACAAATACAGTCTTCTTGCAGCGTAACAGTGTGTGACTACAGAAATTGTGCAGAATAGATTAATGGAAATTATTCAAAATATATTACTGAGTTTGAAAGGTGTATTCTATTAGTTAGAGAAGTGATTTATGGACAGTGTTCCAAACAGACCCAGGTATAAAAATTTGTTAACCTATGAATGAACAAAACTTAATCAGTTCAATATTTATACAGCAGCACAGTATTTGATATTTAGAACCTTCTTTAAAAAAAGATTAATCTTTGACAAATCTGGCTAGTAGATGTAATAGAAGAGTACAGGTCCTCCCTGAGAACTCCTCTCCCAGAGATTTTCTAATCCTCTCCCCAGCAGAGAACTAGCCTGTGTTGCTTCTGTTTCTCCCCTGATGTGGCAGTTCTCTTACTACTGCTCACAGCTGCTCCAAAAGTCTTCGAAAAACTTCTCTGGCCTATTGAGGGGCCTGGTGGGTTGCACAATCAAAGTCTTTCCCTTTGATTTTCATTTTACCTTCTCCTAGGTAGAGAGGGATTTTCACAGGTAGCTGTACCATTATAGTTACAGTCTTCAGAGTCTGACTAGTCTTTGGTGTTAGCCTGGAGAAAAGAAGGCTCAGGGGAGACCTTCTCACTCTCTACAACTGCCTGAAAGGAGGTTGTGGCCAGGTGGGGGTTGGTCTCTTCTCCCGGGCAAAAGAACAGAGTCTCGAGCTGTGCCAGGGGAAGTCTAGGTTGGCTGTCAGGAGGAATTTCTTCACAGAAAGGATGATCAGATGTTGGAATGGACTCCCCAGGGAGGTAGTGGAGTTACCATCCCTGGAGATATTTAAGGGAAGACTGGACATGGCACTTGGTGCCATGATCTAGTTGACATGGTGGTGTTTTGTCATAAGTTGGATTCAATGGTTTCAGAAGTCTGTTCCAGCCTAATTGATCTGTGGGATTCTGTGTTTACAGAAGTCAGTGTGAAATGACCCAAGTGTTGCTGAAGTAAGTGGTCCCTTGTAAACTGAACTGCTGTGAGGTGCTTATGTTTTTTTACATCCTCTTCCCTTCAACTCCACGTTGAATGCTGTAAGGAAATGCAGCTAATGATGGACTGAGATAGATGAGGAATTGGTATACTATGTTGTCACTCCATGTCAAGAAATAAACTTCTTGCTGTTGTTGATTCATTTACAGAACAGTAGTCAAACTTCAGTGAGGACTTTAAACTGTTCCAGATGGCCATAAGATAGATGTATGTATTCTGCATATCACTAACAGCCAGAATTACTTGGAGCCTTTCAGTTTCTGTTTTATTTTACTTCTGACTCTCAAAATGTTATCTGAATTTATGGTCTGAGGCTGAGGAAGTTTGGATGGCAGTAATCATCAGTACCAGACAAAAGTGAAATTCTTTAAGTAACGTGAAGATTGCTGTGCTTGCTCTGTTTGGGCCTGAAGTAAATTGTATCTTAATTTCAGAATATTTTCTTGTGTTGTATTGGTACTGTCTCAGAATTAGTCATGCTGTTATGACTATATGGGAAAGAATGGTTGTATTCTTTTTCTGATTAGTTCCTCATATAGGGGAAAAAGTAAAGTATGCCTGTAGTAGTTCCCTAAAGAGGAAGAATAATAAAACTCTTGACTGCATTCTATGTGAAATATTATACTACCAAACCAATACGTCAGTGTGGTTTTAGTCTTCTGTTTTCAGTACTAACAGTATTTAGTTAGCCATATTTAGCAAAGAAAACACTAAATTACAAAGTGTAAGAAAGTGTCATTATCTAAGACATACTTTTAGGAACCTGCCTGCTGGCAAAAATGTCATGAGCGTAAACCATGACGAAAGTTCTTTTTTTCTCATTTTAGATTTTGTTTTGTATTTGGTCTCATAGGTATTAAAAGCATAGAGTAGATTTATACAGCTCAAAGGTAGTACTGTGTATTGGGTTTACATCAAAATTATTAAATGAATTCTTCAAAATTTAAGAGTCAAAATAGTTTTAAATATTTTGAATTTTTTATTTACTGATAAAAAAAGTGAAAGAGGAGGAAGGACTCCTCGGTCACAGGATAAGCCTTAGCTAAGTAATCATAGTTAAACATTTTTCTTCTTTATATAGCTACATAGAGGAAAGAGAGGTCTGAATACTGCTTACTTCCTATGCATTCTGATAATATGATATCTATAGTGCAAAAGAACCCACAAGTACCTTTCCCTGAAGGTATTTTTAGAAAAGACAAGGAAAAACAGGAGCCTGTGGCCTATTGGTGTCTTGTTGTGGTGTGGTTTTCTGTTTTCTCTTAAAAAATTCTTCTTAATCGAAACCCAGAGGAGCCTTTTGAAAAACATTAAAATGCTAAACAGCTGTGGTTACTCAGGCTATTTCTAATACCAATTTTTTAAAATCATTTTACTGACAAAGTAGGCCTCCAGATATATTGAGGCTTGATTTAGGAGAATGATTAAATATTTGCTACCTGAGTCTTAACTCTTTTTGAATGAACTGTAGTGTGTGCTGTGTGAGAAATATTTTTGTGTGGAGACTGCCCTTGAAGTTTGTGATTATAGAATGCGAACTAATACATCATAACACAAGAACTTTTCAAATTCTGAGTTTGAACCCATGAGGTCCAAAGGCTTTCTTCCCTCAATTTCTATGCAATATCTCAATTATCATGTTTTCTCTTTGAACTATAAATATTGTGACACTTGTTTGGAGAAAAATTAGCAATGCTAATGTTAATTACAACAGAATTTCAGCTAAGAGACTATTTCCTGTTGCAAAGGTTCCTCAAGTTTAAGTGAGTTTTAGTGATTTATAACTCAGACTTAAGGTTGGATAATGTTTACATAAAATGTTAAGAAGTTTGCTTTTGAGACAAGTCAAGTAGAGCAAACTGTTAGGCAAACCTATGGAAAAATGGCCTATGAGTCAGATTTGACCTTCAGGGTGAGTTTTTGCTACTGAGAGACAGCAAATAAACTATTTGCCTGTTCTTTGGAAGATCAGGGGCAATCCTCTCTTCAGGTACAGGTAACTCTGAAGTACATCTTGAAAAATAAAACCTCTTAGCCAGTTAGAAGGCATCAACCTTACCCAGTATCCTTTCTTCAGTAGGGCAGGTGCATATTTGGACTGTATTTCATAAGTTGCAAGTTGAAATAAAATTCACATTTTGACGGAAAAGCAATGAAAGACTATACTGACTAGAATTGCCTATAGGAGCAGTGTCAAACCAGAATGGAACATCTTTTAGGTCTGTACTGTTCAGGAATACTGGAGATCAGTGAACAATACTCTTTTTGCATGAATTTCAAAATGAAAGAAACTAAGTTTTGGTGAGAAGATTTGGGATTAACCTGCCTGGAAAATCTTGTGTGAGTGATCAACCTCAGTTTTTCACAGAGGTGATGCAGAAAAAATTTGGATGGCGAGGTGGGATACAGAGCTAGCTTTGGATAGCGTACGTGTAGTTTTCTTATATGTGATTTTATCAAATTACACCATCTCATTTAGTATTTCACAGCTCACTTTGTAGCTATGACTTTGGGAAGTATTTCCCTACTTTAATACATATGTATTTTTACTGTGTGACGACGTTTTAGTGATGAATCACTATCATATTTATAATGTAAAGTCAGTATTGGTAAATGTTTTTATAGAGTAATAGATCATTCAGTGGGACTGTACCCTAAGCCTGCTATGAAGTAACTGACAGTGTACATTACAGCGGCTGAAGTAGCTGTAAAGATCTCTGTGCTTCGTGAGAGTCTTCTGTACAGCCCTTCTATAAGCTGTTCTGTGCTGGATCAAATCCTGGAAACTTGCAACTAGTGTGAGTTTTGTGTTTACAACAGATAAGACAGTGTTTAACTTTGGAAATATGGAAGGGAAAAAAAAACCCTCACAAAACTTTCTAAAGGAGGAATTCTAGTCAAAGGTATCTGGTTTTTATCCATTCCTCTTCTTGTTCCACACCTTTGACTGTTACTTGATATACTTCTCTGTCCACTTGATTTTCTGATTCCCATTTGTAGCATAGTGTTATGCCTGAGGAATCTTTTTCTTACAATTTAATTGACAGACTCAGTTTAAATCACTATTTGGTTTTGACTGTCTGTATGATTACAGAGCATCTGCTACTCTAGCATTTTTGGAAGAACAGTGAGATCCCATTTGTTGTGCTATGCTCCCTCCTTGAACCAGAGCTTTTGTTCATTGTCCAGTCAGCATCCACACCAGGGATTCTGCTGTGATAGTTGGAATAGGGCAAGAAGTTCAGGTCTCGTTATTAATATTTTGTTGAATTTTTTTGAAGCAGGGCCTTACGGAAAAGGAGAGAAGACTTGTTTCATAGCACAGGGAAGGTTTTGTTAGAATAATACACTTTACTTTCAAAACTTAGAAATAGAAGTGCATTTCATGATGGCTGTAATGGAATGGCACTTCAAAGTACTGATTTATAAAAAAAACTCTTTAGAATTTAGGGTAATTTTGGAAGAAAGTAAAGGGTGTGTATCAGGATATGGTGGAATCAAAGTTGGAAGAATGCTGAAGGATTATTCCCATTTTTAATAAATTATTCTCTATTCTCTTTCCCATATTTGCCTTATAAAGTAAAAGGATAAAGATTGAACTGTCCCTATAATAACTCTGATGCCAAGCCATTTTTCTCTTTCCTGTTTTCATAATTTTCTCTAGTGCTCCTTTTTTCTATTTTTCTGGTTTGTCTGTTTGCTTGCTTGAACAGTCCTTTGCTTCCCTGCTTATTTCTTGACTACAATGGCAAACCTGTAAGTAATGACAGTAAGGTTGTGCTTAGAGGCTGACTGGAAGTATTGTAAAGTGCTTCAGTACAAAAGCCTGTTTCAGCATCTGTACGTTAACATCAACATTTAAGCTGGTTTTTAAGTAGCAATGAACCTTCTTGTTAGCATGAGTAATCTGACTGTTGGAGAACTAACAGTGAATTAAACATTTTGTAAAGATACTATGCAATTCAGGCAGAACCCCCAGCTGTTAAATTTTACAACACACTATGAAACTCAGCTTCTAGAGCCGTGTGATTATGTGAGATTTCAATTTTTATAAAATAAAAAAAAATTAACCTGGTCTTAGTGTGCGGCTGCTGACAAAAGCAGAAAGTTAAAGACTGAAAATTGGTAAAGACAATAAAAAGGATGTATTTAAAAATAAAGTATTGGTGATTTTTGAGTAGTTTGGCTTCTCTGTACTGACAGACAGAAACAGGGAATTTTGGCTACTTTATCATAATACTAAATAAATAAAAGATAGTAGAGAAATATTCCATATTCTTAGTTCTAGGAGCCTCAGAAAACATTATGGCACAGTAAAATGTAGCCAATTATACTGAAGGAACATGAAATAAAAGGCTGCTGGAATTAATTCCAAATGGCAGATAAAATGGCAGATTGCCAGGACTCTTCAGAAGAGTGGATATGATAGTATTAAAACCAGTGTAGTTCTGTCCCCGTAGCAATTGTTTGAGTGGTTTCCTAAGTGTTTTTGTTTGGGGTCAGGAGATGCAAGAAGCTGGACTGTGATGTTTGCTGGGCAGGGAATAGTGCGCAGCACAGGGGGTGCAGCAGGCAGCATTTGGCTCTCCCATCACAGCCTGTGGGGTGCTGCTGTACTGGTGGTGCTGTGAATGCTTTCGTGTGGCTGAAGGCTTGCGTAAGCAGTGAGGGAAGGTTGGTTGTGTTTGATGTAGTTACTGTCTATTCTATGCTGTACATTGGATCTTTGTGGGTAAGAGAGTCTTGCTGTCTCGGCTGAGATTTTTTAAAGCTCTTAAACTGTAAAAGGACAAAAAAAAGTAGCTAAATTCTAAAGCTTTCACTTAAAATGTTGATCCTTTTCTTGAAATCCTTCAGCTTCTTGTAAAAACTTGTAGCAAAATGTTTTTAAAATGTATAAATGGACATTTTTCAGTAGTGTGAATAATACTGACACAGCATAGATTTCGTTGCTGTATCTGCACTCCATTAAAATGAAGTAATTGTGATTAGTGTGCAGAAGGATTTTTTTTTCTGTGAATAAAGAGAGGTATGTCTTCTAAATAATACAAAGTAAATGGTTTAAAAAAACCAACAAACTGTGTTGCAAGAACATTGATTCCAAGCATGGAGCTAATTCAAATTTAAATGCTACTTAAAAGTATTTTTAAACAAAAGATGAGCCAAATAAACTTCAGTGGGTCAAATTGCATAGTTTTGTAAGTTGAAAGAACCACTTTTAATAGAGAATGAAAATAATTCTATAGGTAATGATGAATGCTTTTAAACATGCTGGAATGAGAATAATCCCATCTGCATGTTAGAGATAAAAACTAGTATTTTACTGTTAATATCATTTGGGCGCAACAATTTCATAGGGAATTATATCTCGTTTCATGAACAGAGTGGAGAATCAGAATTTTAGCTCAGTTATGGAATGAAAGAAAAATGTTTTACAGGTAATTTTATCCCATTAAAACAATTTATCTATTTTTCACCTAATCTGATGCTTTCCCATTGAGTTAATGCATTTGTTTCTCTGAATTTTTTGTGCTTGTCGCTGTTGGTCACTGATGTGACACTGTATGTTTCTAACAGCACAGATTTGTAACTGTGTGGCTCAGATATCAGAGTTTTCTTGCGTATTGTTTGAGCAGCTTATGCTTTGCTTCCTTTCAGGAAACCAAGTGCATCATTTTTACAGGAAGTTGTCTTCACCAGGCGCGGTCAGCAGTCTGACTTTTGCTCTGCTCTAAGGGATGGACCTGTGAGCAACTGGCAAAAGTTGATTTAGCTTTTCTTTTTATTACTATATTGAATTTGTGTAGTTGAGGTCATTATGAAAACTTGGCCAGGATTTTTCCTGTGTGGGTTTTTCCAGCCAAGTCAGAAAGAGGCTAGATCATTTTGGTAGAATGTGATAAATAAGCAGTTAAGTAAAAAATATTTGCCTTTTTTCCTTACTATTGATGACTATGATTGCATGTTGAGTGCATTCAGTTTTGAATTTAACACACAAAGCTCTCAGTTGAAAACTGTTTTTATTCAGAAAGACTCCATTGCCTTTTCCCTTAGCATATGAAACAACTGTTTTTGAGTCAAAGTTACACTGCCGATGGGATGGGGTAGGGAAGGGAAAAAACAGTGAACTCTGATACAGAGGTTCAGCCTTTTAGTCCATGATTGTTTTTGGCTTTGAAGCTAGTGAAGAAAAAAAGGGAATTTAGGTGTTTCAAGGACTCTGATAAGAACACTTTTCAAAGTATAATCACAAGAGTCTTACTTGTACAGCTTGCACAAAAATATTTTGGATTACATGGTGCCTTATCACTTCAAGGTACACCAAAGAGTTAGTTCAAAGGTAGAAAAAGAGCTGTGTTTTCTGGGTCATCCTGATGCCAAGTTGGTGTATTAGTGGCCTACAGCAGCCCATGAGACAGCATTGGTGACAGTAGCTCTGCCTGGACTTTGTGTGTGATCCAGAATCTTTTGGTGACCTGGGGTCCCTGGAGTGCTTTGGGATGGGGAAGCCTCACTCATCCAGCCCATGGGCATAGAAGGCAGATGGATTGGTGAGGGGTATCCTGCACCCATCTGCTAGACCCTGCTTGCCATAAGGGAATTCTTGCAGCTGAAGAACATCCATAAGTGAGATTAAATCTTCTCAGGATGTTGTCTGTGCAGATAGATGCTGCTTCTTTTTCTCCTCACACTTTGCCTTTTCAGGATCAGGAAAAAGGTGGACATTTGATGCTCTCTCTACCATGTTTCCACATCTTTTTTCTCCTACTGGCAGTGCTCTGTTAACTATGAAGTCTGCAGTGATGAAAAGATGGGTCATGAAGAGTTATTGTTGTGGACCTCAAGTCCTCACCCTGCTTTCTGACACAGAATTTCCATTTTTCATTATGCTGCTATTGCTAAGTGTGGCTGATTTTTTTGGCCTGGGCTCCAGGATCATCTCTGACCTCGAGCAGAAGGGGAGCTTTTGCTTCAGCACCTGATCACTGTATAAGTATGAAGTGTTTATCTTTGTTACATTTTTCTGCTTATCAACTAATGATTTATCATTTAATTATTTTCTTACTTGTAAAATCTGTAGCAAATACTTCAGATCTGCTGGGATTTTACTTGTGAATTTTTTTTGTTTCTTCTTCCATACTCTTTTCTGCCCTCACAGAAGTGAAGTGGCTCAGCTCACTATGTAGTTTTTCCTCTTTGTCTCCTTCCCCTCCAGTGCTGTCTTCTTCTGGGTGGTTCCTATCTTCTCTTTTTTCTTTTGATGCTTTTGCCCAGCTATTGTTTTAATAATGTAAAATCCCAAGCTTTAGCCTCTTATTTGGAGTTACTGCCCATTTGCTTCCCCTGTTACATTTTTCTTGCAGCTGTGCTTTTTTTTCTTTCTTTCTTTCTTTCTTTGGTTTTCTGGTACTTTGTATCAGCCAACGCCAAACATAGCATCAGCTGTAGGTTGCAAGAAAGACTAGCAGATAGAAAATAAGTGCAACAATGGAATCAAAAGCTCAGTTATCTATTTATATATTACTATATTTGTACCTGTGTTGTGTTTTCCTGCCACCTTTTTATATAATCCTCTCTTTATTCCTGTTATATTTTTTCACTCCTATTTTTGATTTCTGCAATTAGTTAGTATTGTTAATAGTAGCATTGGGTCTTAAAATTATAAAGATTACAAAACAGAGTGCACTGAGACCAGGTGATCACACTTCAGATGGAGCACTTTGTAGAATCTTCTGAAATTCTATCACTTACATGAGTTGAGGACTAGAAATCAAGGGAGCAGGAACATTAAGGGAATTGCTCATTTCAAGCATTTTCTTTCAAGTCCTTTTTAAAACCAAGGTACAGCCAGTTTATATGCACTTTTTTTGTATGAGTTTAGCTGACTACTGTAATCTTGACATCTGGACACTTGGTATATATGGTCAGTGGAAAATAAACTTGAACTCAGAATATCTTCTCACTCAGAGGTGAATGGTGAATGGACTTGGCTGAGAAGCTGTTGCCTCACCATCCCACATTCTTTCCTGTGGTGAAAGAGTCTGGTTTGTCCATGGTTTCTGGGGTTTTGAGGAGGGGAGCAGGAGGTGCTGGAGGGAAGAGGACCTGTTTGTGCACTTGCTTAGGTTATGGCTGTTAATGACATGGAGGTTATCTCTCCTGTCTGGTGCATCCTGCTGTGCTACTTATGAGGCAATACCCAGCATGTGATATCCTGTTGTTTGTAGCTTCTCTTTGATGTTTTTCACTTTATTTGGGAACAAATAACACAATGGTGAGGGGCATCAAAATTTTTTCAAATATTTGAGACTTAATGTGTCAAATTCCATGGGACACCAGTGTGTCTTTATGCAGTGGTATTACTGTATGTTGTAGCAGGCACGAATAGCCTAACTGCTGTAATGTCATGCCAACAGCTTGGATTACCTTTAGTGGTTGATAAATTTTCTTTTAAAATTGGAGTTCCAGAAGCAGAGCATTCTGTTCTTCAGTGAGATGAATTGTATTGCACTCCTAGTGCCCTTTGTCATGTTGGGGCCTGTCTTCACATTTAGGAAATTGCTGATTATTTGTGTTGAAGAAATAGATCTGTTTCATTACTCTAAGAATTGGCAAAAAGCTAATTCTCTGATTCTTAATGCATTGGTTATTCACTTCTCAGATCTAATGTTTTACAAGTCATTGTGCATTATAAAGGAAGATGTAACAACAATCAAACAAAAAAAACCCCAAGTAGATGAAGATGCCTCTTAATAAATTACCTCTGTAGAAAACACAGGACAAAATAACTAAACTTTTCACCTTAAATAAGAAAATAAATCTTAAATAAAAAAGAAATAAAAAAACAAACCAAAAAAAAAAACAAACCCCCCCCCAAAAAAAAAAAAAAACAACCAAAAAAACAAAAACAAAACCAAGAACCAACCTACGAACTAGGTGCAACAACAAACAACGCAACAGCAAACTAGCTGCAGTAAGGAATCTATTAAACTCCCTAAATGTGTCCTAGGACTATTGGAATGGTGACCATGAGAAAACCTGCCGTTCCACATCTGTGCAACTGTTACCACTGCAGTACATAGCTGTAATGCTGTGAAACATAAGAGCAAATACGGTAAAATTCTTTCCCAGTCCTAGCAGAATGCATGAGAAGAAACATGGATACAGAAATGTTGCAAGTGGAAAGTTTGCAGTAAAATTTGCTGCTTTTGAGTGCAACATTATGCAGGAATTTATTCCCCAGGTGTTACCTATAATGCCCTGGTTTGTGTTTGGCTCTTGGCATTTTGTGATGAGTTCCTGTTTTTTGTTCTCAAGAAGTGACAAACTGTGCTAGAATAAGAACTATATTCAGCTTTATGTAGGTGTAGTTTTACAATCAATGCATTATGTGAATTATCTTTATTTCTAATTATATTATGATCTACCAAGAATTCCCAGATCATCTGCAAAGTTTATCATAGATGACAATATTGGCAGTGTCAGAAAAAACATTGCTAATGATGGCAAGATGTGTGTTTGATAAAGAAGAATAATTTACTGACAATCTAATGTTAATTAGAAGCCAAAGGGTTTTTTCGATTCTGAGATAATTGCTGCAAGATAGGTAACTAAAAATGTTAGGGGATTTACTCAGTTTAACAAAGATTTAAAATTTGCTGGTGCAGTCATTAAAGAAAATTGGTGGGCATTTCTTGATTTTGTAAAATCACATCAGGAAGGATGTAGGATTTGTAAATAGAGAAATTCACTCCATATTTTCAGTTGGAATGCTTATCAACTTTGTAAACCTTGGCTACCAGCCCTTTTCTTGCTTCCCTGTGGTAACTGCATCTCTCTGGGTATGTCAAAGACATCTTTATACAATTCCCGCGACCCTTCAAACGGTGTGTAAAGTCCTGCAGTGCTTGAGAAGGCACTGCAGGTGTCTTTGCACAGATATGAGTACTCTGGGCACTGTCTTGTGCACTTGTGTTGCTTCTCAACCCATAAACACACATGCACACGTTTACCATTCTTGTCCACCCCTCACCAAGTGAAAGCTGACAGGATAAAATGTCTTTTCCCTTTGTCCCCTGCCAGCCTTGTTTCTGTTATACCAGGTGTTCCCTGGATGTGCTCTCAGACATATTCTAACAAAGCGTTCTCAGTGTGGGTCCTGTAAAACTCGTACCAGCAATTTCACTACAGTATTTTCATTACAAAGGGCATCCTGTTTCATAATAATATATTGTATTCATTTTGAAGATGTCCTCACGTCTTACAAGAAGGAATTCTAAAAAGTGGTTGATGCTGTTAGTTGATACTTTGTTTTCTTTGTAAAGTCAGCATGGTATAAAAAATTCAGTGTAAAAAAAAGGTTTTAAAAGATAGATGGTGCCTTGATGGTACCTTGTTATTTAGTTAATGTATGCCTTCTGTGATATGGTAGCTGCAGTATATGCTATTTATGTCCCAGAAAATATTCAAAAATAATTGCTGACAAAAGCCACTTCACAGGTTGACTCAGAGGTACATCTTGTAATCTGAATGTTAATATTCTGGATAGCTAGACAGAGAAAACTACTGATGTAGTTTGAAGATCATATTAGAGACTAGTCATGATTTAGTTAGAAAGTGGGGATGGAGAAGGATTGAGATACTTGAGTTCTCCCAGTTTCACTAAAATGTTATGCTTATTGAGAATGTAACACATACAGTATATATTTTTGAAAAGTTAAGATTTTTTACTAGTCACTGTGAAATGTTACCTTTTATATCTAAAAAATTCATGTTTTCTCCAGAAGTAGTTTAGAATCACCTTAATTTTGCTCTAGAATTCAGGCAGCCCCTACTTTTACTGTGCAATTCTTGACTGTCATCTGCTTTATTTTCCCCCTTAAGCTTAAATCAGTGTTACGAAGAAGCAGTGATAAAAATCAGAGGCCTGATTCTTACCTCCCTTACATATGGTCTGTTCCAGGTGATCCATGCAGAGGGAGTAGGAGCAGTGTCCACTGAGATCAAACAGTTCTTCCAGCTTAAATCAATGTCTATATCTTGACTTCCAGTGTTAGTGGACCCAATCAGGACCTCTACATTTCCAAAAAAACCTCATCTTCTTATTATAGTTGCAACCGTTTTGGGAAGAGAGAAGTGTTAGGAATACTGTCAAGTGAAACAATATGTTGTATTTTCTCAATATTTGAAAATACCATTACAGTTTTTGCAACCAGGAGTTGTGCATTTTATTCTTCCCACATCCACCTGCAAAAATACTGTTACTGTGGCCTGATTTGTCATCATAAACTATTGTGTCATACATAAAGAAAAATATTGTTCTTACCTCTCTGGGTGTGTAGTCAGATAACCCAGGCTGTGAACTGGAAAAGTACTTTTTCCATCACTTTCATTGGCCAGACTAGCAAACTCCACGGGTGTCTGTATCGGCTGCCTTGGAATTGCTTTTGATGTGATTAGGCTACTAATTAACTGTCTCAATTCTTGTCTCCCTCCTGATGTTTTCTTTTGATTCACTTTGACTCAGAGGACTCTGCATTCAGTGTGTGTTTGTTTTTGTGTTTTGTCTAAAATCCCTAATGATAGCTTAGACTGTTCTCTTTTGGTTAAGAGTTTCCCTCTGTTGACATACATTTTTCTGTTAAATGCATGCATCAGAATTTTTCTTTTCAGAACAGCTGGAACTTTGCAAGGTGTAAAACCAGTGTGCAGTCAGGGTGCATATTTGTGTGCATATTCGTTTAAAGTGTGTTAAGGGTTTTTACAGTCTGAAAGAGAATGTGCATAGTTACTTCAAAACCATCAAAAACCATAATAAATGTTTACTACTTGAATTCACCAGATAGTAATCTTACAATTAAATTATTTTGTAAAGTCAGTTAAATAACAGCAGAAGTTACTGTACTAAGGCCCACTTTGCAAGGAAACCAATGACAAGGAGGCGTGAAACACGCTAATAGATTATATGCTATAGCAATATATGGCCTTCTTATTGCTTTTCCACAGGCAGCAGATATATGTGCAGTTATTACTATTATCTGCTAGTTTTCTATCAAAAAAGATTCAGTCTATTGAATCATTAATCTAATATTTATCATTCTTATTGAAAATCCACTCGTGTTAGCACTGTATAAAATATTGACTTAAATCTACTGGTTTTGCTAAAGATTAAAAACATATTAACCTGAAAAGCACGGTGTTTCCTAGGACATTTTGAAACTACTCATTGTAGATGTTTGAAATGACAATTTTTTTATGTTGTCTGAGGAATGATTTTTTTTCTTAAATCTTTGACATATAGTAAGTGACCAGTACCATCCTGATTTGATGATGTTGAATGTTCATCCAACACACATTTGAAATTTTGATGTGTATTGCATTAGTTAGTGAATATCAAGAATAACATTTTTGCTCATACATAGAGTGTAAAATGGGATCTTTTGTAGCAGCACACGGCCTGTTTGGAATGATATAACAGGCGCTGAATGTTCACATATCAAACAAAATGCCATCTTTCTGTAGAAAAGAGGTGTCAAAAAGTTTCTTTGTACCTTTAACGCATGTGATTATGTAGTACAAAATGCAGAGTTTGTAAAATTTCTTGAATATACAGGCAAAAAATGAATAATTCAAAACAACTCATAAGTTCTACATTCTATTGTATCTTTTATAACGCAGGCAGAAGATAGCATTGTGTTCCCAGTAGAGCTGAATTTGCACAAGTTACACCTCAGAAAATGCCAGATGGTCTATGGTCTACTTTTGAGAGCTGTCACATATGTAAAGATTTGAAAAAAGAAAGACAGCTGAATGAGAGCAGTGGATCATTAAAGAGAGAGTGAGAGTCCCTGGGTATCACTGTGTTTTAAGAAGCATTGTGTCGTTCTCCATATTACACCTTTTTTTTTTTTTTTTTTTTTTTTTTTATTTATAAAAAATTNTTTTAAGATATACACAATCTTTAAAAAATAAGGTAAAAATATTTCTGTTCTAAACTGAGTGGTTGTGGTTTAATCTCGGAACTGTCAATTGCTTTTGTTCTTTATGCTAGAATGCGGTCATATGGCTCCTAATTGGTTTCAAGTGTGTTTTAACCATAAGATTCAAGTCTCCCTAGTGCAAAATTATCAATAAAGTTAAAATAAATTTAAATTGAGATAACTAATCCATTTGGGGTTTTATTCCATTTTGATTTGACCTGCGTAGCACATGTGAATATTGTAAAGCCAGTCAGCTAAAAAGTTGTATGTTAATGCTAAAAGACTCAAGTAAGAGTACTTCGGGAACAGGATTACTTAATAAAAAATTAAAATTAAAAAATCGTAGAAAAGGCCCTAAACCCTTAGTGAAAATAATAACAAAAGCAAAAACTTAAAACTGTTCAGATTTCCAAGACTTTCCATTTACCCACAGTTTGACAGAAACATGCCTGATTTTGAAGATTGAATTTTGGATATTTTGTCAAGTTACTATATTGTAGCAAAGCCCCCAGAATACACAAACAATTTGTAAGCTGTCACCACCAATTAAACTGGCTTAGGTCATAGATATCAGTTTTATAAACTGACATCCAGACATAGAGAATTTTTAGAAAAGTCTATTGCTTGTTTATTGGGGAAGGTTAACTGCTCCCCAGCAATTCTAGTTCATTGGTATAACTGCACTACTCCACAGCAGAGAATCATAGGCAATGCAGGGAGAGGAGACATTACATGAAACATGAAAAACATTGCTCCTTAATTACAAAGTTTGCATTTAAGTGGGGTCATGAAGATAAAACTATGGGGTGCTGTGGACATAAACACTGAATTTTAGAGACTAAATTTTTATTTCTGATATTGGCAAAGATTTTTGACTGTGATTAAGCCTACATTGACTATTTTTAAATTGGAATGAATAACATTGAATTTTTTTAAAAAATAATTTTGCACATACATGGAAAAAGAATCTACATGAAGCGTTCCTCGTAGTATACTTTTAATAATACTTATTCAAGTAGGAGAAAATTCCCTAAAAATTTGTTTTGGGACCTTTATGAGAGTTTGGAAATGTTAACCAAATAGATAGTGGTGCTTTAAGTTTTGTCTTTCATACTTTCCAGATTCTCTACTGCATTAGTATATAACTCTGAGCTTCATATAAAGTGTTAGCAAGTTCTACAAAGTTAGTTAGACAAAACAATCCTTTTCCATTACAGCCTTACAGGATACCATTACAGCCTCAGGCCCAAAGGCATAAACAACAGTGAATTGAGGAGAGCAAACTGGGAGGATGGGACTTCATAACCTGAAGCTGTAATTGGACAATTAACCCCAATATGTAAATGGACCAAAACTTAAAAAAGTGTGAAAACTCCTGATCGGTCATCCATCTTGGGTGTAGCCTCACCAGGCTCTTGTACTGCCCAAGGTGTACCCTTTGAAGGCCTTTTAATAAATACCTACTTTATTTCTTTAACGCTGTCTAACCTCTGTTCTAGGTAGCCTCTCAAGGCATCAATAGCACAAATTTAATTACAAAATGAAGAAAGTGCCTTCTTATGCTTCTGTTCATAGGTTTCACAAACACTAATGCAAAACTGAAGGAGAAGCAGTTTCAGCATTGTCAATAAAAAAGCCTTTGGGCAACAGTTAGTTCTTCAGGTCTCAGATAGTGTGCTCCTGTTTTGTTGGCTTGAAGGTTTCTGAGCAGTTACTACTGGTAATGGAAGGGAATGATCTTTGATCTTTTATTCCCTGTAACATCTCTGGGGAGTCTAAAACATGAATGTTTCCCCCAGCCCTCCCTTTCTTTCCTGCAACAGAAAATTATCACTTTGGTCAATAAGGTTCAAGCAGGGTTACTCTGACCTAAATAAATTTGAGCAGTCAAGACTATCTTCTGAAAACATTAGTGGCAGCGACGAAAATATCAAGAAAAGCATGAACCTGTTCATATTTAAACTATTATGAAAAAGATTTCGTTGTTGCCTGTGAGTGTGACCAGAACACAAAGTTTAAGATCTGTGTGAAGTTTATTCTAGAAAAGTTTGTGATAGTGGAGAAAGCAACCTGAGAATGGTGTTAGTGTTCTGGATAGAAGGAAAGCACTGGGGGTTTGTTTGACAAATTTAGAACTGAGTCCTTTTAGAGACCATGTTGGTCTGTTTGTCCCAGTAGTATTTGTTGGAAAATTTGTTAAATAGTACCTGAAGTGATTAGTGGAGTTGTTTCTTTTAGAACAAGCTACCTATAATTATCTATATATATTTTTACCTTGATACTGTGAAAACATGGAAACTGGAAATGGATATGAACTATCTGAAAAGAGAATGAACTGCAGCACTGTTTTTCCTTACTGCTGGCACTAATTTCTTGTCCATTGGGTATCTAATAGAATCTGGACTTTTTCTTTGACCTAACATTTTTAAATAAGTGAAGATTGGACTGTCTGAAAACCTCTTTACATCCGAGCATGATGCAGTAGTGTTTTGATTAGGAGAGGTGATTGGGCTGATGCTTTTTGATTGTGAAATCTTGTTGTGTCACTGTGTCTGCAGTTTAATTAGTTTTCCCCCACAAAATCTGCATTTTTTTCTTTTCTAAATAAGAAATGTTAAATTGAAACCACTTTTTTTTTATTACAAAGCTTTACATTAAAAAGAAATCATACATCTTTTCTTCAGTTACAGACTAAAGAATATGTAGGAAATCCCTTTTCCATGCTGTTACAAATATTCTCCTTTATGATACAGTAGCTCAACACAGAATGGCCAAGTTTCATGCTTATTCATTAGAATAAGTTTATAACATGTAATTTCTGAGGCTTAGCCGGGTCACTGCAGATTTTTGCCTTGACAGGTTTGTTTTTTTTTTTTTTTCTTTGACCATTTTAGTGTTTCCATTACATCCCTAACTGGTCTATTACAGCCATTTCTAAAATTGTGAATCTCTGTTGAAGAATATGGAGGGGGGTACTCTGGCTTGCCACAGCTCTGTGGTGTTTGAATACATGTTCCTTCTGGTTACCTCCTCCACAAAACCGGATTTTGATTGGTTTTGTACTTCTCAGTAATCCACGATCTTTATGAACTGAAGCTCAAACTTGTTAGTTACCTGGATATTCCTGTTCTTCTCTAATGTACTGGTTGGTGATGGTTGAGCATCAGGGGACACCTACCACATCACTCAGGTTATTTTCTGAAGGCTGGCAGGTTGGCCAGCCTGTGTCTTAACCCATGTGGTCTGTATGTTTACTCCTACACTTTTTTTCTCATTTGGGTGTATTTCACACATTATTCATTTGATTCCCTCAATACAAGTTTATCTCAGTTTTGCTACATTCATTCCCTGTCTTGACTTTTTCCCTTTCTTCAAATTGCTTGCATTATTCTCTCTATGTAGATGACAGAGCCTTGCAAGCCTTTCCTTGTATTGCCAAATGGGAAATCTAGGCCTCATGCAGACCTGAGGTGCTTTTTTGAATACCTAATAATTATTTTTAATCTAGAGATATTTTTTGCTTTATTGTCTCGATGGGGGAATGTTAACTTGTCAATCTGTTTTTAGATCGATAAAAACAAGGAAAGTTGCATTCCCAGTATGGCCTAAAGTATTCAGTTATCAATTTACAATTTTAATTAACCCTTTCTTTCTTGTACTTTAAGCACAACCTCAACGTTTGCCTCAGCCAAATACTTCAGCACTGGAAAGGAGTGAGGAAGAAAGTGGCAAAATCCAAAATGGTCATGCGTGTCTGAGTAGTGGAAGCAGAATTCACAACGGGGTCAAGCCTACGCCTGCAGACAACAGAAAGATTTCATCTCCTGTTTCAGAAAAAATGCACAGAAAAATTCAGTCCACCTTGTCTGTCAACAGTAACAGCAGCAAGAAGAGTAAAATAAGCTCTGTGTTTTCTCAAAAGCCAGGTACTTCACCAGAAGGTAAGCTGATACTCTTATTAAAAAACCCAAACTGAATAAAGACTAACCAAACCTCAGTAAAAATTATACAATCAACTGAAAGTAATTGAAGAGTGTGTCTCATGCTCCAGAAACAAATAGAAGTTATTAAGATAAAAGACAAGCTTCTTTCCCAAAGGAAAATATTAGGTATTTGAACGAAAGGGAAGGAATGGGAGAGTTCTTGCTTTCAAACGTTGGGTCAACATGATCTGATAATGTTTTAGTCTCTGTACTTAGTATCCCGAACTGATGGGAACTCCTGTCAACATTGTCACACGTGCACCAGAAAAAAGCCATTAAAGTACTACTAGTTCAAAGCACAGTAAATATTTAAATCCAGTAATTGCAGGCTCCATAAGGGTAGACTTTGCATTTGAAATGTTCTTAGCTGATATCCTGACTAGCTGTGAGGTCTGAACACTAGATAATAAAACAATGACCTGTGCTTCGGTGTTCAATGTGCCTTGTGCTGTATTTGGGATGTAGATGATGTGCACAGAAAAAGCTTCATACTCCTGCATAGCTTAAATAAGCAAAAGTAAATAATTTCTCTTACGTTTTTGCTGTGTCTCTGTGCTCTCACTGCTTGCATTTACACTCATGGCTCCAGAGTTTCCGAGCTTCTCAATCCACTGCCTTCCCATTAGCTCTAATATACTTAATGGACTTTGCTACTGCCCTTAACAAGAAGAGTGTAGAGGCTCTAGAAATTTTATTGGTTTGAGGCAGGCATAGATGTGACTGGTTAAAAAAAACCACTTCTAGAGGGAGGGGACAGACACAGATTCTTAGAGAAGTGAGAGATGGTAGTGTTCAGTGAAATGGGGAGGATTCTCAGTCTAGATGAAAGGATGAGGGATCAGAAGGACAGCATGTACCGGCCTCAATGAAGCCTGCTGCTGTCAGTGGAGGGACTCTTTTTGACTTCACGTACTTTAGTCAAACTTACTCAGTGAATCTGTGTAGTAACATCAAGAACAACTTCAGTCAGACCCTTCCATGGACTGGTCCCCCTTGCTATTGTTTATTTTCATGTTTATCTTCAAGAATCTACTGTTACTTTTCTGTTGCACTTTTAATCCTCTGACATTTCTTTCCAAAATCACAACTTCATACTTCCTGTATTCCTTTTTCTGTTATGTGAAATGTCCTTATATGGTTCTCCTTAGTGCACTTTGAAAAGACTGTATCTTAAGAATCCTAGATCTGTTCATGTGGCTGAAACAAAGTTCAGGTCTCTGAATTTTAAGAAATTCAACCTCTGAAAAAAACAACAAACTGTTGTTTCAGAGGCAGTGCCTCCCCTGTTCATTCTCCTGTACAATTTATTATGGCAAACATTTCCTTTTTTCTTCTAAAATTATCCTGTAATAAAAACAGTTGTTGGGTTTTTTTTCTGTTTAATAACTGAATGTCAAATTATGTCAAATTATTAAGTTATTGAGGAGAAAATTAATATCTTCAGATTTAGCTTTAAATTCTAATGTCTGATTTTAATATTCAACACAATTGTGTTTGTTGCCTGAAACTGCCATCATACAATATTTTTATATACAGTAGAAATTTTGTTACCCTTAAAGGCATATCTGATTAAAATATAGATAAGTAAATAGTGTTGTCACATTGTATAAGTTGCATTCTTTCAAAGCACAGAAATATAGGATAGTCCTATTGTCACACTCAATTTCACAAGTCACCTAATAGCTAAGGTTAAATATAGTCAACACTCTATATCTGACATTGTAACGTTCTCCTTTTGAACGTGAGAATTTGGATATATGCTCTGAATAGTTTGTCCCATTCTGCAAATGTCTGCAGCTCTAAATTTTCTTTTACTCAATCCGAGCAAAGCACAGGTTTTATCATGCAGTGATTAAAGCATGTGTGGTGTATTGGAATATACCCATAGGAGAATATTTGTTTTTAAAAGTGATTTTCTGGTATTGAAATTTATTTTGCTTTACAGTTCTCTGACAGACATGTTTTATATTTGTGTAAATAAATCTGCAGGCACACAAGTACAAACCACCTGACAGCTTCTTTGGCTTTTCAGTAAGGTACCCTATGGGGCTGCATGACAAAACCAGAAGCTATAAGTAGTATTCTTATCAAACTGTTGCCTTTCAGGAAGTATCAATATATACTTTATTTGTTCTATCATCCCAATTTTTTAGAATATGCACCATCAAAAAGTCTGGCAACAGTCACTTCAAATATCTAAATTAACACAAGAGTTCACTGTTTAAGGGGAAAATGATTCATTGATAGCTTAAAAATAATTGCACTATTACTGCAAGTCATGTTAACCCCTTATGACTACTTCTAGAAGACTGCATCACAAAAAGCTGATATAAGTAGCCCAGTTACTTGTTTAAAGGACTGTAATTGCATTTAAATCAGGAATATATATGCATATATATATATATACATATGCTTGATAAATAAATCTAATTTTACTAAGCCAGAAGAGTGTATTAATGAGTTCAGTGACTGAGGATTGCACAGACATTCTTTCAAAATGGTATACGCAATTTAATTTGAACATAACTTCTGCAGCCTCTTTGTATAATGAACATTTTTGGGCAAGGAGGCGTTTTTCAAAGCAGTTGGCTCTTCTGATTCAATGACATTTCTGTAGAGGCTATTGACACAGCTTACAGGAAGATGGAAAAGATACAAAGCTATTGGAAATTATTTGTGACATTGCTTAACTACTTGGCTTTGCTTTAACTTGTACCATGTTAACCTCATAAGGCACTGGTTACTGCTGAAGAGTTGCTGGGTTTGAATTTACTTGAAGGTGTTTATTTGTATTCAGGCACATATATATATATGGTGCAATAATATAACTTCTAGGCAGTTTTTTTAATGGCCTTATGCAGAAAGAGACAAACAATATTTATTTTATAGTGTGAGTAATAAATCACCCAATTTAACTCACCTGCTTAGTTTACTATAACATCCAGAAAGCTTTAGTAGAAAGAAATAAAGTAAACTCGTACACTTTCAGATATTTCAATTCACTTTAATTTTGCTATTCCTCATGTAGTACTTTGGATTTTATAATCTAATTGTTAGCCTTATTTGTTTTTTTAAACCTGAAAATACACACTCTGTATTTTTACTTCATCTGCGTTGTCTTCCTCCTTGAGTGTTTTGGTCTGTTGTCAGTCGGGAGACTAACTGAATTAAGTGAAGGAAAGTGGCCAGAGGAAAATAAAAATTACGTCCTCAGAAGGAAGTGAAGTGAAAATTCTGGCTGTCAAGCTGAGTTTAAAGTATAGGAAAGAGAAAATATTTTTCTTTTTTTTTTCTTATTCCCTCCCAAAAGCCACATTCTTCTTGATTTTTCTTAAAAGACAAGATGTGAATATTTCTGGAGCACCACACTTGGCTATAATGCAAAGTTTTTCCAGATATGGTACTTTGCTCTAGAATATTGTATCTATTGACAGAACAGAAAGCCTGGAAGGGCTTGAAGCAGGATAGAATCAAGAAACATGATGGACTTGCCCCCATCCTGCACAGGAGCTTATTCAGGCTCATGCTTATTTAAAATGTAGCACGCTGCTTCATATACTGCAGATTTCAGCATATAAACTAGAAAGCTAAGTGGAGTTCAAAATTGCTTTACCCTGGGTAGCAGGTCTTCCTGTGAAGGTTGGTACTGCACTTGTTGGTCCCAAAGTACTGGGCAGTCCTGACACCAGCTATGAAACCTCCCAGTCTGCTACCCCTCAAAAATTCACCCACTACAGTTAAGAACTCTTTTTTGGTTGTTCCAGCTGAAAACTCCACTTGTTCCAGCTGAAAACTCCACTTATGCTCTGGGTCACATCTTGTGGGCTTTTTGAGGTGAATTTGTGTAGGAAATGCAACAAACATTTTGGTAGCAGTAGTAAAAAAGCTTTAAAAACTCCTTTTTTTAAATGAGTCTGTAGTATATGTGGTCATGTCAGCATTCCAGAATATGCTGGTTAGAAACACTTTCACATCCAGTGAGACTTAGGAGGGTGTGAGTGCACTCACCAGTTCTGCTTTTCCTCCACATCTATTCTATGTGGAGAATCATCTTCATCCTATCACATCTATTATTAATCCTTATTGTCCCTGAAGAAATCTTACTCAACTCCTAACTTACAAAAAACCAACGGAATTATGAAATAGCTGGAGTTTCACTCCTAAAAAGCAGTTTTTAAACACTGTTTCAGTTCTAAAGATTTTTCAAAGGGACTGGATGGGTTTCAGTGAATATTGGGAATAAAAAAATTTTTAGCTCAAAAGAGATTTTAATAATATTCTGAATTATTGATGCCAGAGGTGTCGCAGTACTTCCAAAATTCTAGTTAGTAGGCCACTAGCAAAGAGAATTGTTAGTATTTTGCACCTGTTTGTGATGAGCAGTGGAGAAAACCACTTTGGAAACATAAAAAAGCAATTGTAAATGAGTAAAAAGGAGGACAGTCTAGCCGCTGTGTTCAGAACATCCAGAGCTCTGATGCAGATCCAGATGCAGACTTGTCCAGAGAAACAAAGAAGAGAGGAGGTCTAAATGAGACACTAGAGAGGCAGCAGAACAGTAGATCTAGATGTCAGGAAATGAAGACAGAGGAGTAACTGATTACATACATATATGTGTCAGAGTGGTGAAAAGTAAGTAATAATGACATGCAGAGTTGGAGGAGGAAAGGAAAGAAGTTGGGCAGGGGGAAGGATGGAAGAGAATTTTAATTAAGGGAGTGAGAGGCAAGGTAGGTGCCTATTATTTTCTAAAAACTAAACCAAGTTTTCCTACCAACTCCTTATGAAGCTTGATGTTATACAGTTTTTGAATCAAAGCAATCATTTATGAAAAGTTAAGGATGGAGAGAGGAATACAGGTTTTAATTCATTTTTGACATGAAACTCTCGCTTCTGGTCAAGTTGTTGTGACCTCAGAAGTTACTGTGTTTGGCAGAGAAGTTCCCACTACACCAGTGACTTGATATTTTCAGTTTAATGTGGTTTTTCATTCAAAAGGCTTTGAGCATACACAATTGCTGTATTCATTTGGAAACAGTTGTTAAACTATGCTGAACAGATCATGAGCCTGCTTCCTGTATGGACAGTGAGATCTACTCTTTATTCCTTCCTTACCAGGCTCTTTAAATTAAAAAGGCACTAGAAGGTATCTTCTTTGCAATGGGTTTCTTTCAGGAGAAGTCTTTAGGAACTGTAATAAGGCTAGATGCAGCAGTGAGCTAGATAAGGAAAGCCTGCAGCATGGGGCTGAGACTCTGGGGAAGGACCGTCAGTGCAGACTTGCCACCACATTTAAGTTACCATTCATGCTTTCCCAGAAGCAAAGCCTGAAGCAACCTTCCTCAACTTTCTAGACTGTGCTTCTTGTGGTGCTGAGCTTAGAGATGCAATGAACTATTTCACCCAAAGTGTGGGTGTTTTTTTTAAATCCAGTGTTTAAAATTCAACTTTTCGGGGTGCATTTGAATGAGGCATCCCTCTCCCCCTCCCTCTTCTTTTTAGTATAATGCAACTTCTTCTGTTCTAGATTTTTAATCAAAGCATGGGGTTGGTGGACACTATTTAACTCATGCTGCTGACTACATTAATTTATTAGAATATCCCAAGTGATACTGATGGCTTAACTGAAGACAAAGCAAGTCCAACAAATAGCCTTTGTATTAAGCCAGGGTCTTAAGAACCACTAGGTGCATACACATGGAGAGTAATGAGTAGTTGTCTTAACATGCTAGACTTCTGTTTGAAGTAGGAGTGTTTTACTTTGGTTTATATAACTTTGTATAGGAAAAATGGTTTCCAGGAAACTTTCCTTTAATGTACATGATTTGCAATTGGATTGTTGGGGTTTTTCCTCTTGAGGGACACCAGAGCAGCAGTAAGTTTTCTTTCATATACTGTCCAGTCATTTGATTGGTATTATTTACTGACATTCAGTAAGAGTGTGCATCAGTAGCCTAACATTGCAGAAATATCTTTGGCCATCTCTCAACCTGGCTTTTTTTTAAAAACATGCATACCCTTCTGAAATCCATTCTGTAGCATTAAGTAGTATTTAGGCAGCTACCTGTTAGTGTCCTGCAATCTCTCTACTTCAGCTGAAACTTTATTTGTTATGTTTTAGAAATTGGTTCAAAGTGGATTTGTGTCTGAGCATGAAGTGCTAAACAGGCAGTTTTGTTTGACAAGGTTGAATCAGAACACAGGTGTGAATCAGGCAGTGGGCAAATAACATTATCATATGGTGAAATGTGTATTTTTTAAGAATGCGTTTTGAAGAGTGATGTGTTTTAAGTATGGTTTACATTGGTTTTTTGCACAGAAGTCTTGAAAGGTAGTTTACGAGTTTTTTAACAGGACTGAATGGAAAACACGGCCCGTAACAGAAGAAGGGTCTTCCAACAACATCTATTTTATAAGGACATAGTCTAGCTAGCACCTAACTTGTCTCAGTATTTGCAGTGGTGAGCAGTGGCAGTGAAGGCTTCATATTCTAAGGAAGTCTTAGGTATTGGAAATTAGCAGATTTCTTAGTATATCTGCATGTTTAAAATGAATCATTTTACTCCTGAGCTTATATCTGTATTGAGAGCTTAGAATATAAGCTTTGATAGAAGTTTCCGTGTGTTCAGTGTGATTTGCCTGTTCAGGCAACATTTTAATTTTCTTGTTCAATAGAGATAATAGATTTTTATTTTAAATGGTGAAATATCACATATACTAGGCTTTGTAACTATGTTTTCCTCTGTCTAAATAAATGTCACTCTTTTATCTAGAAATAACCATATTACATACAAAATGTCAGTTCATTCTTTCTGCCTTTTCTTATTTTCCTGGGAACATTTCCTGGGTGCAGTGATTTTTCTCAAAAGAAAGACAGCGGGTCGCTTGAGCCCTGTTGCAGGAGCAGTGGGAGGTGTGACGGCGTGTGTGCCGCCACTTGGGAATTTCACTCCTCGCCTCTGCAGCCCTTTAGGGACCTTATGCACCCCTTATGGGGTGGTTTCTGGCTGGTGCTGGGGTGGTTTCTGGCTGGTGCTGGCATGGTTTCTGGCTGGTGCTGGGGTGGTTTCTGGCTGGTGCTGTGCTGCTCCAGCTGCGGGCTCTCTGTCGCTGGCGCTGTGTGTTCACCGCAGCCGCTGCCAGCCTGCGCTGCTGGCCTGCGGGACGCCTGTAGCACCTGCTGGGGCTTCTGTTCAGGGCTCTGCGGGGGCCCACAGTAAACCCCTGCTGAAGACCTCAGCTGTCACTTTGATTGTGGGTTTGCCCTTTTTGATTCTCTCTGTGAGACAGCAGAGTGCCTGGAGATTTGTTTTGAGTTGTCTGAACTTGGTGAATATAGTTAGTAAGAAGCTGACCAAGGTCACCATCCTGTAAGTGAGCTTATTTACCACTGTAGACATGAAAAACTTTCATCATATGTGACCTGCCTTCTTGGTATGAAAGCTTTCTGAGTCAGTTTGTGACAGGTTAGTGTCAAACATTACAAAAGCAGCACAGAGCAGCCTGCACGTAAATTTCTCTGTGCATTTTTCAGTTCACCTTCTGCATTTCCTGTACAGTTTCGATGGTTGATAGTTCTCTTAAAAATCTGTCTTTTAAGTAGAGCTGCACCTTTTCATAAAAATGAAGAGGAGATGATACAAGAGAAATTGAAATGAAATAAAATAAATGCATATTTCAGTATTTGAAAGAAATTGGATACTATGCTGATAGCTATATGCTGAAGTTTTAGAAGTAAAAAGTAGTATGCACATGCAAATGTTTAAAGACATGGACAAACATTAAAATAGTTTTATTGTTTTATTCTTATTATTTCTTTTCCTTAAATGAGCGTATCTGTTATAACTGGGCTAAGTTAGAAGCGGAACCTTCTGGGCTTTTATAACAATGTGTAAACAGTTTGAAGGGATTTTAGGCCTGTTTCTTGTCTGGATGTTGTCTGTGGTAACATTTAAAATCCAGTTAAAGTAGATGTTACATGTACTGTTACAGTAACAGATGTTACTGTATCCACTCTTTGGTTAAATCAGCACAGGTTAGGTGTGTGTGTACGATATAAAGCAGCAAAAACTTGTACATGATGGTTGGGTTCTCTTCGCCTTGGCAGTATTTAACAATTTTGATGAAGTTCCCTAACAAATCTGTGCCTTTTGGGGGTATGCCAAAGGATTAAGGATACACCTTCACTTACATTGGTTTTAAAAAATGTCAGATGGAATCACCCTTTTAACTTCAGGTCTGACTTTCATCCCAGACAAAATGAAAGAATAATTGAAGATAAGTTTGCGCATCTGAAAGCTCACCTTTTTTCCCCAAACATGATTTGGTCTAATAAAATGTACTAGCATTGCCTACAGATCAAGACTGTTGTAATTTATGCCATTTAGCATAGCTTATGGGAGCTTAGATCTAGTCAACAAATGGGAAACAGTGTTTTGATGAAATCACAAGCATTGGTAAAAGAACTAGGGTAGATGTACTGGTTTGGAATTTTTTTTTTTTTTTTTTAAGTATGCCACTAGACAGTGTTTACACCCCACATCCTCACTTTTGTGTAGTGACAGTCTCTAGTGCAGCATTTCTCAATTAAAGTGTAATATAACAAATGAAGAAAACTGGAAATTTGAGACTGGTGTGATATAGTGTAGAAGTCCTAAGAAAAAGTTTATCTTCATTAATGATTTGACTATGTGATGGAACTTAAATACTTCCGCAGAAACGGAAATTGGTTTAACGAAAGCTTAAACCTCAAGAAACTTAAGAGTCAATGGTAGTGCATCATAGATGTCGAGGCTAATGGAGTTCCATCCACAATAAAGATGTGCCTCTAATTCTTGATTGTGTTACTGTATCTAATGGGAAAAGAAGAATGAGACCCTCTAATTCTCAAACAAACAAAGAGTTTAAAGAAATAGATGGCTATAAGCTGGCACCAATGTCATAACTGGTATTACTGTATCATTTCCGTATTAGAAAAGACTAGAATATACTCAAAGTTTCCAGAAAACACATGGTCAGACATTAAAATTGCCAGGTTTACAAATACATAAAATATGTTTAGTTCTAGTTGGATTAAAGTGTTGCACTCCTCAATCATCTGGAAAAAAAATGGATTTTGATGGGGTGTGATTAAAGAGTGGAAGTTAAGTATAGTCTTTATTCTTAATGTACTAATAAGTTTTGAAATTTAGAATAATATGTAATTTAAAATAGTCTCCTTGATCTTATAAGCAGGAAAAAAAAATTACTGGAGTGTCTTGTGCAAGCAATGAAATATATTGTAGTGGTCTGCAACATGGTAATGAAAAACCTGTGGTCATATCTTGTGAAGTGAGCTTTGCACAGCACATTCATGGCTGTATTCCACTGACCATGATGGCAGTCGGTTTTAGCTGTATAATGTTTCCAGTGGAACCAACAAGTTGCTGTAGGAATGTAGGTACTAGAGAAGGATGAGTTTTGTGAGGCATGTAGATTTGTTATTACTACAAAAATACAGCATAACTGTATCTTTTTCCTGTAATTGCATGTGTAGATAAGAAGCCAAGAAATAGGGGTCATACATGTAAGAAATTATTCTTCCACCCATTTTATCCAACTGTCTTACAGCCCTTTAGAGTCATGATTCTGAATTCAGCAAGTTAGGTAGGACTAGGTAACAGCATGCTTTGTCACGTGTTAAATAATTGCTACCTGGATAGCTATTAAAAGTCAGTAAAATGAAAAACATAAAAGCATGACTATTTCAGGTTTGTCCTTGAAATGTGGATCAAAGTTTATGTTCATTGTACAAATGAGTCATTTAAAGAATGAAGAGAGCACTAAAAGGTATCTCTGCTTTCTGTTAAGTGTTTGTGGAGGTTAAGTAAAATTGGTATATAGAGATTTTTTGAATCGAATATTAGGTTTGCCATCTGGGGAGAAGGAAGTTAAAATAAAGAGTAGGTAAATAAATCGTTTTAGTGTTCCAGTCAGTGAAGAAGGGATAGGAAAAAAGACCCTCTACAGAGTTTCCGTAATAATACTAATGGCCAAAATTTCATACCGATTCTTGGACCATTTTTCATAGCTTTTACCTTTGAAATAAACACTTAAATCAACATGGCTTCTTCTTGTAAGTCTTGATTTGGTGGGTTTTTTAGATTAGGAGGAAAAGTTCTTTTGTGGGCCCAGAAAATGCTTTCTGAGTACAGTCTCTGTTTTTTAACCTATGAACTCTGTTCCTTGCCTATCAATAGAAACATATTATGATGGCTGTGAATGTGTATTTCTCTCCCTGCAATTTTATATATCCCTGCATGAAGCAGGCAAGATTTTTTGGACATCCTATTTACAATATGTATACACACAAAGTTTCATTATTGTGTACTAAAAAAAAATTGTAGAACAACATTTGTTGTTGGTTTATTATCTTCTTCAAGCTGTATTTTAAAGATTCAATATACTAAAACCTTAGTTCCTTAGATAGAGCTCTTGGCTTCTTTATCTTTTTCCTTCATGTTAGAAGAAAATCTGAAAGGAGATTTTACCTGAGTATATTTAACACCATCTCCATGACAACCAGCTAATTAATCACTATCAGTCTGGCTTTGGTCCTCTTCAGTGAACTGATACTCTCCAGCTTTTTTTCATGTATCTTCTGTGTTTTCTATGAAGGTCATTTATTTAACGACATTATGTCTTTGGGAGTAGAAGCCTTTTCATACAAGAAACAATTTTCTTTAAAGCACTTTAAGTGTACCTTTGGTTTCCTCTCAGTTTTGCTTCCTGCACAATAGTAGGGAGATTTTAAGGTTAGGGTTTTGGGGTTTTTTCCCTCTTCTTGCTTTTTCTGAAATTTCCATTTTTTCTTTTTGGACATGAGGGTTCAGTAGTACATTATGGCTGTGGCCACACTGCACTACAGAAATGTCCAAGCTGTGTTTGCATCTAAGTAGTATAGTAAGTAAGAATGGACTAAGAGTTCAAGTAGTTCTTTTGCTTCTTGGGACAGATTTGGCTGGTCTGAGCCATTGCTGTAAGTATTCATGCTTGCTTTTGTAAGTCATCACTGCACTATCATGCAGTCAGGGTTTCTGCAATGTTAGAGGTATTTGGAGTCATCAACATATTTGTCATGGCTACTGCATAACTTTTTACATTTATAAATTTGGTTAGAAGGCCTGATAATAATATTACTGTTGCAAGTAATTGCAATTTTCCCCCTATGACAGCAGTCTTCAGCCTGTGTAAGAACATAAAGTCTATAGAACGTAATGTCTGTAGGTGCTGAGACCAGTTGTCCATATAGCTCAATATCCTGTCATTCCTAACAGGCTCTCATAGAGGATACTTGTGATAGACTCTAGCGTCAAGAGATAGGGTGAGGTTGTGCAAGATATTTTCCCCGTGACATTTTCCCAATCTTCACCTGTCTGTGGGTAAAGAGTTCAAAATTTGCAAGCAGTAAAAAGAATGAAAGCTGAGGCTAGGAAAGAAAAGTATTTCTCCATCCTGACCAAACCTTGTATTTTTATGTTTTCATTTTGTTTCTGAATGACTGTTCACTGCCTCTTACAAATTAAATATGTTTATATGTATGAATTTATACATATTATATAAAGCTGAGTATACTCCTCATTCCTGCAGTCTCCTTTTCACTTGCGCATAGTTAGTTCCAATCCATGTTTTCCTGTCATGTCTCATGGATGTATTATTATTTGAAGTTATTCCATATATTTACTATTTGGGTGCTGTATTTTTTGCAGATAGTTTGTAGGACACATTAATTATCTATACAATTTAGTGGTATAGTATTCAGTACTTCTAAAAGCTGGATATTGATACTCAGGTGTAGTTAAGAACTCTTGAAGATTGAAGCAGTACATTAAAAGAATTGCCAGTAGATTTGTGTAGAAAAGCAATAGAAGAATCTGTATTTTGACTGAATATTTTACATATTGTTGAAGGTAAGAAATGCATATAACATGCTGTTACGCTGGTTTTAATGTGTGAGAAAAACAATAAAGAAAGCAACAATGTTTAGGCAACTCCTTTAGCTTTTTCACGTGTATTGAGCAAACAAAACAGTTTCAGAAGGGCTAGATGAACTGGGAAGGGCTGGAAATAATTTTTGGTAGTTTCCCTCGTTAGTTGTTTTTTTAATTTTATTTTTTTCTCAGTTTGTATAAGAATGTATAACTTAAGATAATATCTGCGGATATTTTACATAATAAATGACTAAGGAGATTGATCTGAGCAGCTCTGAGCAGTTTAGTACTTGGGATTTGTATGACATGAAATGGTGGCATGAAACTTGCATAGAGTTGGAGATAAGTTGAGCTGCAGAAGTGACCATGAAGATGGGAAGCATTTTTTTTTGTGGTAGGTTATGTCTACTCTGAACCATGTTCATTCAGCTACTTATTTGACATTGTAATGTATCTGGATTTAGAATGACATATTAATGATTTTCTCTTTTCTTCTTTGCCTTTTTTTTTTTTTTATTTTTTTTTTTTTTTTTTTT
>VXBB01043980.1:314446-364018 GCA_013399915.1 Illadopsis cleaveri | reverse complement strand
TTTTTTTATTTTTTTTTTTTATTGTTTCTTTGTTTGTTTTGTTGGTTCCTGACACGCTACTGAACTATTACTATGAAGATTGCTGTGTTCACTGTATCCTGGCTTGCTTGTTCTGTGAATTTCTCACCCTCTGTAACATTGTTCTGGGACAAGCATCCTGTGGCATCTGCACGTCGGATGCCTGCTGCTGCTGCTGCGGAGACGAGATGGGGGATGACTGTAACTGCCCATGTGATATGGACTGTGGCATAATGGACGCATGTTGTGAATCTGCAGATTGCTTGGAGATCTGCATGGAATGCTGTGGGATCTGCTTCCCATCATGAAATATTTATCCCTTGCTATATTATTCTCTATAAAACTGGAGAACTTTTCTTTAAATGCATTTGAAGAAAGACAAGGTAAGATTTTCACACTTGCACTGTTAATTCCCTTTATATAAGTATTTTTTTAAAAAGCAATCCTCAAATCTGTATTCTAACACAAATTGTATAGTTTTATATGTGAAACTAAAGCTACATTCCAGCTTCCTTTTGGCTTTGCAAATGGAAGAGTTTACTGAAAGTGAATTATAGGTGTGATACTGCAGGCCATATGAAGGCAAAATTGCCATTTGAATCGAGTGATAGATTTTGGTCAGAGAACTGACTGCAAGGCAAAGCCTTCAGTATTTGCCTTTATCTACTTTAATGTTTAAACACTCAAATGCCACCATGCATAACATGCCTTTACAGGCATTCTGAAAATCAAAATATCTCTATTTCTCTCTCTTTGGGTTGAAAGCAACTTTGCTCTATTGTTTTAAACTTACTTCAAAAGCCCGCATCAGAAATCAGAATTAGTTTTGCTACAGTGGTCATGTTGGCAATATGTCTTTTGTTTTGAATATCTCATTGATTAGAGAGCAATTCCTGGTATTTTCCATTGCTGAGATTATCTGACAATCTAAAGTCAAATAATAGTTTTGCCCTGGACTGGAAGAGTACCAGGATTTCTTTGTCATCAATCAAGACAGAATAGAGGCCTTATCATTTTAGTTCAGTACTATTATTACTTGAAATACTTCATCTTAGAAAGAGATTTTGGAAAGCTGTGTAGACATGAAATATAGAGTAACAAACGAATAGACTAACAATACTTCAAAAATTTGCTGTAATAGGAAAATTATTAAAAGTTAACTCAAAAATCTAAACCAGTACATTAAGTGGCCTGGTCGTGTTTGTGGCTTTGGAGCCGGTGTTACACAGCTTAGTATTTATTACCTTAGAGTGTAAGAAAGATCTACAGGGGGTAGCAGAATTTAAACAGTATATAAGAACAAATTAAAACTGACTTGATCAAGGAATTCTGCCATTATATGCAAAAGCAAGTGAAAAAATGTTTATTCTCAGATACATTTTAATTTTTTTTTTAAATAACTGTGTAAAAAAAGATCATTTAAAAATATATGCTTTAAAAATAGAAGGATTGGGATTTAAAATATTTGAAAAATATAGTTAGGATCTGTTGGACTTAACTGTATATTCCCTATTATGCCATTAAGTTTTTCCAAGAAATATCTCTCTTTTGTAATTGTAATTGTGGAACACATAAAGAGGTTTATGGCATTCCCAGATTGAGGGAATTAAAGTACCCATTTTCTTTACCATCTGCTAATTTTTCCCCTCCCTGTCTGTTGCTCACAAACTTTTCTGTGTAAACCACCCACACATCTTGATCTCACATACTTAAACTTTCCTGTTTACACTCCAGATATTCCATTTGTAGAGTGTAGATTTGCAGATCTCCTAAATTCAGGCCTTGTTACAAGAGTCATCAGTAGCCAATAGCACGTGTGTTGAGTGAATTGGCCATAAATGTCTCTTTCTACTATAGTGAATTCAATTTATGCAAATGTGACAAGCTAAAGATAACAGGAGTGTGAAGCTAAGTCAACAAATAGTCTGATATTAACCAAAGCTGCTTCTTGTGAACACTGACTAGTAGTGCCTACTACTGCAAGTTATCACTGAAGCCGAATCCTTAACTATACTAGGGAGCTGGGAAGTGTTACGTTTTGCCTTAGCATATGCAATATTGTGGTGTATTCTGATGCAATGCAGATTCACCCTCAGAGGGTTTCCTAATCTGTTTTTTGATATTTGCTGCAAATATTATTCTTACACTGTTTTTTTGGTTTTTTTCCCCATATATTGGGCCAGATTCTGATCTGTATTGCGTAAATTAGGTGCATTTCCATTCATGTCAGAATTTTCTATTGGTTAAATTCCAGCTAGAGAGCACAAAAATATTATGGTAATAGGCAGGCTAATAAGGAATAATATAGTTAAATTGATAAATTCCCAGTGCTCAGAATCAGGCTCATGGGGCTCAATTATGACTCCTAAAAGGCTGAACCACATTGGGAAGGGGGAAGAGGCGCCTTGGTTGAGTGGCATTGCCTGGAGGCATTTTGTCTTTGTAAGGCATAATGCCTCTGGGGAAACTGGGGGCATCACAGTGAGCATTGGGACTCAATGCACCTTGGAAAAAGTCTAGACAGTCTGTCCATTGTAGGTCTGTGGTTGACACCGTGGTTGTGGGAACATGTTCTCTGGGGCTAGATAGCACCATGAACTGTCTTTCCTCATGTCCTTCTGGTCACAGAGAGGTGAATTATGGCTGTTTCTCATCTGATTGTGCTTTTGGGACAGGGAAGAGGACTTCCAGTCTCTTGTCCTGCCCCAGTGTCCTTGCCCTACTGGAGCAGTTCCAGTTCTGTGCTTGGAAAATACACATTTGTGTGTTCTAGTGAATGCTAGATCTTACTAAAAATTACTTTTACCACAGGTTGATATGATTTTTAAAAAAAAGTCTAGGGAGTTCTTTTCCTGTGTGAAAGTTATATATAAGTTTGCCCTGCACAGGCCCTTGTTTCTACTTACTGGAACTTAGTGGGTTTGTGATTTGTTGAAATTGTGAAAACAATAATTATGAGAACTTTGTTCATGCATATGTGCATATACTTTTTCTCACACACATGGACATACACACACAGATGTCTTTTCTCACTTTATTTGTGAAATGCTAGGAAGTGAAAATAGTGTTATTAAACCTGATGATGATTAGAAATATCAAAGTATTCCAGATAATTGAAAAAATAAAAAATTGTGTATGTTGTTCGACATTTAAATGTAATCTGCTACTGTTTGTCATAGATATATTAGCACTTTTGAAAAATGTATCTTTGTAGCAGAGAATATTAGCATGTAGTTTAAGGAACCTTTCTATATTTATATCCTTAAATTCTGTTTTGTAATTTTCATTCTATAATCAATCTTGTAAGCACCTTGTGTAATTAAAAAAAAGCAGAATTAGAAGACAAATGTGAAAATAGTGTTTAAATGAAATGAAAACAGAACTTAATTGTCTATTTTAAAATAGTTCTTGTGAACTTGTACAGTATTTCAGGTTATAGTTCTGCAAACTGGCCCATTTGAAAAATATGCTGTTTGTATTTTGTATCAATTGGATGTGCTACTTGCAAACACTATTTTGAAATAAAGATCTTTATTTTGAAACTTTTGGATATCACCTCCTTCTAGTCTTGCCTTGTTACTCCTCTGAAGAATAATTTCATGTCTTTTTGTGTTTTTTTCTTCTGCTTTAACCCTTCCTAAAGGTGTTGGCCTTTGAGTGACTTGCACAGAGGGTGAACCGGTGTACAAGTTGTCTTACAGGTGGAGCTCAGCTAACTCAGGCACTAGAAGCTGTGCTAGCATGAACCTCCAGCAATAAAAAAACTTTTTCATTAAGAGGGAATAGTCATTCCTTGGTGAAAATGGATTAATTAGGTGAAATTCCAGTAATTATTAAATTTTATCAAAATTAAAGTTGCTTTAATGCATCCACAGCAAGTCTTCTGTTTACTAAAAACAAGCTGAACCAAGAGTGTAATCAGCTTTTAGTATTCGTATGATTCTTTTTTTCATGTTCGCTTAAGCTAAGTGTGAACATCCTTAATACTACTTTAAAACTTCAGAAACTGCATGTCTACAGACTTTTGCACTAATTTTTCTACATCTATACCCCTGTAGAGTGTCAAAAACAATTGCTTCTCTGGCCGTTATAGAAGAAAGATGATAAAACTGACAGAAATTGTGTTTGAGACTGTATCATGAAGTCTTGCATTGAGAGTGTGTACCAAAATACTTGTTTTAGTAAATGAACTGATAAACACATAGACAAATAGTATCATTTGACACATATTTTAGTTGGTTTAGCCATCCATAAGATGCCTAGAAAAAAATGGTTTCTGTGAAGAAGGATTGGGAGTATTCAGGAGCTTTTGGATTGAATAATGGCTCTATTTCAGTCACAGTTCTCACGTTAAGAACTGTGTATTGACTTAGATGAATCACTAATTTTATAATATTCTAAATGAGAAATTTTTCTGAGCGCTTCACACACTCAAGCTTTTTTACACATTATCTTAATGGTTGCAATATTTGATGTATGTTCTTGGAGAGCAGTGTCAATTATATTGGTGTATCTCCATTATAAAGCTTTTATTGTCTACTGTCTTGTAACTTTCTAAAAGGCAACAGATGATAGAATAAATGATGTATCTGAAATCTTGCTCTTGGCCCCAAAATTAAGTTAAACACTAGAGAAGTATCTCCTTAATGTCTTGTTTTAGTCCTTGAGTGCATACACCATGCACTGGAAAACTCCACATTGTGTTGATGGTGACAGTAGTAGCTGTAGAATCCTACAGACATTAATCATCTTTTTTCCCTTACCTTTCTAACCTTTTGCTTGCTCTTAGCACTTCCAAAGAGAGCACGGAGACGCTAACTCAATTTTAATGTTGAAAGAAGTTCAGTAAAAATATTACACTGTACTCATTTCCAAGATGCACTTGTTGAGTGTGCTCAGTGCACTTGAATGTGAAGTTGATTGCTTGTACCAAGTTAAATACTTGCTTATGCTTTTTACCAGTGATTTGGTGCTAATGTCACAAAAGGATGGGTTTTCTCTCCTTTAGAAATCTTTAATATGATGGGATATTTCTACTGTAGTTGGAAAGAGAACATTCTCTGAGTTAATCATTCTGCAAAACAGGCAGATGTTTAATTTGATTAAATGTTCTTAATGTCTTTATGGCTTTTAATCATAGCTTCATAGAATGGCTTGGGTTGGGAGGGACCTAAAGCATTGTATGATTCCAACCCGTTTGCCATGGGCAGGGACAACTTCAACTAGATCAGGTTGCTCAGAGCCCCATCCAGCCTGGCTTTGAATACTTCCAGGGGTGGGGCATCCACAACTTCTCTGGACAGCCTGTTCTAGTGCCTCATCACCCTCACATTGGGCATTGCTTCCCAATATCTAATCTAAACCTCCCTTCTTTCAGCTTTAAGCCCATTCTCCTTTGTCCTATCACTACATGACCTTGTAAATAGTCTCTCATTTTCCTTTTAGGCTCGCTTCCGGTAACTGGAAGGCTGCAGTTAGGCAACCCAAAAGCTCTTTTTTCCAGGCTGAACAATTCCAATTCTCCTATCAGTTCAGCAGACTTAATAAAACACTACATACAATCCTGTTTTCTTATTTTATGTATGCATATTATAGCAATTGTTAGTACATTACCATTCAGTACTCATAAAAATAGAATGTGAGATGAAAGACTGTATAATACCTTTTATACATTTAATAGTGCCTTACTGATTTTTATTCTGGTATGCGTATGCTATTTTAACTGACAAAATACTCCACTATAGTTGGGGCTCTTTACAGCATCTCAGCAGGGTATGTAATCGGTGCCCAAGCACTACACAATTCCTCTTCAGTGATGTAGGATTCAGAAATTTGTCTCATCTCCAAGTTGCACAAAGTGACCACACTGTGAATATACTGTACTCCAATATGTTTCATGTTACAATCCTACTTTTCTAGGCACCAGATTCACAGTGACTACCTTTGTTTCCTTAGCTTTTTTGCAAGGTAGTATGTTTGGTTTTGTTTTGCTTTTAAATTTTGGTTCGAAGAGAATTGGAAGGGTCTTCATTATGGACATCTGGGACAATACCAAGATACATGTTGCATTTTAAGTTGTTTCTTCATGTTTTCTGTGTTCTCTGCTATGTGCAACTTCTAGTCAAAGAGACTTGTAAAAATGATACCTTTGGAATTTTTGACTTAGCATCTAAATAACTGAAGCTCAATAGTCTTGAAATATTTGAAAATGAAAATATATTGATTATCTCTTTCTTGCTCAAATAAAGCACCAGGAGTTCTATCAAGATGGATTCTGCAGAATTTTGCAAAGTGACAATCTTCAAAATAGTTTTGCTTGCAAGAATAAGACTAGCACGTTAGTTTCAAATTAGCACATTTTAGAGTAGCATATATATCTGTGTGTACATATATATATGTGTGCTAGTTTTTTGATTCTGAGCTACCTTCAGTTACTGAGGACTAATTATGAACAAGCTGGAAAGAGTAAATGTATTAAACAATGTGGTATTTCTTTCTTCCCTAGGAAATGCAATTCCATTTTTCTGTTTCTTCATGTGAGGAGGAGACACCTTGATTACATATTTAATGTAGACTAACAGCAGTGGTTTAGAATCCACAATAGCTTCAAGGTCATTAGAAGTAGCATGTGAAGGATAAAGGGAAATGTGTTGCAAGGATCCCCCTGCTCTTGACAACTGCTGTCTCTGCCTCAATAATCTGCTTTGCAACTACCAAGCTTTCGTGGGGTTAAGTTTAAGAAAATTAAGGTATCTGTGGCTGAAATTTTATATAGAAACTCTCATTTCTTCAGAAAGAGTAATTAGACATATTTATACAATTACATTTCAGTAAACTATTATGTCAGCTTAACTGTAACACATATTCTGGTTAAAGTACATTAAAGCAATCCAGCAGTAATTTAGCTGCAGAAGGCATTATTTTCTATCTAATTATTTGCAAATTAATGAATAAAATTAAATTCCAATCACTGAAAAAATGAAGCAATGGTGAGAATCAGAACTACAGATTAGTTAAAGCTATGCAATGCATAACAGAATTAAAGCCGCCTTTTATTCAAATTCAATGCTTAAAAAAGAACAAATCCATCATCTTGAAATTTGACTTGTAGGTTGACATTAAAAATAATATGAGTAGAATTTTCAGTGGGGTAAGCACAAAACTAGTTCAAGTAGTGTCACTCTCAATTAATGTACTCAGGTGCTGTGCCCATTAAAATTCCCACTTGTGGGTTCAGCTCTCTATGCAAATGGGGTCATTACCTGGAGAATTTAATTGGGTATGACACTGGGAGTAGGAATTTTCCTTTCAAAATAAACCTCCTTGCACACATTTTCACTAGAAATTTGATTGTTACATATACTTCATATTGTTTGGCTCTATAAATATTTACCAAAATTGAGAATGTTCTCCCTTTCTTACTCTTTTACAGGTGATTCATAATGCATCAAAATGATTTTTAAATTGTTCCATGTATTGCATATACAAGTCTTGTTACAAAATCTGTGGTGAAAAATCTTTTTTTTTCTGTTAAAATGGTATATTTACATGTATCACATCCTTTTGAAGCTGATATTAATTTCTATAATGTCTGAAAGCAGAACCATAATATTTTTTTGTAGTATATGTACATGTAAATGAAAAAAAAGGTTATTTCATACTGAACCCCTTCCTTACTCATTGTTTGGAAAGGACAAAAATTTATTGTGTTTGAGTAATATTAACTTCCAACTTTCCTGGACATTGCTTTGCATAATCACTTGTATAAATAAGGCTAATACTTAAAGATATTAGTCCCAAAATGTACATACAAATCTTGTGGAAACACAGAATTACATGATTGGATGAAAGTTCTAGAGAACTTCCAGTTCAACAGTCTACTCTATAACAGTGTCTAGAAACACGTTCTTTGAAGCCTCTGATGAAGGGAGTTCGGACACCAGAGATAGTTCTCACTTGTGCTGCAGTTGAATTTAACAGATAGAAAGCTTTTTTTCCTTACATCCCATTTAATCTTGTTTCCATTTCTGCAAATAAAACTGATATACCCATGTTCTATTCCCAGTGGATGTGTAGAACAATCACCATTCTCTGGTCATAACCTTTCATATATTAACCTTTCATATAGTTTGTATACTCCTGCCCAGTTTCTCTTGTGTAATCCAAAGAAATCTAGTCCCAACCTGTTGTTTTAGGTGCAACATTCATTTCAGACGTTACAAACTGTATGAGCTGTGCTTCTCATTTCAAACTATGACAAGACTGAGGGAGCAACTCATGAAGGAATTTTTTTTCTGCTAATAAGAAGCACAGATGGTGGATAGTGTATTGGGGTAAGAAATACCTCCATGTCTATAATGTGCAGGGATTTCTGTGGCATGAAAGTTGACACTATTTCACTTGCACCTTAACTTCTATAAAGGAAACAGTCAAAAGAATCAGCATTATGATCATCTGCATAATCCCTTGAAAGATTTTCATGGGATTTGCAGAACACTTTAAAAATTTCCAGAATGGAGACCTGCAAGTGTTGTATTAGCAAACAAACTGAGAAAATGAATCAACCATGTCATTAAAGCTTATCTACATTTGTTACTTCTGTATTTTCACTCCATCTCAGCTTCTTGCCACTCTTTTGGCCACTTGGTTTACTAATCCAGCATCTTCTGTGTTTTCACTGAAACTTCCTGTCCAGTTCTATTGGGTCTCATTGCTTCTTTGATGCTTAATACATATTTATGAAGGGAAAAAAATGCTACTGAAGAGTGATGTTTTTTCTTATTGAACTTACCTGTAACCTTGTAGTAGCCTTGCAATATGGTTTTAAGATCATAGGTGAGAGTGGATTTTAACATAAACAAACTGAAGGTTTCAGAAGGTTAGTGCTCCTTTACTACTCTTCATGTTCAAAAATGGTAATTAGAATAATTTTATTCTATCACTAATTTTCCAGTATGTACATACATACATACATATCTAATGTATTTATGGAAAATACTTCTCAATTATTATTCACTAATGAGAATAAAAGTTTTATAAAAATTATTGTATAGCCATAATATACCTGAGTTCTTCACACTTTTGATTTAGGACTTATATGACATCTTGAATTGCAATATTGTTCTTTAATATGTACAGGTGATGTAGACTGAAACCAAGTAACTGATAGGTCTCGAAACCGTAATTGTCAAATGAAAACATGTTAAAAGGGTGATTTTAGAGAGGTTCTGAGGAAGTTGGTACTGTGCCTGCAACTCTTCAACATTTTAATCAACGACCTGGAAACATTTCTAGCAGAATTTGTAGATGAATCAGTAGTTGTTGGAACAGTAAATTAAATACGTGTCATTACAAGGTGCTTATTTAGAGCAATCTGAACCTGGTAGGATGGATCTCTTCCCAGAAAATGTTTTTCCATGCTATGGTAGGGAAAGGAAATACTCAGAATTTACTTCATATAAAAAAAGAATAATTTCAAACACTTTAAAAGGACCTGAGGATCATGGTGAAGACGGTGCTGAACAATGAGTTTCAGCTGAAATCCTGCAGCCTTTCATGATGACCTTTTGATATTTCAGTTGATAGTACAGTGAGTGGAAGCAAGGAAGAGTGAGTGTGCTAAGGAAATCTGTTTCAGAACACACTTTCAGTCCTTCGTGTTTTGAAAAACAGAAATTTCAAAACAGAACATTGAAAATTACTTAAAGATATAAAATCACTTTAAAGAGAGAGGGTTTCAGAGTGTACTCTACTCAAGTTTATCCGGCAGAAGACTGAGCTGTGACTTCATCACACTGTACTTGTATCTTCACAGGCACAAATGACAGTGCTTTGAAGCTTTTCTTATTCTGCCAGAGAGATACAGAAAGCATTAAACTCTAAAGCCAAACAAAAATTGATGTCCAATTTTTTACCCAAATGTAGCTGTGAAGATAGTAAGGAGTTGAACAAACCATCAAACCCAGCATTTGACTGCTCACCTCCTGGTAATCTTGGTCCACAACTGATGCTTTTCTCAGTTACACTTACCTTTACAAGGCTGTGTGTGTATATGAATATATATATATATACCATATACAGAGAAAAAATGTAGTCAAGAAATGCTGAACTTGAGAGAAATTTTTCTATTCATCTTAGAGAGATTATATGAGATGGTACAGTACTACCTCATGGGTTTGTCTAGGGGCAGGAATAGATTACCCTGTGGGGCTTGTAGAATTCTTACTTTTGTCAAACATTAAAATAAAAGAAATACCCTTTTTTGTCACTGCAGAATCTCCACAACACAAATACGTATGTCCTCTAACACAGTAGTTGTCCAGGGTAATATGTTGTCACAGATGATTCCCATACCAGCATTCAAATATGGTGAATGTGGGTTATAGTTCTGGACTAATAATTCAAATAAAGATTAATTTCTATTTCAAAAATATAGAACACATTGGATGTTAATTTCAAGGGCAAAATGAAATTGAAGTCCCTAAGAAAATACCTTAAATTGGATGAATTACCTGTAAAACAAACATCATAGATAAAAAGTGAATTTGCTTAATATAAAAAACGTTAATAAAATGGGCTGTGAAAGAAAGATAAGCAGCAGTGTTAAGATAAATAGTTCACTCATAGTGAAATAAAGCATGAAAGTTCATCTATGATATAGAAGTTTATGGAAAATTCACAAGACAAAATGCATTCCAGTGTATTAAACAAAGGACCAATGGGATTTGTGTGATGTGAGCTGCCAGTGTAGGCTCATCATAACCATTACAAATCTATTCTGAAATGTTAAAAAAGCAAAAATACAGAGCTAGAAGGTCCAATTCCTGTGGGCTGAGAAAAAGGAAGTGGGTACTGACTGTTCTTTGTATACTATCCTTCCACACCATGCAATGCAGGAAATTATAGAGCAGGTGGAGAGGTCAGACGTGTGTGGAGACTTTACTGCATATTTCACTTCCCTACTCCTTAGTTAGAGGTTAATAAAATGCTGTGTTACATTGATTCAGCTATAATTTTGCATTCCCCTCCTCCAGGAGAAATTTAGCTGGCAAACTGTGCCGTTAGGTTTATTTATTTATTTATTTCCCTTAGGCTTCCTTGGTCCTGTGTTACTCTTAAGGGAGTCAAATGATAAAATGAAAATTGACCCCTATGGAAATCATTAGTAGTTTGTAAGACTGTATTATGTGACATGGGGATTTCTCCAATGACCAAATGAATTTTACCCTTTTCTTTTCCTGGTTTCCAGAGAGAAAAGGGTTTAATAATCCACTGTTATGTATATGTTTGCATGTGTGTTTATCCGTTTTCTTACTCCCTACTAAGGACTTTTAAGCCTTGTGGTCTCGTTGACATGAAATGAAAAGTGAGAGCAATTTAAAAAAGCCAGTGAAAATCAAAGGAGACATCCTATTCTTACTCCAGTGAGAGGACAGTGGCAGAATTTGGTCAGCTCCTGTAAACCGTCAGGAAATCCACAGAAGGGAGACTTACTAAAAATGTTTAATAGTGAAAAAACCTGCAGTTGAAGTTCACATTTCATTAAATGCATGGAAATCAAGCTGAGCAAGTGAAATCACACAAATGGAAATTAATTCTACTCATGGAACTAGCTCTTCTGCGTAGTTCAAGCTTGACTCTCATACAGATGAATAGTTTAAATTACTTTCAAAATAAATCCTGCTTCTTTGTCTCCTGTTTTGTAACTTTTACTTTTGGAAATCATTAAAGGGGAATACCATAGAGTATTTGGAAATACTTTATGGTATTCCCCTTCAATGATTCAAGGTTTCCCCCTCTCCCCCGCAAACAGCTTTCTAAATCCATTGTTCCAAAAAATTGTTGAGGAAGAAAACTAGAAATAACTGAAAAAATAATTTGCTAGTAGTCAAGAAATAAAAGACTGAAGGATTGAAACATATTTGCTTGTTTATTCCTTTTTACCAATAATACTTTTTGACTCAAGACTAAATTTTAAAAAAATTTTATCCAAATAACAAGCTAAAGCAAGTTTTTGAAATAAATATTTCCTAATTAAAACAATAAATAATATACCACATAATTGTGCTCCAAGTTAGCATTAATAAAGTATTATATGCATAATTTTTTCAACTAGAAGTATCTTTGTGGTTGTCATATTTTACTGTACACATAGCTTGATTGCTGTGGAGTAGACATCTGCCAGAAACATTTCAGTTTAGCATGATGAATTTACTGTAACCCTGTCAAAAATTACATAGCAATGCCAAAGTATTGCTTTGAATATAGGTTGAAAAACAGAAATAAGTGTGTTGAGGAAGGTTTTCAAATTCTCTCAGAATCCAGTCATTACTGCTGTTACAGCTGGGCACATAAGAATGCTGCTGCTCCATGGGGGATTCCTGGAAAGTGAACATTACTTACTTAATCAGGGTAGTGAAAGGCAAAGTCGTGTTGACTGTAGGTGCCCTGTGTATGTTATCAGCATCCCAGCAAGGACGCTACTGCACAAAGGGCAGGCAATTTGCACAAAAGTGTAAAGGCTTTTTGAGGCCTTTTGTTAAAATTAAAATGGGAAGGGCACACTTGTTTGCGATGTCCTCTGTGGTGATTGTATTTCAGATGCTTAATTTTTTACTAATTATGCATGAAACACTCTATCCAGCACTGCTTGGGTTAATATGCTTGTTGAAATCTTGTGTCCGAATGATTTGGGCCAAATTTGAGCTCAGATAAACAATAGGAGAGGCAATAAGGAAAAGTACATGCTCTCTGGAGTCTTAGTGGTAATTCTCTAGGACCCTGACATTTCAAGAAATAGTCTATTAGGAAAGGTGAGTACTCCTGCATCTTTGATAAAAGATTCTTCAGTGTCTTATGTGGTTTAAATAATTGTAGGATATCTCACTTTTTTCTCAGGTTAGATCTTTCTGTATTTTCAATAGATATACTTAGGATATTCTAGCATATTTCAAATAGAAGCTAAGATACGGTCCTGGGATGTTCTCAAACATCATACTTGTATATTTTATAAAAATATAATTTACAAAAGGGAATTATAAATCTGCATCTGCATAAGCCTACTGTCTGCCTACCTGTATAAATATTACTATAACCTTCAGCTAAATCCTGGAATCAAGGGTATCATATCAATACATAGTCTTCTTTAATGGGCTTTTAAACCCTAGAGAGCAGAACTGATTGTTCATATGTAGATAAAATTAGTGTAAATGATTATTTACTGAGATTAATATACTAAACAACAGACATGCATTTTTTGCTCTGTTATCATTTTCTATTGTTACGTGATTTCAAACACTGTGTACAAAGGTCTGACTGAAGTGCAGCAAGGGGTCCTTCTGTCTTTGCTGATACGTATAGAAAAAACTTCACCATTGAAACCCATATTAAATGGAGGAACCTGTGTTTCCCTCTTACCTTTTTCTTCTCAGAATTGTATTTCAGGATTCTGGGACAGATGGAGCCAAGCAGTTTGAGAGCAAAAATAACCAAAACCAAAGTGAAACCAAAACAAAAACCTCCTGAGAAGTGGTGGCCTGGAAAACTGGAAACCATGTTCAAAAACAGTCAAAGGGAGAATTTCTTTTTTCCTTCAATGAGCTGTGGTAAGGTATGTGGGAAAACACCTGTCTGTGAACTTTCCTTTCAATAGCTACAATTGCTGTATTTTTGTCTATAAAATGTACTGCTATGTGACTATAAATGTTAATATTTGTTCATGCACATGAGTTCCTCTCTAACTAAATATTCTTGCTTGGATTGCTTATGGCTCACATCCTACTCTGCCTTGCTCCTGTGAATTACCAGCCCTGCCCTGCTGATGGACTGACAAGATATCCTCTTCTGCTGTAGCTGAATTAAGGCTGATGCACATTACCCACAGTGCTGCCTGACAAATTGAATCATCTGCTCTAAGTGATTTTGCCTGTTTCAGAGTACTGGGAAACTCAAAGGGCATCAAGTCAAATTACACATTGATTGCTGTTTGCCCTGTAGCTTTTGCACACAGAAGGAATCACATACAACACTTAGAAGATTAGTGGAGACTGCATCAAGGGAATATCACATGTAAGCATGTGCAAGTTGGACTTCTGTGGTTGGTAGTAGCATTGCAAGTCTAGCCATCCAGGAAAGAGCAAAATTTATGTTAATGTGTGCTTCCCAGTTGACACAGACATAGACTTTATCATCTTTCCTGTAGAACTTCTAATTCTTAACTTAGCCACACCATAATTCATATTTGGTTTAGGGTTATGTTTCTTTCATCAAATAGACAAAATGTCAAAATATCACAATTAGAATTATGTCTACATTATTTTATATAGAAAAAATCCCATATGTAATAATGTTTATGAACTACTCTGTATTAGAATATCTTTAACAGCAGAGATCACTGATCTGTGACTGTATGACCTACAGTTACCAGATTTGGGGTGACAAACAGGTAGCTGGATGCCTGAAGGATTGAATTTTTTTTTCAATTGCAACACAATCTTTGGAACTGAGAGATTAATACTTCCTTAAAAAGCTGTAGCAAAAATAATTTTAAAGAAAAAGTCAAGAAAACAAAGATTCTCCTATGAAAAGAGGTTTTCTCCATGTGGAGATTGACCTTTTCTGCCAGACAACAAGCAATAAGACAAGAGGACTTGGTCTTAAGCTGTGCCATTAGAAAGAAATCCTTCACTAAAATGGTGATTGAGCATTGGAATGGACTGCCCACCATCCCTAGAGGGGTTTAGAAAAGATTGGATATGGCACTCAGTGCCATGGTCTAGTTGACGTGATGTTCAGTCATAGGTTGGACCTGATTATCTCAAAGTCTTTTTCAATCTAAAAAAAGTCTGTGATTCTGTGAACTGCTTATTGCAATAGCTGACATTTAAAAGACAACACAAGATACTATACAAGTTGCAGTGATATACTAGGCATCAGCACAAAGATCTATCTTTATTTCATTACCAATGTTTGTACTAGCTGGAGCCTCTTCTTTCTCCTTCTTATGCTGACAAGCAAATTTTGCACAAATTCATAGAAGCATCAAGTATGGAAGAAACCTCTAAGACCATCCAATCTAACCATCCACCCCTAAACCACTGACCAGCATCACCTAGTGCCAGATCCAGATGCCTCTTGAACATGATAAACTCACAGCATGCTTCTCAGAGAAGCGTTGTAAATATTACGGAATAATAAGCCTCTGTGTATCTCAGTTTATTGATCTATAATTCATGTAGAGTAGGATAAAGTTCAGCATGGATCTCTGTGTTCAGATTTTCTGAAAGGTCTTCCAATTCATTTAGTCCACCACATGATCATGAAGATTTCTAATTTCTGTCTGTTGCTGTGAAAATTTCTTATTTGTTCCAGTTTTCTTACAGTTAGCGATTAAAAGCACTAACACTATTTCTGTAAAATTTTGTTTCTATTTGTAAGAAAACAGTCAGCTTGTTCTATTCTTGGTGTTCTCTCTTACGGTCATAGACGTAGATATGATATGTAAATATATCACAAAAATGTGTTCTCTAACTTCTCCTATGAATTGATGTTGCTAGTCAAGGAGAGGTGACAGCAGATGAAATGGGATTAATATTGTTGTGTGTGTACAAACTTCAGGGTTATTTCCTTGTCACGTTCTGTGTTTTGAACAGATCCTTTAGTTCTTTCACCTAAAGTGTACTACTCTTTCATGATCAACATACTAGAAAGAATATGCTGGTCAGAACTCTTCCTAACACAATTTCTGTTTGTTTTCTTGAGCTGAAAGTGTTTTTGTTTGGTGTGTTGTTTCAGTGAATTCCTTCCAAAGAAGCAAAGAAAAATTTCATTTTTAGTAGCTTTCTTCACCAGATATGAAAGTGGTTTGGATTCACAGAAAGATAGTCTTTTGATTTGACTTAAAATCTACTCTATCTGTTATTTAAGGTCAAATGTCTCAGTCAAACCTTCCAAAAACATGACTCATTACCTTGCACTTTTATCAGGTCCCTCCTGCAATTTTTTTCCTCCAGCTTTCTCGATTTCAGAAATGACAATGATGGTATTTGAGATTTCTGGGAATTTCTGCATTGTGATAAAAGTTGTGAACAGAGGAGTTTTTTTCTAATTCTGCTTCTGGGCTGCCTCTGATCTTTGTAATGTACAGTGTAGTACTGTCTTCCCTAGGCAATTCTCTTATCATTTTCTTAACTTGCTCTTCTGTTCCCTGTATAGGGATAGCTTGTGGAGCTATGTAAAGCAATTGTTCACAACAGTAGCTAAACTGCAGAAGAACATTTCCAAGGATTCAACAGAAATGAAGAATTATTAACATTTGTCTTTCTTTTAACCTCAAAATGAGGAAAAGTGGAGGTCCCACAAGTCTCCAAAAAGCACTCCACCTTGACCTGTCAAGGCAATAAAACTTATACCCCTTCTAAATGCAGCATTCTCCTAGTTCTGTAGAAACTACTTTCCTTAGGACTGTATTAAGGTCAGAATGAGTAAACAAAAAGACTTGAACCAAAGCCACATGCTTTTACATAAACATGTATTTTAAAAACTGGAACACCTTTTCTTTCCTTCCCTTCCCTGCACGCACTGGCAAATCACCACTCTTAGTAGAAAGCAATATACAGCAGAAGTAAATTGCTGTTCTCTCTGGAAAAAAAAGAGATTTAATTTTCAAATTAGTATCCTGTTGTTTAATCTGTTTTTCAGTCATTGGTACTATGAATAGTTGAATTTGGTCCTCTTGATTTAAGTTTTTTAGAGTTTACTCCCTGCCTCTAATCACAGTTGTGGGTACTGGAGCTCCTGTGGGCCAGACAACGTGCCTCCTCATGGGGCTTGCAGCATGCATCCTGCCAGCTGGCACTGAGAGAAAATCTACTACTTCTTATCTTCCTCCGAGTTTGGCTTCCCTGGTATGCAAGCTTTCTATTTTTTTTTTTTTTTTTTTAATGTTGCTTTGATTTCTTGTTGTCGTTACTTTGGACTGGAGCCAGTGTTCACTAGCAAAGAAAGAAAGAGATATTCAAAGAGGTTATCACAATATTTCATCTTGAAAAGTAATTGATGCTCATCCTGAAGTATTTGAATCCTGTGCTTGAGGCCACAAAAGCTTTGTTTTCTGGTTAATAGCAAGTGTTTCTTAATTATCATGAAATTATTAGAACCTTAATCTGAACCTGCAACATTTTTTTGCTGGTTCTTTTCCTATAGTGTTGTGTTTATATATTAGACTGTCTCAATTTGGTACAACCAAACTGACTACTACCTCAAGAAGCATTTTTATCCTGTTGCCTTATGTTTTGTTATGCCTGACGATGAAAATTTATGTTATGGAATAACCATAAGAGGCAGCCAAACTAAGAATCCATCAAAAACTGTCAGATTAACCTAATTCTCCTTTTATTTTACTGGTGATTTTAACAGAAGTATTTGTGCTATTTTGAAACCAGACAGTTATAACACTTGTAGCTGGGGCAGCCAAGTACACATTTCCCCATAATTTGAAAATCATGTTTTCCCACAGATGGTACAACAGTGATTTGGGGTTTGCTTTTTCCAGTGTAACTTTGCCGTGTCTTTTATCTTAATTGTCTTTATTTATTTATTTATTGTTCTTTTGCCTTTATTTACTGTTTAGGCCTGTCTTTTTCACGGCTGTTCATGACAGTCCCTTGTCCTTGTACAGAGCTTCTGTCCTTACTCTGTTCATCACAGTGTGGCCAGTCAGCCAGTCTTTCAGAGTGACATTAACTGGAACTTGGGTACTTTTCCAGTTGAAGGACAAACAACTTCTTCCAGCAACCCATATTTCAACAATGAGTAAAGTGAAGTATTGTAGACAACAGTAAATAAAAGCACATGGTTTCCTGCAGCTGGAGTCGTAGTCTTGCATTAGGCTTCCCACAGTCAGAGCTGCAAGTGGCAGCCTTTAAATACTGGTGGTACTGCTGCCCATGGTTTTGCAATTTCAAAACTCTCATTTTGGCTAAATTTGAGTTTACAGCTGTCATCACAAAAGTACCAAAAGAGAATACTGTTTTGCTGCATTTCCTTTTGGAATTACTGCTGGGAAGGCCAGTCTGGTTACTTTATAGGAGATACAGTTTCTGTACTGAAGGTTGAAAACCACTCAACTTTATTTAGCAGCACTGCTCTCCATTTAACTAGACCTTCCAACCCCCTGTCCTGGGATACCTTCCTTTCTGAAATTGGCAGAGTTCTCTAATAGTGGAGTTATACAGCTTGTAAAAAATATGCTAATCTTGTTGTTTTAACAGCTGTATGTGTTAGTGTTCAATTTCTGTGTTGCTCTTGTAGAAAGTGCCATAGTCTTAAACCCTCATCTGAAAATGTTATGAGCCTGTCACTTTTTTCCTCTTGATTCACATTTCAAAGAGATTTGCTTCTTTTTATCATCCTGTCTGCGTTTCCATAACAGTTTTACATTATGATATTGAAGCAGTCTTTTGATCGTTTTGTAGTTTGCGTAGGTCCTTGTGCAGTATGTTCACTTGCTTGTCTAGTAGCATGTTCACTTGGTTGTCTAGAAGGCTGCATATCAGTGACACAACCTGCAGAAACCTATTCTCATCTGCCTCGTTTTTCTGAATGGCTGCTCTATTTTGGCTGATGTCCTATATAATTGCCCGAGAGTTTGGCTGAGCCCCTTTTGATTATTAATATATTATTTACTGGGGATTTTTAGAACCAAATTTCCTCCACACTTCCCTACCTTTTCTGAATAATAAGAATCGGATATTCACAGAGTACTTGTCACTACATCTGCCCATTTTTTTCCCACCCCCTACACTGACATTATTTTACTACAATGACAGAAAAATTAGTGTTTGTTATGCTGCTGATAGCATATGATAATGAAAATTACTGTTTTCAATAACATTCACTGTCTTTAAGCACTTGTGTTAAGTTTCAGCATTCCTTTACAGAGACTGTTATCTTAGAGATCATATGAAATAGAAAGCATGCTTGTTATATTGGTAGAGGTCAATTGCACTTAAAAGTTTGACTGAAATGAAGAAGGCTAATGAGAGAGGAACAAGTGTATGTGTGAGTGACAGAATCTTTTTGACTGTGTTTATGGGCAAGTACCACACACTGTCTCTCCATTACACTCACTAGACTGATTTTTGGAGGTTGTTGACTTGTAAAGTTTATTTCTGATAACATAGAGTGATGATTTTGTGACTATTTTTATGAGGAATATGTGTGAAATGAATTTATGCGCATTTGCATATGTAATCGGAAGGAATTTAAGAGTGATATAAATAAGCATTGCAAACTACCAGGCAAATTTTATTTTACCTATTATATTTTTATTTTCCTTTTCTTTTTGCTTTTGTTTGGTTTGGTTTTGTTTTATGGTATTGCATAAAACCTTACAGAAAAAAGGGTGGGATTTCTGCTTGCTATGTAGTACTTGGGACTAGTGATGGGAAACAGGGAGCAGCCAGAGAAGTTCCTGTAGGGAGAGGAAGGGGAAGGAAAGGGACCTAAACTTTCATTTTGGCTGCATTCTGCATAGCCTGAAAGCCTCAGGGAAACTTCCAAGTGTTATGGTAGGTAGGCTACAAAGTACTGATCCAGTCTGAAGATAACCAAAGCACAGCTGAGGGTGGGGAGTCTTGAAACTGATTAAAAGTAATCACAGCCCTGTGGCCTGAGGCATGCAGAAAACAGAACCATTAATGCTATCTGGGAATCCATATAATGTCCTACATAGCAATTGCCAGTAAAGGGGAAAAAAATTCTCTAACACTGCTTCTTGAAGCCAGGGAAATTTCTTCTTTCTGCCAGTATGCTGAGTGAGAGAATTATCCCAAAGTGGCTCAAATTTCAGCCCTGACGCTGGTGGGGAGGTGAGAGCTCTGTTGCAGAGTGAGCATTCTAAATCCAAGGGCTGCCCTGACTTTTTGAGTTTCTTAATTGACAGTCCAACTTATACTCATCTTCATTTATAAACCAATAGAAACTATACTGACAGATACCTACATCTTATTTTGTGCTTGATATATTGTAATATATAGAATAACACTGGGAGGAACTTGCTGAAAAATAATTGCAACAAGATATTTCAGTGATGACTTATGCAGAACCCACTGTGAATACCCATATGCTGTTGACTTCAGTAAGAATATCTGCTGTAATAAACACAATAGAGCTCTATTTTCAGTTTAATAAAAAGATTTGTGTAAAAAAAAAAAGAAAAAATAGATGAATTGCATTACTCAGTTGTCTCTCTTGAATTATCTTAACCATATGTGGTTGCTCTTAGAATTAACCAATTTATTATTTTCTAAAGAGCAGCTGGGGAACTGTTTAATATATAAAACTGAAAGCAATGTAATTACAAACAGAGGGGCAGAAGTAATATTGTGTCTTCACAGTTTAGAAACCAAGTCTCCATTAGTTTGTTTCAGCATTTGTCTCAATAGGATGCTTTTGGCACAGCACGTTTATTCCACCTGTTTGTAGACCTATAAACCTCTTTGTTCGTATTTGTTCTGTGATTTTTTTTCATTTTAATATGGATCTTTCATTTTAGTATTTAAAGCAAGTTTCAGCTTGCTTTAAATAAGTTCCTTATTTTCATGTACACATAAAAATAGACCAAATCACAAAGGCAGCTGAGAGCACTTGGAATAGAATTTAAGAAATATAATAAAAAAAGATATTTCAGGATTTCTTTTAAAGTCACATGTTTGTGTATGCATTTTAAATTCTGAAGTTGTGTTGGTCCTTGTGAAAGATGTTTCAGTATTGGAATATGTAGGTGTGTATCCTCTGAATGTGTCCATGACTTTTGTTCTTGGTACACAAAGTAATTATGTGTGTGCTGGGTAATGATACAACCATTGCCACTGGGTCTAATTGACCTACATAGATGCTGTATATAATATCTGCCCATGTGTTTCTAAGGGTTAGGATTATAGATAATTATACTTTTTTACCCTAGGTGACCATTGTTTTAGAAAACAATAGTCATAGTTTTAGAAATCAGGGTATAGTCACACTTAGCAGAAATAATTCTTTACAAGTGCTATAAATTGTTACTCTTTTGCATTATTTAGGGTAGCTCAGATACGGGTGCTTTGAACTAGAGGATTTTTTTCTCACTGTATTAAAAATACTGAATTTTCCTTATTTTTTCAATGTCGTACATTTTATAGTGCTTCCTTATTAATGCCTTTGTTTTAAAAATGGGGCAGAGAGACTCCTGATCTCAGCAAATATCTTAGTGAGTATACTTTTGCTTTGGGGCAAGCACAACTTAATATTCATAAATCTTGAAATGCAGAGGCAAAACGTGAAGAGAATCAGTGTAGATTCTCAAGCAGTAGGTATTGGGGCTAAATATCTGATGTGAACAACTTATCAGAGGATTGGCAACATTATGAAAGTATCATGTAAGAGCCACGCTATTTCTAAGTTTCAAAAGAACTATGGAAAGCTCCCTAGTACTAGTTGGCATTTCAATATAATATGGTTAAGAAGAAAATACCTCATATAAATAAACCTCAACAGACTAACGTAAAAGGAAACAATGAAGTAGAAACCAGTGCAATAAAATAAAAATAGTTCTTCGTAATGGTGCCTGAAATCTGAAAAGCAATTAAAGTTGCTTTTTAAATTGGCAGGCAAATAGTTCATATCATAAAAGACACAGCAAATCAAGTGTTGCATGCGTGGTTAGAAAAATGTTTATTTCTGATTGATGAAAAAGTCTCAATAGGTGCCTATATTATGCACTGCTTGCCATGTTAATATTAACAGTCATTGTCTCAATTTGTACTATGGATAAAATTTGAAGGCAACTATAATAGAAAATAGTTCATAACAAAAATTCATCCCTCTAAATGAGCTCAGGGTTGTGCTAAAGATGACCCAAGAGGAAAGCAGGCTTTTTTACATATTGATGACAGGAAAAGTCAGTTCCTGTGTCAACATACATTTGAACAAAAGCATTCTGCCAGCAGTTCTCTCCCTTTGATACTGAGGGGAGTCAGCATTCTGGATTACATGGAAACAGGATGGTATGGAGATGGTGGGGTGCAGCCCAGACACAAAACCCTGGTCTGGAGTTGTACATACAATACTTGGTATGGAATTGCCTCAGCTGCTTCAGAGCCAATGGGATTCTGGTTGGAAAAGTCCTGTGATTACCCTTAAGTGACTTTGGGAATGTAAGCTGTTTTTCAGTGCATGGTGTGTGTCCCTGTCTATGTTTGATTCAGAGAAAATATGTATTGCTTCCAAGTCAGCTATGAGGCACCTGTCCTGCAAGCCTATTTGCAGGCACAAAATCTTGCTTCTTTAGTACATTTCATGCCTGGGAATTTCCACATTTAATGACCTATGTCAACTAGGCATTTTTTCATTGTCATTTTAAAGAATTCTATTGAAGATGAACAGGAAGGAGGAGAATCCATCTTTCTCAGCTGTGATGGTTTTGCAGGTCTAGCTGCATTAAAAAGCATTAAAACTTTCTTTTTCTTCCTTACTGAAGTCAGCAGATCACTCTCAGAATGCTCAAAAGGACTGATTCTGTGGAATAAAACCATGCTATTATTACTCAGAAATTGTACCACTTCAGGACAGAAGAGAAAAAAAGGACTTGAGAAGGGCAGGACTACTCCATTTTACCTGTGGCTCATTGATGTTAGCTAGTACAGTTTGTCAAATTCCTATTCCTTTGGCCATCACAAGTGATATTTTCTAGAATATATAATTTTTATGTCTTTTCTTTGTGCATTTTTTAAAATTTATTTGAACTTTATTGAATAGTATTTGAGTATGTTGATACTAAATTATAAACTGTAACTAAACTAGTAAAATCTGTAGATCCCTGGAAACAGATAGGTGAAATATGACAGTGAAATGTGTGGAGAGATCCATTTCGCAGCTCTGGTAAAGGTCTGTTTGTATTTATCTCAAAGTTTATGTCCTCATAGGACAGTTTTTGCAGCATTTTAGGAGGATGACCATGCCAACAAACATTGAAATTACTTAAATTATTATTATTATAATTGTTTCTTCTTAGAAATTACATCTATCTGTATATGTGATCCTAATTTTGTAAGATTGTTCAGTATTAATTTTGGAGAATTTTTTTTTTTTTTTTTTTTTTTTTTTTTTTTTTTTTTTTTGAGTAAGAAAGATTTGAAATTATCTTTGCTGTGTGTTCTGTGAAAAACATCATGCTCTGGTAGATAAAAGACTTATATACTTCATATTTCCTGTACATCGTTTTATAGGTTGTTTAAACTTTTGGGGTGTACTAATGTGGTCTGTCCACAAAATTCAGAGGTCAGTTTGTGGAAATATGCTTTAAGTAATTCCCTGTCGTTTCAGCATCAGTAAGGCAGTGTGGGTAAGTTTATGAAAAACATTAATTTTATTCTCTGCCCTAAAATCCCAGGGTGAATGTATGTTATTTAGCATATAGAAAAACGTGGAAGACTTTCAGAACAGGCTTAGGCCGTCAGATACAGTGTCACGGGAAGCTTTTGGCCTGGGGAGTGCAGGAGAACATGAAGACCTGTCAGTCAACGCTGGACTGCCACCTGGTGCTCGCAGGGTAGGAGCTGCCTGCCTGGGCTTTTCCTGGCCCTCACCTTCCGAATTAATTGAAGTCAACAAGAGAACCTGCCCATTTTCTTAATTGTTCATAACTTTATAACTGCATGATCCGAATTAATACATTTCTTAGCAGTTTAATAATGTAAAATGACAAACTTTGTTAGGTTTGAATTGTGTCTTTAAATTATTTAGAGGTCTTAACTATTCATTAAAAAATCACTTTCATAAAACATGTAATTGTGTTTTTATAGAAGAAATTATGTCTATTCCAAGTGTGGCAACACTGTAGAAGTTTAGCTAATTAGCTGTTTCTGAAAAATCCTTTTGAAGAAATGCATATGGGCATGATTTTACTTGGCATTAGTTGTCTCATTTTGTTTTCTACAAAAAGAATGGCCTAATGCACTGACTTCTGTAAATATTCAAGATGCTTCTTTGAGTCTGTCAGAATCCCATGGGTTGGATGGATACATCAAATCTTACTCTCTTCATGTAAGTTGGGGTTCATGTTGTGTTGCTTCAGCCATTAAAGTGAGGCAGCTGGGCACCTTCCATGGTCTGCAGAAGCAGAGGGGCACTCCCAGAGGGCAATGCATCCTATGTGAAATTGGGCTCTGAAGACAGAAAAGCAAAGGAATCAGCTCTAGAAATGGCTATTCCTCCCACTCACTGTAGCCCTAGAAGTCAGATTAGAAAATTAAAGTTAATGAGAGGAATTTCTCTTACCCTGTCTTATTTGGAAATTTCTACTTTTGGTTACAAAGAGCATACCTCAGCTATGAGCCATGACTGGCTGATGCTGCATATTAATTTTCAATACATTTCCCTCCATGCTATGAAATAATAATTTAATAAAGCTTTCAGGGGCAGTGTGAACCTTAGTAATATAGCTTTAATAGATCCGTTGCCTGGGAACTTAAATCAAGGCTTATGTCCAATGCCAGTATTAAGGTAAAGTCTCCCAAAAGCAGCCGTGTCCCTTGTGTGGGTCTTAGATATTATGAACCAGTTTTGGTCATATTTTTCTTGGTGGGAATGTTGACAATAGTGCTCAGTATAGACCTCTGATGAAGAAAAAACAACATGCCAATTTAGAAGATATACAGAAAAGACCAAATGATAATATTTACACTGATTAAATTCACTTGCATGATCTGGTCGCAAATCTTAAAAGAAATTATTGAAACAATACTGTATACTTACAGTGTATTCTATTTATGCTCCTCCTGTTGCTTAATAATTTTGAATTTTTTATACATTTACGTGGTATGTTTTAATACAAGAAATGCTAAATTCCTTTGGTTAGTTATGACCCTGTTGCAGTTTTTAGCCAGGGAACCAGATCTTGTTATCAAAAGGAGCTGGAGACAGGTCACTGTGTTGGAGCTTTAGAGAATATAGCATGAAAACAGCTGTAGCACCATTCTGGGTTTTTATGCAGAGGTTTTTTTACTCTGTGCTTACCTAGTGCTAAGATGTATGTTGGAGATAACCTTTACTTCACTTCTCCTTTCACAGACATGAAAAATTGTTGGACTTCAGGCTCCATGAACACCAGCAGTCCCTCTGTGTTGAGATTTTGTGCAGGGTCTGCAAATACAGTAGAAAGATGGATATGAGCATTATTATATGATTTTCAGCATTTCTACAGAGCAAAGTGATAGACAAAAGGTTCATCACAAATTCTTGATTAAATAAGTTCCCTCATAACAAGGCTTTGAAATAGTGACTGGGTATACTTCTGCTTAGAATTATATTTTGTATTACAAGGTCATAATCATTTTTAAAGTCTTTAGGCAATACATTTTTTTTATTATGTTCTCTGTAACATAAATAGCAAAAACGTACCTTTCTAAGTTTGTTAAATTCTGATTGGATGAGACTTCATTCTTTATTATGTATAAGCAACATACATATGTAAGTAGAAAAGCTTATAAAAAATTTACTATTGTAATTTTTAGTAGGATATTTAAAATACCTGGACAGAACACTTCCTAGTCATACACACCTATAACATTAGAGTTGAACATGTAAACAAATGAAAGTTCAGCACTTTGACCAGCCTGAGAGTAGTATATGATCAACATAATTAGACTTTATTGTTCTTGTATCAAAACAAATTCATTAGCAGTGGTTGGAAAAGTGTAAAACTTGGAAGCACTTTCCAACTGGACAAATGTAAGATTTGATAACTTCTTAAAAGACTGTACAATTAGAGGATTAGAGGTGTAGAACTGTCTCATAGTTGACAGCCCATCAACTAGCAAATGCTTTAATGACACTTTGGGCAATAACAAATAAGTTTTAAAAATCCTCATGACCTTATAGGTTTTTCAAATCTTGAGAAAAAAAAGGTAATCTCAATCCTTGATTTTCCTTTTGGCAGTTTGTGCAAGGGAGGTGGAAAGTGTCTGTTAGAAAGGAATAGTTCAATTGAAACAAATTCCTCTTTCTTTTGTCTCTAAGTGAGCTGCACTGTGAAAGGACGTGAAACGTGAATGCACTGCCTAAGAGGTTTACATTAAAAGATAAGGTACAGTCTGAGCGTAACTATTAACATCTCCATTGTACAACAAATACTCAGAATGGTAAAACGTTGCTGTTCAAGGAACAAGAAGTAAAACAGAGCTTTAGTGTTTTTAAAGGTTCTCTGTAGATATCTAAATTTTTCATGTCTGTCTTTGTTGCTTTGTTAAGAGCTGTTATTAGAGCTGCTTGAAGAAACTCCAAGTTATTCAGATGTATGAAGTCATCTGAGAAGAGATGAAAATGCCCTTCATTAGTGATTTTATTAATTAATATATTCTGATTTTGAAAATGATGCTTCAATTTAGCAGGAGAGATTTTCTTCTAACATGGTGATTTGTGTTTCTTTGTGGCGCAAACTTCCAGAAAAAACGTTTTAAGTAGCCAAATTTGTTGGAAACATTGCATGTTTGCAGTTGTGTGTGTAATTTTTCCACATGAGGGCCTGGATAGGGGCTTACTCCTAAGTTCATCAAATTTAATGGTAAAGTAATCCACATCAATTTCACTGGATGTTAGGTCAGGCCTTATGCGCAGATGTAGATAATTGCCAACTGGAACTAGAATATACAAACATTGAGGTAACTAGCATTTAATTTGCTTTTAAATATCTAGGCTCCTGGACTGGAGTCCTGAAAAACATTGAAAATATGACTTTCTTGATACCTTTGTGTTGTGATAGGCAAAAAGAAAACAATATTTTATATCCTGGTTAACATCCTAAATGCTGGCCCCTCTTTTTGGGTAGAGGACGAGCTGAGTGATCTCTCCAGATCATCATAGTTGTTTTCTATTTTAATTGTATAAATGTAAGAATAACTGTTTAGGGATGTAAAAAGGATTCAAAATAAATGCACTCATTATGGTCTCTATTCTTCATTCATTCAACTCTTTTTTTACATACTTTGCTGGCAAAATATCCTTAAATTCTTTCATTAAGCTAGCAGTTTAAGTGAAAAAAAATCAAAATTCAAAACCAGATTTCTGCAGCAAATTTTTATCCTCCAGTGTAATATGCCATAGAGTACAATTACAGGTGGAGTCCTACTATGAAAAAGTTATGGCCACAGAGCAGACATTGTTGTTACTTATACTGGACTGAGTCCACTGACTTCAAAGAAGTCCATATAAATTAAAAATGTTTTACTTGAGATGTGAATACAGACCACAAACTAGCATTTCTTGAAACTATATAATTCAAAAATATTAATACAGTTAAATTAATTAAAATTGCAGAAATATATCAAAATGTACATACATAATTTTGTTTACTTCACTGAGCTGGATATGGAAGTTGAACCAAAACCACTATTCAGAACAAAGATGTTTTGTTTTCTTTTACAAAATATTAGTGTAGCTTTGATAGCTGAATTTTTGTGGAAGCCACATGGAAGTACAGAGAAGATTCAGGAGTGAAAATTTCTGTTTCACCACTCTTCAGGAAATAGTGTTAAAGTCTTCTGAAAGAGATCTGTGAAATAGCTTCTAGGCCTGGACAAAAGGAGCTTAGGAGAGATAGTAAAAGTAATTTCCTAATTCAAGTGAAGTCTTTTTCCCCTTCCTTTCTCTCCTTCCACTAAAACAGTATATGACTGAAGACCAGAACGAGAAATAATCTCACCTAGTGTTGTGGATCTATATCTGAATGAGTTACCCCAACAATTGTGGGACTCCATGGAGAGAAATAGGCACTTTTGGGTAAAATTTATCTGACCTGTTTTAGTGGAATTGTGGCTCAGAGGTGACTGCTGCTCCCTCTAACTATGAAGAGAGTCTTGGGTCAAAGGAGTGTGAGAAGTTATATTTCACTGTTTGGTTTTTTGTTCAATGGCCAGCTGGGTTTGTGACCTAAGTCCATTTCTTTTTTCAGGGAAGAGATCTGGTTTTTGTATTAAAAAAAGTGTAAGAACCATGTGTCAGAAGGCTGGAAGGCTACTATTCTAGTGCTTTTAGTACAGAGATTAGGAGGGCAGCAGGTCATCTTCCCTGTCTCTCTAGTAATAAATGGATAGTTGGATTGCCAAGCTACGTTACATCTTCTGGGGATTTTCTTTAGGCAGATTAGCTAAGAAAGGCTACTGCTGTATGTATAATGTCCTGATCGTGCAACATTGCTCTGGCAAAGGAGAATTGGGGGACAATTTTTGGCAGACAATATGGAAGGATTTCCATACAAAAATATTTCCACTTCTTACATTTTCTTTCCTGTTTGAAATTTTCCATGGGGTAAGTTTTCTGACTAATTCTAACTGCAAATATATTTCAATGGCTTTGTTCCAGTATTCTACTTTTTATCCCAGTGCCAATGGGAAAAATGGTTTGAGTTATCCAAAATAACCACGATGAATGAAACTTTAGTCCTGATTAGGACTTGAAAAAAGGCTGAATTCAGCCAACATAAATGATTTTATTTTAAACATTGATTGTTTTGTATAAATATTTTGTTCAAGCAAAGAATCTCATAGAAATAAAATTGAATATGATTACTCAAAACTAATTTGACGGAAAAAGCAAGATATTTTAAAAATAACCTTATTTTCTGCTTGATAGACAAAGTTTTGACTTTTCATTGGACAATAAGAATATTTTAATGAAATTTTTTCTCTATGGGGATGAGCAGCATTTCCTACTTGTATGTAAAATTCTATTTTTTAAATAAGATAGCAGCCATTATACAGCTTGTAACAGAAGTGTGAAACATTTTTCTTCTTCTTTAACCCACTGCAGATTTTACCACTGGAAAAGTAAATAGTTTATTACATTAGGTTAATTTAGATTAATCAGGCTATTTTACAGTAAAAGCTGTAGAACACATCACGGATATTAATTACACCTTCTGGTTTTCACAAAATTGTAATAGATTTGTGGTTATTATTTCTCTCAGGAAGAGAATTCTCTGGTCTCCCCAACTCACGAGCAGGATGTGAATGTTACAAACATGCTTATGGTTTCGGGTGGTACTTCTGGTTTGTGTTGCTACTGACTGCTCTTCTCCCCAATCTCCTTGGCCCATCAGGCCGTGTTTCCCCATTTCTGGGTAGCAAGGTGAAGGTCTTTGGAGGCCCTGTGCTATTCAAGTCAGTGGGTGTTTTTAGCACAAACTCTTTCAGTTCACCAGTAAATGGCCTGTTGTGCTGCAGCACCGAACAAGTGGGCAGTGATAAACTCACAAACTCCATTGGCCTCAGAGAGGAAGGAAAAGGGCAGATCTACAGCATTAGAATGAAGGACACACTGGAAATACACAAAAAGACATGCTCCAAGAAATATGAACACCAGTGAGAAAGTAACCATAGATTTCAGTCTCTTTCGGATATGACTCAGGCAGATAATACAAGTTATGCTGTGTAGTACATGATTTATTGTGATAAACTTGTATTTTAATATAGAACATAAAAGCAAAAATATGTACCATTTTCTGGTATTGGTTATTTTCAGGGTTTTTTTCTGTTGGATGGTAGCAAAATTGTTCTTTTTCTTTAAAGACAACTTATAATCACTAATGCATATATATTTTTAAACAGAACTGAAATACTTATCAAATCTAATTACACGTGAAATCTAAAAACTTTGTGTAGTATTTTGACCATGAGGATAGGGTTTGTGGGAACTTTCTATTGTCAAAGAAGTGTGCAAGCAAACACAATTGTTCAAAAAAGCCTTTGAATAAAAATTCCATAGATAATGCTTTAAATTTTTAAATAGTTTGGGGTGTTTTTTCTGTGATAGATCTATTCTTTTTGATGTTAGTGATAACATACATTCCATCGATCTGTCTCCCCAATGACCTGCTGAAGTTTGGTGGTATATCTATTAAAATGTTGCTTAAGTTCATCTTCCTTGTTTTTTTCTACAATAAGTTATTCCTTCACAAATTATCCAGTGTTGAGAGGGAGCAGGAGAAAAATCCCATGTCTATGAGCAATATTTTCCACTGGTCTTGAAAGAGCAATTAAGGAATGTTCTATTTATTCTTTCATAGCCAGTATTTATCTGTTGGGATATTTTATTTTCCTCTCTCTACTCATAGTATTTTTCAAATTTTTCTCATTTCCTTTAAAGTAATTCTATGTTTTCTTGTGCTAGACAGTTGTCTCTTCTAGTGAATGCTAGATTATACATAATATTGGGACAAATAACTGGGAAAAAAGAGGATCTCTTTTTATCATCATAATTTACATTTTCACACTGTAATCTATTTTTTCAGGGAATTCTCATGGGAAAGATACACATATGAAATTACATTATTCTTCTAAAAGTTAAAGTATTCTGAACCAGTTTTTACTGGAATTAGCGAAACAGGATAAATTTGTATAATCACCAAATGCAAAGGAGTACAATATTTGTTGCATTTTTATTGTATATTTAATTGAGCTACTCTAGGTCATAAACCTGCAAATCTCTTTTGAAAAAATGTTTTCAAATTCATAATACATTACAAATTGCTTCATTTTGCATTGCTTATTCAGAGTCCACAACCACTTACTATGTGATATCCAGATAGATTTTGCATGCTATACTCAGATTTATACATGGTGAACATATTTATTGTATTGCACAAGAAAAATTCCATTGCAGGTTGATCAAGACTGGAAATATTGTAAAGATTCATTGCATAAAAAAGAAGTGAATTTCCACTGTAATTTAACCATGAACATTTACATTTTAAATTATATTTATGTAGGTGTGAATAACTGTTCTATAAAATCCTCATGTACAGATGTACAAGAGGTATTGCAATAGAAAACATTATAAAGCATTAGTTACAGACTATGTATAGTTGATATTTCTTAGAAGTTATGATTATTAAAAAAAACCCAACCCAAACATAAAATGCACACATAAGAAGCCTTTAGTATTATGAGCATTTTAATAACTACATTCTGGAAATTCAAAGTCTCAAACAGCTCTATAACTCATCCTATTCAAACCTAATACAGCACAATACAATTTTTACAGTGCCCTTTGTGCTAGTATCCTGGAGCACTTTAAAATGAATAAAGTTAAAATTAGCAATGTAGCACTCAATTTCCTAAAGGAGTTACTTTAGAAAAACTAAGTAAAATCAATGCCTTAAATGTTTGGATTTAAAACCCTGGCAATTGAAGCTCTTTTTATTTCAAGTAGCAAAGTATTCCAGATCTCCTGAAGAAAATGTCTGAAGGCTCTATAGGTTTAGGATATCAAAAAAGTATTTAAGAATTATGAAACCATCATCTATCAATCTCTGAGTGCATACTGATAGGCATGGAAAGCAAATGTAATGTCTAAGTAGAGCTATATAGCTGTCTCTGCATCAAATAGCAAGCTAGTAGTTTATTTGCATTTCTAGCACACATTTCACCTGAAGATCTCAAGCCAGTCCCTCAGTTAATTCCAGCAGAACAATATAAGACACTTAAAAAATACAACAGTGAACTCAGTAGCATGCTGGAAAAAAGAGTTTTGTATGAGCAGCAGGTGAGGTGCAACCCTCCAATAGACTACAAGGTCAATTGCACATCAGGGGTCATCACTTGCATAATGGGTCTGTCTCTTCATAAATGATTTTATTGAATTATAGTTTTGAAGATGATTATTGCACATCCTGTATTTACATATGGAACCATCATTTACAAGAAAGAGTTTTGTAGAAAGTTGGCAATTGCAGTTGTAGCAGCAAGCAGTATAGAATCAATGTCTGTGTTCTCTCCTCTCTCTTGAGGAAGCACTTAAATATATACCAGAATGCCAAGATGGACCAAAAGTAATCCACAATATTATGAGATCCTGATAGACAAGCAGAACTCCTGCTATTTCTGCTAACCAGCTTGATTTTATCAAAAGAAATAAATAAACTTGTTTTCAAACAGGATAAAATTGGGAAGTCACCTTTCAAATTATAGAAAAATAGTTATAGTTTATTTTGATAGTTTTTTGAGAGACATGAAAGAGGAATGCAATAGTTTCATGCATGTGACAGGAACTTGAACTGCTCATGGTGCTTAGGATGAGGAATATGGTCATAAATGAGTCCTCTAAGCAGGAATCTGGGTATTCTTCACCTTGATTGACTGTTGGTGGTCAGGAAAGCAAAGGTCTGCAATGAGTGTCTATTAGCACAATTCATTCAGTCACCTGTGTTGTAAGGCAACATGGAAGCAAGATGTAGGATATGTGGTCACCTGCAACTTCTCTTTGTAGCCATAGTTTGCCTTATTTTTGTATCCTCTTCTGAGTTTCCTTTCTCTTGTCTTCCCTATTGCTACAATTCACTCAATGGCAAACAACTAACTTCTTTACTTGACTAGCTATCTCTGATTTCTGTTGTGCCCCAGTAAGATAATCATTCACCAGGAGGGAAGCCTGATTTACTGGATCTGCTTTGAGCAGAAGGTCAAATGACTTCTGGAACTTCCTTCTACCCTGCGTAGTTATATCATTCTACAATTAATGCTGAGTTAAGTTGTCTTTTCCTTTATATAATTTCTGCTTTAATTTACTATTGTAATTGAGGCCTGGGTGCTGCTTAGTTATTTAAAAGTGTTGCTGTCATTGTTCTCCATGTCTTTAAATAATCTGTTTCTGAATTCAGTGAGTAAATGAAAGCAGTTTATAAAAGCGTGCAGTTTTATGAGAGTATCTACATCTTTCTTTCTCTCCCTCTAGTGATACCTGCACTAATTTTGTTCATGATAACATGAACTGCCAAAAAGACATTTGTGCAGGCTCTGCATCCAGTCGTGGCTTAGAAGGATGCAATTATTTTGAACAGCACTTCACTGTTTTCTGAAACTGCTGAGACCAGGATTGATTTGAGAATCTTAATAATTTGTGAAATTTTTTTTTTTTTTTTTTTTTTTTTTTTTTTTTTTAAAGTATGTTTTATGCTCTGACCAAGATGGCCTATTGACATAACAGGACAGACTTTGTGTGGCAGGAAACACTATAGGCACTGATTACAAAAATAATCTGCATTATGAATGTTATCTTAAATATATATTTCTGCTTTCATGAGAAGCTTTTCTTAATTTGTTGCATGATGAAAGACTGCTAAAATCTAGGCAAGTCTGAAAAGAAAGATATGAAACCCTTTGCTGATGGGACTTTGCCACTGAGGTGGCAGGACGGCATGGGAGAAAAAGAAGGGAGACAAGGGTGTAGAGAAAGGTGATGTCTTTGCATTGGAAAGAAATAGTGTGTTGGGACATGTCTTGTGTCATGACGAATGAAAAAATACATTGGTGCTGGAAAAATTACAGATGCAGAAATTAGGATCTACAGGAGTAACCAGAGGCTGCATATGAACTCTTGGGCTGTCAAAGTTCACAGCACTGCTGTGTGACTTGCTGCTGTGTGACTCGCTGCTGTGTGACTCAAGGTTCCCGTCCCTTTCTGACATACAAGAAGTGTTTGAAATTGGATTTCGTTTGTCATATTCTGAATGACCAGAAAAGAACCCAATGAAACAGCTAGCAGAAAAGCAGCTGCCTCCATGGAAAAGAGAGGGTTTTAAAGAGAGGTCCTTATTAGAAGGCACAACCAGAAAGAAGAAGAAGAAGAAGAAAGAAGAAAGAAGAAGAAGAAAGAAGAAGAAAGAAGAAAGAAGAAGAAAGAAGAAGAAAGAAGAAGAAGAAGAAAGAAGAAGAAAGAAGAAGAAAGAAGAAGAAGAAGAAGAAGAAGAAGAAGAAGAAGAAGAAGAAGAAGAAGAAGAAGAAGAAGAAGAAGAAGAAGAAGAAGAAGAAGAAGAAGAAGAAGAAGAAGAAGAAGAAGAAGAAGAAGAAGAAGAAGAAGAAGAAGAAGAAGAAGAAGAAGAAGAAGAAGAAGAAGAAGAAGAAGAAGAAGAAGAAGAAGAAGAAGAAGAAGAAGAAGAAGAAGAAGAAGAAGAAGAAGAAGAAGAAGAAGAAGAAGAAGAAGAAGAAGAAGAAGAAGAAGAAGAAGAAGAAGAAGAAGAAGAAGAAGAAGAAGAAGAAGAAGAAGAAGAAGAAGAAGAAGAAGAAGAAGAAGAAGAAGAAGAAGAAGAAGAAGAAGAAGAAGAAGAAGAAGAAGAAGAAGAAGAAGAAGAAGAAGAAGAAGAAGAAGAAGAAGAAGAAGAAGAAGAAGAAGAAGAAGAAGAAGAAGAAGAAGAAGAAGAAGAAGAAGAAGAAGAAGAAGAAGAAGAAGAAGAAGAAGAAGAAGAAGAAGAAGAAGAAGAAGAAGAAGAAGAAGAAGAAGAAGAAGAAGAAGAAGAAGAAGAAGAAAGTACAATACTATTCCTCCCTACCTTCTTTGTGCAGCTGGGCTCTACAAGAAGGTGGCCTGGAGGAGGAAGACACAAACATAGTCTCTGTTACAGACAGTGTCTCTAATGAATGTCTAGTTCCTCATCATCAGCCTTCCCCCTCCAAGGGATTTTGAAACTGTGGAGTTTGTTAAAAAAGTTTCTATATTAAGTTAAAGTAACACAAATGTTAGCTTGTAAGTTTCTGCTACGTCTAGCAGAAGCAAACGCACTAGCTTAACAAGAGAGTAAGCATGGCCACTTTAAACATTCATCCTAACTAGGGATTCCAATTCTTGTTTTAGACTTCTTTCTATTCTATCTATTCACAGTGTGATATTTTTGCAATGAAAACCCTCTGTCACCTGTTCCATATCATTAATGTTTAAGGTGGTTTTGCGTGTCAGGTTGTGTGTGTTTTGGCTCACAAGAAGAGGCTATTTACACTTAGAGGCAGTGATGCAGACTACTCATAGGAAGAAAGGATTGAGAGGTGAAAAAAGTTATGAATACTTTCAGGAAACTGGGCTTTCAAAACTGATATATTTGCTGACAGGAAGAATTTTCTGACATTGTCATCAGATTTTTTTCTTCCTGATTCTTGAGTTCTCTTTACTGGTTGCTGCTCTTTTGCATAATTCACCCCTTCTGAATCAGTCATCAAACAGCCATCATGTTTGCATGATATGGTTGGCCATATGTGCTTCCACCCTTGGAAGGTGTGCACATACTCTGTCGCCTTGTCCAGAGTGTGCATTAGCAGGTCTGAAAATAGAGCTCCTGGTAAAGACAAAAGCTCAGCCATTATCTCTTCTGGCTTTGATGGGATTTAAAACATGTTTAACTTTAAGTGCAGGCTTTATATTTTCCAGAGTGGAGAAATCAAGAAAGAAAATGAAGAAAACTATTTCAAATTCTAAATGCTATAAACAATTAAACAACTGTTTTCCAAGAAACAAGGACTGGATAATTAATTCCTTGATGAGCTATTGTGTGCATGCTAGGAAGGTAGAGATTGAAGAACAGTGATAGAAAACTCTGAAGTACTTGACAGATGCTTTTAAGGTGATAATAATAGCTACAATGTAAGATTGTATATTGCTCAGGGACGTTTACTGAACTATCAGATATTCATTTGGCTATAGGCAAACACAGATCAATGGCAACTGACTGAAAAGGAGAAGGGGTAATATTTTTTTTCTCAACAGTTCTTCTAAAATAAGTCTCTTTAAGTTTGTGACAGAGTCGGTCACGTGTATCATATTATGGCAGGTTACATCACATGATTTTATGTAGCCTGCTGGTAACATCATTTTGCATTATACATTTAAAGAAATACCACTTCTTTTCACATAGGGTAGAAGACAGTAATCAACTGACAAGTATTCTCCTGCTATCCATGAGAAGAAGCCAAATATCAAATCTAATACTTTCCACCCCCAACAAATAATTTTCTGTAAATGCTTGTGCATGACAGAATCCCAGCAGATAGTGGGTATTTCACAGCTGGTGACTCTCTTATTGTTTAACTGTGATGTCTGCGTCTTATCACACTGTGCAAATTATTTAGCAACTGCCATATTATTTATAGGTATGAATTGCACAAATTAATCTCATAAATAATTCATGGTTTTGCTGTGAATTAACATTCTGCCACAGTTAAAAATCTAATTTTTTGGAACAAGTATCAATTGCTATGGGCATGTTGTGATTTTTCAAGCCAGTGGATTTTGAAAAACAAGTTGCAGTGAAAAGAATGAGAACAGTTTTTTTCCTTTAACTTTACACACCATTAGGAAGAAGTTTTTAGATGGTGAAAAGTACTGCCGTGGTCTTTAAGAAAAATTATGTCATGTTCAGGCATTTAAATAAATAGGAAAAGCTTTGGATTCCTGCCATAGAGTATGTCAGTCTGTCATGACGTGACACCAATTTGTAAACAAAAACTAACTTGAATGAGTAACAATCCATTTATATAACTGAAACAAAAAAAGAATAACATACTTTTTCTTTCCCCAGTAAGACATAAGAATGTCGTTGTGGACCTAACAGAAAGACAGTCGCAAGTTTGTTTGCTAGTAGACTCCTAGGGAGCTGAACACAAAAATCCAATAAATAATTAGCTCTCCTGTGACAGGCTTCTGAATTACTGTGATACATTAATTGGACAAAATTAGCATGAATTAAGGCAAATAAGTATAACATGTAATTTATTACTTACTAAGCACGGTGCTGCAGTGGAAGCCTCAGATTTCCCTTAAGATTGCTTTAACAGCTATAATGCATTCCTTAATTTACTCTGTGGAAAATCAATTTTTTCAGAGTTCATTAAGCACCAATATGTTACAATGCAAGTCCCTAGAGCACAGAACTACAATACGTTATGCAAATTCATACCAGTGTGTTACCAATATGTAAATAGCAATAATACTATTGTCAGCTTTCTATTGATAGACATGCTGAAAAGGATAATGCTTAAAACTTCTTCAACACTTTTGACTTGTTTCTGATATTAATCACTACTCCTTTTAAATGCCATTCCTTAGGAGAGCTATTACTTTAAAAAATCTTTTTCACTTAGGTTTCATTTATGAGAATACTCTGAAGTCTCTGTTTGCAAAAAAAGTGGCAGATAAACCTTTCTAACATGTTCATAAGCATCATGCCTTCCACAATGAGAACTCAATGTTTTTAGTAGGTGCATAGATGGATGATGCTGACTGATAGTTATGACAGATATATACCATACAATAAATGAAAGAGAAGGCATTCCTAAACTATAAGCTCTATAAATACATAAATTTATTTCCTTGTTTTTAGCACAAAAATTGAAAATAAAATTACATATAGTATTATTTCAGCTCTTGAACTTTAACTCAACAGTAGCTAAACATCACACAGATGCTCTCTAACCTATCCCCTCCACTGAGCACAACGTCATGTAGTCTGAAATATCCCCTTGGCCAGTTTGGGTCATCTGTCCCAGCTGGGTCCCCTCCCAGCTTCTTGTGCCCCTCAGCCTCCTTACTGATGGGGTGATGTGAGAAGCAGATAAAGTCCTTGATTTAGTGTAAACCCTGCTTAGCAGCAACTAAAACATCAGTGTATTATCAACATTATTCTCATTCTAAATCCAAAACACAGCACTACACCAGCTACTAGGGAGCAAATTAAATCTATCCCAGCTGAAACCAGGACACCAGACAGTCAAATGTGAGTCACTGGCATTAAGAAAATGAAGTCACAGATTGTTCGATATTCACCTAATCATATGACAGACTCCAAAGCTATCACAATAATGGCCTCCGGAGCTCTTTGGGGAGACAGATGTCACCAGTGGAAAGATGATTTCCATGTCTTGGCACTCTGAAATTGTCAAACTGAGGGAGGGAAAAGGAGAGTAGGATTCTGCTAGTGAAGAAGCATCCTTTGTGGAAGGAGGAGTCATGTCTCACTCCTGTCATTTTCCCTTTTATCAGATTTGTTTTGAATAAAATCGTTTCTGCCTAAATCTCACTCTGAGAAGCAAGGAATGGCTTTGTCATAAACTATAAATGCCTGCATTTAAGTCCACAGTTTGGCCCTGATCTGTAACAATAAAGGCTGGGTCAGAAGATTTGGCTTGAAGGGTTTGGACCTGTGAATGCAGGAGGGTTTTTTTGAGTATATAAAACTGGTCCATTGAGTTCTGGTAAGACTAGTAGAAGAACAAGACATTTGGTCATGATCTTTTCAGCCTTAAATGAATCAGCAATTGATAAAACTATTGGGCCTGTAACTACTTCAGAATTTAGCCCACAGAACACTTGTTTGAAGATTTTTTGTGGTTGTCTAGTTCTAATGAACCATAAAAGGTTTAATTTGTTAGGACCTCCTTGTTTATGAAAACAACAAAGTGAGGCTTGTATATAACTTTGTTTACTATCATGTTTATAGTGTTTCTTACTAAAATACAGGAAATACTGTTCTAGAGATAAATATTATTGTGTGAAAAATGCCCACTAATACTCAGATATATATTCAGGGCTTTCCTCAGTCCAACATTTCATATACTGTGATTATTGCACCCCGTGCCCTGCAATTTATAATCAGATGGATGACTGATCCTGTCCACATGCCCATCCATTGGAGAACACTACTGTACTCTTCAGAAGACAGGTAAAGCAAAACCAATGCATCCTTGATGTTTTCAGTGTGTATCTACTCTGAAACCATTTTAAAAATAAATATGTATTTAAACCTGAGCATATATTAGAGATGAACTCAGTCTGCAAATTGAGATTTGCTTCAGGCTTAAATCTCACCCCTTGACATGCTCAGCCATTCACCATATTTCAGTGCTAGTACCTGATGCTATAGTTGAGTGCCAATGGAAAATGGATCCCTCCAGAACTGAACTGGGTACTTGCAGACTCTGACCCTCCAAGGATAGAAGGGGTATGGAGTAACTGGAAAATTACCTTTTGTTTATGTTAATGACAACTTTAAATAAGGAGCAGGTAGCAATATCTGGCTCCATCTATGCAGGGGTTTTATATACAACAGACATTTTGTATTTGTGCTTTCACGATCCCTGTAGTTACTCAAAATAGTATTATATATATTCTGGTAAAAAAAAACCCACCACTTTTCAAATAGCTTTATGTACCAAAGTAAGTAGGCATTTTTGAATTCAGATTAGTGTATTTGTATTTTCTATGGATGATTAAATAGCATGCTTAGAAGTAATTCTTCAGAGAACCTTAAAGAATCTGGAATGGGTATGAAAGCTGAAAAACTGTGGGAATTCTATTATCCTTATTGCCCATGTAAACTGAGTGGCAGAGAACACGTGCAGAGAAGTATTGTGATCCATTCCGGTCATATATATATATAGATATAAAAATTTCACTTCCTTTTAAACTGAGATGGAGTATAATATTGTAAGACAATTTAAAAAGAAACCTGATGAAGTAAAATCTGTGGTTAATAAAGAATACAAGAAAGATAGTTTTCTCTGGTCTGAAAAACTTGGGGCTTTAGCCGTGTTGTTTTTCCTTTAAACGAGAACCTGCTAAATGCACGGGGCACTTGTGTTTACAGATAGCATGTGAAAGAGCAGCAGCTGCAGCATTTGCTGGTTCTGAGTCAGACCAAGTTACAGTTACAGAAGTGTGAGAGTTTAAACCTCTGAGGGCTCCTCTTGCCTTGCTGCCGTTCTTCACCACTCGTTTCAAGTCTCCCGGAGGCCTGCCCTGCCTCACTACCGTGTGCTGAGGAGTGGAGCACTAATGTTTGTGACATCTTCTGATTGGGTTTGGAAGTTCATGTTAACACATTGCATAGGGGCAGCAGTGGGTCAAAAATAATGTGTGTCAAGGATTATTACTGCTGTACTGACTATGAATCTGTGCAAAGTCTTCCACATTTTACTTACAATGCCCCAATTAATGCTAGAAATATTTCTGTCAAAACCAGTTCTTAGATGTCATGGTGTTTTTCTATTCTGTTCATTTTTCACTACCTCCATATTCTTGTCTAGAGTGGAGAGCGAAGGCATTTTTTTGCCTTCCTGTTATTTATCATTTGAAAATAATAATGAAAAATTATGTACAGATAGCATACTGAAATTTTATCTAATTTTATACAATTTAAAACCTTTTAATTACCAAATGCTATTTATTTATAAAGCAATCAAAATAATTTTTCTGAAGAATTTGTCCCTAACTCTAAGCATTAATATGTCAGGTGCTGGTTTCTATCATCACTTATGACTTAATATTAAAAAACAGTCAGTTTGACTAACTTTCTAATCACATACATTTCTTTCTGTCATCTTCCATCTTGCAGAATATTGAAAGCCACTAGAATGAACATTATTTCTTCTGTCTTTATCCACAGTATGTCTCAAAAATATTTTTTTAAAAATGTTACAAATGGTTAGGGAGTAGACTCTACCTATCTATCCACAGGTGGACTGCACTTATCTGCACGAATCCTCTCCATTCTGTAGTGTCTTTTGACTTCAAGACTTTTTCTCTTTTGATTACACAATGGCTCAGTCTGGAAAGAAAGGTTAGAGAGAATCTTCCCATTAGCCTCTTTTGTTCTTGCAGTTAGCTCTGGTTGATCATTGGGCATGGCATTTTGGGGACTCAAATCTTCTTAAACTGAAGAGTAGCTGGAATGCAGGTATCACTTCTCTGAGTGCTCTGGTCATTAAATATTTTGCAAAAAGCCATTCATCAGGTCTGGGGCTGGAGCCTCAAAGCAGAACCACACCTGAACTTTTGTGAGGGGCCAAAGTTCAGACACACCTGATCCTGACCAACCCTAGCCAGCCCTGGGCTTTTTGATCTCTCTTCTGAGTAGTTTCACTCTGTCAATTTTAGAGCATTTTGGTACCAGGGTAACACATTCTGGATCTCTTGAGTGAGGCCAGTTGCCTACCTGCTTTTTGTAGATCTTTAAGTGCTAATGTAATGTCTTAACATTATGTCATTGGCATCTGGATTAATGAAGCTCTTATTGTTTATAGCAGGTGTGTCAAGAAACTACCAAAATACCAAATACTTCCTTTTCATGTAATACTCATTTGTGCCTTCTCTTGTTGAGCCCTGGTATTTAATAACTAGCTACAATGATAGGAAATTTGACAGAACTATGCTGGGAATTTACTCGGTGTATGGCTTCCTGTGGAAATGAAAAGAGGAATGTGGGGTGAAGCACCCTTAATGGCTGTAGAAGGTCTGATTCTTTTTTGCTCCCTGTTGGAATTACAGGTCATTATTTTCCTGCTTTCTTTTAGCATTGAGAGAATAGTGACACATACCTGAATTTATCCTTTAACTTTCAATCACATTCTCTCCAAATGTAACAATTCCCTTCTGATCTTTGTTACTAAAATTGCTATATGTATCTGCCCTTATGTGTGCCTTATGGTCCCTCACTTAAAATGCATGTCTAAAAACAGCTTGCAAATATGTGTTTGCATTAAGAGATAAATGTCACCTGCATTCTTCTCAATAAAGTCAAAATCAGTGAGATATAAGGCAAACAATGCAAATACTACTGAGCAATGGGGGAAGTTGGCTACCCACAGGTATGGCAGGGTAATTATCTATCTGTTCACAATCTGTCCACAGCTTGAAATTGAGTTAATTTTATTTACTCTTTCAAAGAAAAATTGAAGCCCAAAGAATAGATGATTGTCATAAATTTGTCCAAAAAAATTAAAGTTGAGACCCTGTTTCAGAGTCCTCTGTCTCTATTATGCTGTATACTGCTCTGCATCTCATTAGGTCATGACCACATACATTTGCAAGAGAAATAACCTGTGTACAGAGGCATCAATCTGATCTCTGGAACTTGTCTTTTCTTTTAAGAGCTCCACTTAAAGATATTTTGATAGAGCTAAATACGTGGAATAAAAAGAATAAAGATGTCTTATGTTGGTGGTTGTGTTTAGGAAAATGTTTGCCTGGTACTTCTGGGGAGAAATTTTTTTTTTGTTTGTTTCACTCTTTGAGAATATTTCTGGTGCCTCATTGTAGATGTCCAGTGCCATTTGATTCATTCTAAGGTAATCTGCTTGGCTTCAGTATAAGGAGTCTTCTGACAGAAGAAGATATATTGTCCCAGATATTGTAATGTATTGGCAGTAGTTAGAGTACCTAAGTTGCCTCTCCTTTTTTGTTCCAGTTATCTGTGTTTTCTACCATTGCACGATGAAAAGATGCTAATGAGCCATGATCCAATGAGCTAAACAAAATGAAGGGTTGTTCCTTATATTACTTTGTTGCTCTACTACTTCTGCTTGCCATGCAAGTGATATTCCTCAAGCTTCCTTGGATTCCATCCTCCAATATTTTCATCATGCCCTTAGGCCTAATTCTGCTTCTATTTAGCTATTGTCATCAACATATATTTGGCCATTTTACCTGTTTCACTGATGAATTCAGCCTTCATGCCACAGTTTGCCACTGTTATGGAATACTTTTGGCTTGGCAAAGTAGCCATCTCTGCATGTACAGTGAGATACCTACAAGAAATCTCTCTGTGGAGGGGATGCTGAAAGTTATTTTTGCACAAAGCTAATGCTTAAACTTTATGTAGTTAGATCTGCATCTGCAAAAATAGGTATTGTTTTGATTTGCAGATTATTTTTAAGGAAGAAAGCAAGATGCAAAATATTGTGTAATCACATCCAAACATATTTTAATTCTGTAAGACACACACACACACGCACACACACATGCACACGCACACTTATATTTCAACTTTGTTGTTTAACTGTTAATCATTACGAGGAATGTTTTGTTTCTGAATAAATTTCATTCTGTCACTTGTTCCCCCTGCTCTGGCCAATCTTATTTTGGCATCCATCCTCATTTGTAACAAACATTTCCTTTTGCCTGCTTGTCCTTCCTGAAGTCTGATATGCAGATGATGGCAAGCTCTAAGGGGGCAGGGAGAATGTTATCTGCTCAACACTATCAATCTCTTCACTCTTTAGTCTTTCAGATTTTTTTCCCCTTGTTTCTAATTATTGCCTTTGAGAATTTCTAAAGACTTATTGTGGTTATGTTCCTTTGCTTGGATTGTAAATAATTTCGAGCAAGTATTTGTGGGTTTGGTGCTCTGTATTCCATTTATCCCTTTTAGGTAAAACTCTAACATAGAAAATATCTCTAAGGCTTCCAACAAGGTTTGCAAGTTCTAAATGTCGGTTGCTTTCATTCTCTTTTTTTTTTTTTTAAATGGGGCATTTCTGTTCCAAATAGACTGTCATTACAGAAGTAACTTTAATGCTTCATAAAGCACAAATCCTCTTCTTTGACTTCTCTGCGTGGTCTCCAATATCAAACGTTTCCTTTCTTGTACTTTTGTCCCCAAAAGGTCTTTAAGAATGAGACCTGTCTGGATCCCACATGAATTTCTTTTTTTCAACACCCAGAGTTGGTTAATAACCTGGTCAAGTCTTTCTTTTGTGACTACTGTTTATTTGCTCCCATATATTCTATATATTGATGGGAACCTCAATATAATTCAGGCTGTGCAGCATCTGATTGTAACAGATTGGTTTTCACTCCCAGAAAGCAGCACATCAAAGCAGACATAGATCAATAATACTTTCCCCTTCCTATCTGTGGATAGTGTTGCAGGTTTCTGTTCTACAGCCATAAGAAAATGCCTACAAAAATCCAGATAGTGATCACTAAGTAGCAAATACAGAATCAAACAACTGGCACAGTACCTTGCACATGAAGTATCGCTCGAAGGGCAAGTTGTTGGTTCTTACTAAAAGAAACTTGAAGTGTGTATCTTTAAGAGCCTTTTTTCCCCCTTTTCATTTCTTCCCTTTTACTTGGGCTCCTTCACATAGTGCTATTCTCCCTTTTTATATGGTAGCTCTGATAGTGAAAGCTTCCAGTCCCATCTAGTCATCACAGGATGCAAACGTTAAATGAAAACTTTTTCAATTAAATTTTACATTGGTTGATCAGCCAGAAGTGGGAAATATTTAGTTGAATGTGAGTAGTGGGTATCTGGATGGCAATTAGTGTCAACTTCCAATACCCTGAGGCAGGGACTCTTAATATTTCACCTGTGGAGGAGGGGGTCAGGGCTTTTTCATCCATTCTTTTCTTTGCCTTTTAATTCCCTAACTCCCATAATCTGGCAATGTATTATGCAGCACAGACCAGGAAGGTGGGCTGCAGTAAATGCTGCTTTATGGATCAAGCAGTAGGAAGTGCTATACTCTTCCCCCCAGAGACTGAAAGCTTTACATCAATCAGCATACTGACAATGACTGCTTTTGAACTTACCTGTAGTATAGCAGTGTGGAAAATCATTATCCAGCATTCAATTTTTTAAAGAACACACATAATTTGAACACTGAAGCACCATGCGGCCATTTTGTCTGACTCTGAGCACCTTTTTGATTGATCGCCTCTCTCTGTGCCACAAGGAGGAGACAGGATGTATTCTTTGCCTTTTGAGTATGGTGCCCAAATAATCTCACATACTATAATGAAGTGTGAGGAAATTTATGCCATCAACACTGGTGTAAATTTAAATACAGCGCAAAATGTTCCAATTCTTGTTAGGCATGAAATTTGAAGTGAATTTGAGTATTCTGTGCCATACAAACTCAATGGGTGGCAAATATGCTGTGCTGTGGCATGAATTTAAATTTTAATTTTGTTTTGCTGTGAATGATGTAATGAGATATGGTCTTGAGAATAATGCAAGGGTACAAATATGGAAGCTAGCACTTACTAATCAGGATCTTTCAAAATACATATTTAGTTGCAGATCCAAGAATGTGCTCTGTCTGTGTCTGAACTCATTTCACTGCAGGATCAAGACTGTCATAAATAGGATCAATAGCATAGAGAGCTCTGTATAGCCTTGGATTCTTCATTTGAAATAACTACTGCATGGACTGAAAACAATGGCAAGAATCCAAAGGAAATTACACACTGTTCTGATGAGGGAAAATCCAGCTTCAATCTTCATAGCAAGTAGACAGCTTCATCTTCTTTGAAAAACAGATTATTTCACATCTACTCTTTAGAATAGATTCTCTCTTGCTAGTCACTGGATCTGTATTCTAGATAATGGGAGTGCTGGGTGTAATCACTCTTGGTCCTCATGCAGACCAAGGAAAAAAAGCTCTTAATTTCATATCTTCTTTTCAGGAGTAGTCATTTAATTTCCTCTTCTATTTGCTCTATATTGTTCAATTTCTCTATATTTCCCTAGTTAATTCAGTACTCAGGTCCCTCAAAGTTTGACTCTATTGGTGGACTTGAATATTAACAGAGAAGAAATGTTATTGCTTACAATTGAAAAATAAAAGACAACCTGGAAGCATTTTTCTTTATTAACTTGATTTATTTTTGTGATTGGAGTTAATGATTTTTTTCCAAAAATCTTGCTCTCGTGACAGTCCAGGACTATGCCATCTTCTTATTATTTTGTGTATCTCTGATCTAAAGATGTACATTAAACAAGCCATTATTTCTGAGACAAATCTTCTAGTGGCAAAACTTCTACTGGCAAATCTTCTAGTGGTCTGCATTGTTCTTTGAACTTCACCTAGGCAACTGTTCAGATCAAACTGCAAAGCCTACCTCATTACTGATACTTGCTCCACTCACCCCGTAATTATTTCGTGGTTCTGCTAGAAATAAGAAGACTGAGGGAAAAAAATTGAAAAGAAAGGAAAGCAAGGTTGAAATATTTCAGGGCAGTGAGTTGTGAACCGTTTTTATCTTAGAAGGTATTTTTTGTAAAGTTTTGCATTCAGTCCTACAGAAGTAAGCTTCACAGGCTAAGATTTCCCCAATTCAGAAGAGGCTCCTGGAGGAACCAGTTCCATACAGTCCTGCAAGCACCCTTAAAGGTCTACTACTCAGTGACCCTTCTTTTGACTGAGGAGACCTGGAAATTGCTATTTTGCAGTTGTCTGTCAACATTGTTTTGTGTTTCAGCCAGAAGGCATCATCCCAGAGTGACAATAGACTTTGTCTATTTGAAGTCTTCTTCTTTTGTCTTTTTTGAAGTCAGTGGCAGCACTGTCTGCCTAAGGATTGCAAGATTTTGCATTCCCAAAGTCTGTGAGCATTACTGAGTTTAACTGTCTTTATTGCATTAGATCAAAACTCTGATCAAATGTAAAGTGCCAGAAAATATCAGATATGCTTTCTACATACTATAGAAGACTCCTGGTTGACATGTAAAAGTTAGGTCTTACCTCTTTCTGTTCTCATGGTAATGCTTTTACCCCAGAGCTGAATGTGTGCATAGTTGACATCAGTATGTATCCTCTTCTGTCTTAACCTAACAGAATAATGACAATGGGTTTAGTTAGTGATTTTCACTTTGTACTCAGTAATGCTGAGAGACTAAAATAACAGAAATTTGTTAACAAATGCCTTTCTGTAAAATGTCAGACATGATTCTTCCCACCTCATTTTGCTGGGAAGAGTACCAACTTTTTGCAAGGCATTTGTATTCTATGTGTGTTGCTCTGTGGTTTAATATTGTTTGGCTTCATTTGAATGTGTGAGCACTGATGATGTAGGAAACAGAAGCAAGACTATTCTGCCTTCAACCTTCTTTCTTTTTAGTATATGAAGCAGGACATCTAATTGTTTCTTGAATGACCTCCTAGGTCTTTGTAGAATGAGATTGTTGTCTTCTGTGTACAGAAGAGCATCCACACTCTATTCATTTATTGTAACTTAATTATAGGATGCATGTAATAATTTGGAGACAGTCAATGAATTTGCCTCTCATGCAAGTCATCACGGGACTCTGGGAAATAGATGCACATGTTCATTTATTGTAAAATACACAGATTAATTATTTCACCTGATATCTGTACTTGTAAACTGCCAGCTGAAGCTGAGGATGACAATGAGCCACGGATGACATATATTAGGTATGGTATACCACTATACTGAAGGCATTTGGATACTATGTGACAGGAAGCAGTGTAGAATGGTTAGGATTAAAGCCCAATTTATGCTAGCCAGTTATTGCGTTCCTCTTTTCCATGCTACATCATTTTTCAAAGATGCATTTGGTCACAAATGACAACATATGCGCTACAGCATTTCTCCACTGCTCCTCCCTTTAATCGTAGTTTAGTGAGATCAAAGAGATATGTTTGTGTCTTTACAGTAGTTTAATTTCATTTCATAGCTATGTATTCTCTCACTTGTTATTTTCTGTAAAAAGCATGATTGGCTCCAAATTTTTCTGAACAATTAGTGATGTAACCTTGCTCCACTAGAAGCAGTCAGGAATGTATCACTGCTTTCAACAGGTGCTGTCTTGCCCTCATGTAAAATGACTCTGTTATGGAGCAGTGAGTGGTCTGCTGAAGAGCCCTTTTGCTTCCAAGTATTTGTGCTGCTTGAAGGTTGGGCTTGTTGTAGTTTTTAACAGTTGTTTTATTTGCGAATTGTGTGAGAGCTGTACATGGTTTATATATTATTTAGTCTACAAAGAGTATTAAATTTAAGTATCTCTTTAGTGTCTCTTTAAATGCAATTTGATTACTTTTGAAAACTCAAAGTAATATTTAATAACTGTTAGTTTTCTTTTAGAGAGTTCTTACCAAGGAAACAGGAGTTCTTACAGCTACATGGATAATTAACTTGAAGCTTGTCTGTCTCTTGGGGGACATCAGATATGTAAATGAGGAACTTAAGTCTGAGCAAGACATGCCAGGGAATCACTGAAAGTTTTATTACACTGAAGCATTGGTATTAAAATCCTAAACGTTATAATACACTATTATAAACTACAGCACTTTAAAGAGCAAACATGTGTGGGGATTTTATTAAAATTTACAATATGAAATCACAACAGTATGTAGATTTTAGTTTTTTAGGAGATTCAGTGAAATTTTGAAACCTTCTGTAGAAAGCATGTACTGTTATGGAAAAAAATACATATAATAATAATACTTTCTTTCAGTATCAAAATTTTAAAGAAATAAATGTGAATAACAAGGAATATTCCCTCTCCTCAATTCCAGAACTGAAGCTGATTGTACTTCAATCTATCACATAGTATGTCATGCTACACTGAGACTTATCCAGGTAAGGAAACTTACCACACTATTGCACTGCTGAGAACAAAACCAAGGCTAATGTTTAGAAGATTTTTTAATGCCCTTTAAAAAATTCCTTATTAATTACCAAACCAATTAAACATGCAAAACAGAAGGAAGTTCACTGATAAAACTTTTGCAAGAAAACAGTTTTCACTAGAACCTGTTAGTGTTCCTATTAACAATGTCATCAGAGTCAGTGTCAGTGGCTAAGTAAGTGGATATAAAGGTCACCTGGCCTTTCAACTTTTGAGAGATGATCTTTTTTTGGACTAAAGACACATGTGGCATAGAAAACCTATATGTTACTGTTGTTACTACGAATCCTTTATGGAAATACAGAGCATCCACTTTAAATTACTTGTATGTAATGTCTCTTGTATACGCAATTCATAAAAAACACATATTCCAGATTTTAGGTAGATTCTTGCATACCAATAAATTGTTTTCTTTTTGGTGACCTGCTTGAAATATGTGTCTGCAGTGCAAGTGTACGATGCAAGCATACAAATAATACTATTTCTTTACCAGGACTTAGTGATAGCCTGCAACTCTTATTTGAGCTAAGCCCAATGCAGGAGGAAAGGAAACGTTCTAGTAGAGAAGTCATCACTCTGAACTTCTGATCAAACACTACTATTTAAATCAGCAATGGATGAAAGATTCAAAACCAAATATAATAAAATTGAAAAAGAAAATAAAAAGCTTCCCAGTTTTTATGTATTGTATTTGTTTTCATCTCATTCTATTTTCCTATAAGACATTACCTGCATTCAGATCAAAGTGACCATGTCTGCTTTTTGCAGACATTTTGATTTTGAATGAAGGTTTAAATTTTATTAAATTTTTCTTAATATGCTATTTTTCACATTTCTACTAATTTTATTATTATTTTCCCATTTGTTGTTATTTAATCCAACAAATGGGGTTCAATAAGATATAAGACATGTTAATTTCATGTACTAGAGACCTGTTAGGAGCTCTTCATGTTCAACTGCATTTAAATTCAGTGGAAAGAAAGAAATTATGACATGTTTGACTGTTCTAGTTTGGACTGAGATTTGGATGAGATTTGCAGATAAGAGCATATTACTAATTTGAAGTGTCACTTTCTGACTAGCTCTCTACCACTTTTATTCTAGAATTATTCTGGAAACATTAGGTCCATTTGTGAAAATTATGTGCCATGAGTTTCAGAACCCTTGAAGTAAAACATGCAGTAGTAGCTCATAAATTGTTTCTAATATTGGTTAATTCCAGGCATGATCTGTATAAAATGTGCACAAATTTCTTTGCAGGTTGTGTGAATTTTGCCAGTGGAAATCAAAAAAGAAAGAAAAACTATTTGTTGAATGAAAATGTACATACTAAAAATAGACTTGTGTAGAGTTGAAATGCAAAATGCAAGAATCACCACGTGTATCATTCATTTAATCTTGTATTAAATTAATTTACACCAACTTTCTCCAAACATGAAGAAGATTGTAGCAATTAAAATAGAAATGAACTAAAGCAATCTGTTTATTTTTTAGCATCTCGTTTTTAAAGCTGTCAATGAAAAATATCAATAAAGTAAAATTTTAAATAA
>VXBB01043980.1:204450-314257 GCA_013399915.1 Illadopsis cleaveri | reverse complement strand
GTTTTGTCCTTAACAGCACAGGACAAATAAATGTCAAAATCAAATGGTGGTATCCCCCAAGGGAAAATATACTTCAGTTATGAAATATTCTTCCCCAGATCCCATTACTATTCCCATGAACACCTAGGTGAAGCTGCCTCAGGACCTAATCAGATACTGATCATTTGCATATAATAAAAAATCATGCAAAGAGGTTTTAGCCCATTCTGAGAAAAAGTGTACAATATATCTTTAAAAGGTTCTGTCTTAAAAACTGGTGCTGCTGTGGCTCTGGATGAATGGTTTGAATGGGGCAGGCCTGGTGAGAAATGAACATCTGCTTATATTGTTGGTGTCTTGTCAGCTTAGCACCGCATTTAATAAATCTGTNTACTTTCAGGTCATAACAATTTTTAGATAATTTTCTTATAAGAATACAGGCTGAAAGGGAAAGTAAGGAAAACTTTTTGAAGTGGTGGAACTACCTTTTTCTCTTTGTCAACTAAGCAATTATTTGCTTTCAAGCAGTTTTGTTTTGAAATTTAATTTGGTTTTCTGCAGAAATAGATATAAATTTAAAAGAGATATTTAAAATAGATATTTCAAATTATTTCAAAATATTACAACATATTCCTTGTAATGATACTTAGAGAATTTTGACAGCTCTTTTTTCCTGTCTTAGTTTTCATTGAGTTTTTGGGGGTTTTGAAAATTATTTTAATATCTTAAATGCTATCATTTTCCTAGGACATGTAATTTGTTTTCTGCCCAGATCTAATTCTGAAATTAAGTAATTCTTAAAATTGCATCTGCCTGCACATTTTACCCTTGAGAATTTTTTGTGTGAATGGTTTGAGTAGGCAGAGTCTGAGTAAATGTACAAGAGAAGAGGCTAATTCTCCTCCCACAAGACCACAAGCTTTGTGTGGTAGGGCCTCTGGAAGGGATGAGATGGGAATGTGCTGTACTGAGATGAAGTGAGTTTATAATCTTTCAGCTCTTCTAGGGATCTAATTGTACTCCCTCTCCCTTTCTTGTGGCCCATGTGCTGTCTTCAGGTGAGAGGAGTATGCCTTTACTGAGGAGGCTGCTGAGGAGCTCTTCTGAGAGGCAGCTAAACCAGATAGTCCAACTCCTATCAAGCACTTTGCACAGTGTTTATACACTTGCTCCTCATTCTTCACCCTCTGCCCTCAGCTTGGGAGCTGTATCTATCTGAAATACAGATACAGAAACACATGGAGACTTGGATCTAATAAAGTTTTACCATGGTTTCTCCTGCCTGCCAGGGACCACTTTTGGTACCAACCGAGTGGAAAGCCTCATCTCCCTGCCTTGCCACTCACTGTACTGAAAGGATGCCAGTGCATCCAAAAAAAAAAGACGGAGAGAAAGTTGTGAGAAGAAAAGAAGTGGGAGAAGGTCCAACAACCCTAGCTTTCTGCTGCCAGGTGTCCCCTGTGCAAGTGTAAAGAGTGTCATAGGTATAGTTATGTGTTAGCACACAACAGTGCAGGAAAAGAGTGAAAGATGATACTGAAGCAGGGGTAAATTGTATGTTAAATGAATGAAGAGGGCATGCACAGAACAATCACGTGCCTTAGTGTTTCAGGGCTTCATGGTCATGTTCAGTCATGTTGCAACAAGGCAGGAAACATCTGCATTCTGTTTCACCCTCCAGTTTTGCCCCAGGAGGATCTGGGTGAGCTAAGTAGGCACCCTTCTTAAGGTTCTTCCAGTAGCTTCCCAGCCAGGAAAGAACAGAGGGGAAGAGCTGGCTGATAGCAATACAACAGGCAAGTACACAGCCCGTGCAACAACCCTTACTTTCCACCCAGCTTTTGGTACAGGTATGCACAGTATTACTCAACCAAATCAAAGATCCACCTACTTCTGTGTTTTAGCTGAGTTCAAGAGCAAATGTCCTGATAACCCTCTTTTACTGAGCTTTCATTGACTTTGTGGGGTAGCTTAGGCATCACAGCTCTCTATTCTTTTGAGATAAACAATGCTGGAACTGATGTTCTCCTCTTCACATGATAATAGGCATCCAGGCTCTGGGACCCCATTACAGCCAGACAGAAGAAAAACTCCAAGCCACATAGAATTTGATGTTGATTCCACATATCTGTGGTGTCATTCCACAAATCCACCCTTGCCAAGTTGTGCACTTCTTCTACAGGTATAGCTGAAATTATCTTTGCTTTTGAATGAACTTATCCATCCTTCTGTTTCAGACGTCTGTTTATTGAAAATATGACAGAAATAGCCAATTTCTACCAATACCATTTTTAAAAAAAATTGGTTAGATTCAGTGAATGTTCTTAAAGGAAGATACAATTAAAATCAGATGTTTTAAACTAATTTGCTTACCTAAACTATTTTAAGTTTCTTCTTTCGAGATGTAAATTTATGGCTACCATTTGTCCTCATTCTACTATTTCCTAATTCGGTCATTCTTTTAGCTTTTTAAAATGTATAATTCATTTCGTCTTTTCTTGTCATGCATTACATAAACACAAGCATTTCCACAATATCTTTTTTTCTTTTTTCAGTATTGTGTCTCTTCTGCTTCCCACTATCACTTAAGAGGGCTTAATTCCCACTTTCTTCCTTGTGTATTTGAATGTTCACCTAAACACATAGTGTTAAGTTTTAATGAGACACAACTAGATTTTAATATCAACATTAAGGTGGCTTAATAAGTGAAGTAGTGTTGTCACCTTCCCAAGCCCAGTTTTCCATTTGTTTCCAGCCTTAGGTATTGCATCCATTTACAGTCTGTTAGCAATTGCAGGTTTACTTCACAACGATAAAAAGAAAGAAATAACATTTTTCTTTTCATGGAAAAGATTTTATTCCAAAGTTTAGAATATGGAGAATTTCAGTGTAACATATGGGCTACAGATTATATGAAGTAAGTCAATTTGGCCTACTGCCTTAAAGCTCAGCTGGTCCTTTGACACCATTAGAGCACAAGCAGTGGTGTAAATCAGAAAACCTGCATGCAGTTGAGTCATCATCTGTATTGTATGTTAAATGAGAAATGTAAAATTTGATTATGTGCTTTTAAGATCACCATTTTCTTCACTGAAAGGGTGACCAGGCATTGGAACAAACTCCTCAGGGGAGTGGAGGAATCACCATCCCTGGAAGTGTTCAAGAAACATCTAGATGTGGCACCTGGGGATACGGTTTGGTGGTGAGATTGAAGTGTTAGGCTAACTGTTGCACTTGGTGATCTTGTAGGTCTTTTCCAACCCTAAAAAATCATGCTATTATGATTTATTTAGTTGCAGAATGGGATAGATAGGTATATAGGTATAAATGTAGATAGGTAGATAGGCAGATAGATAGATAATAGATAGATAGATGAAAACCTTACTCCTGAAAAGGAGCATATTCTGAATATGCATGCCTGTCAACACAGTCTAAAGACCAATGTAAGGTAATTCAGCTGCTGCTGACGTAAGTAATTCAGCTGCTAAACCATAAAAAGTACTAGCGGCAGGATTGCATAGGCGATTATATTTTCTTTGAATTTTTTTTCCAACTTATAGCTACCACAAATGTTCTGATTTTCTTGCTGTTGATCTGGGTGAAGGAGGGTTACATTTGCTGTTGTTGCTGAGAAGATTTGTATAACTTGCAGGAAAGTTAAAGCTTGCTTGGAAGAGACACCATGCCTTATAACACTTGGAAGATTTATTGGTTTCTCAGGTAGGTAAGCAGCAGACAGAGTGGCTGAACCTGTCAGCCTTCCATTTTTTGACTCTTGTAGCCATTTTTTGGCAACTGGGAAAAAGTGAGACACTTTTGTGGCTTTTTTTACAATGCAGACAACATGACTGTGAAACAGAAGCATTCCTCTGCTGTGGTTCTGGAGGCATAGCTGAACTGAGTGGAGACTGTCTTGATTCACAGCAACAGCACATGTATGGGACACAGGTTAGCTATATAGCTAGCTTCACTATTTGCTCAGCTTCTGCGTGCACAGATGCTCCCTCACTGTAGACTGCAAAGTCACATATATAGCCTAGAAAAGATCTAGTGCTGAAGTGAATATACTCAAATCCAAGATTAATTCAGTTCTACGGGGTGAGCTCTCTTTCCTGAAGGGTATTTATGTGCTACATAATTATTTCCTTTAATTCCATTTTTAATGAGAGAAACATTGGAGGGGCAGATTTTCAGATGTTGCAGATGGTCTTTTTTCCTTGGCCTCTGTGGACCAGCAATAGTGAAAACTTGCTGAAAACTGTCCCTGATTAATGAGCACATAATCTTGGTTGTGGTGATGCCAACTCTCTGTACTCCTGCTCTGCAGGATTGATTTCAGAGCTAATCCTTGCACCTGTGTGGGCCAGCAGCCTCACAAGCTCATTAGTTCCAGTATGGGCAGGGCTGCCCAGATGTGGAGGGAGGTCAGGACTTTCCCTGCAAGCTTAGTGCTGTTTGCTTGCAGTGAGTCACCACTGAGCCCTTCAGTCATGTTCATTATGCTTTGGCAACCAGTATCCTTGTTCCTATCTCCTGTACTTAAAAGGCAAATAAAATCAATCCTGTTTTATTTTGTAATGTTTACGAAATGTTTCCATAAACAAAGAGTGTGTTGGAAAAACAGGTGCAAGTTGTCTGAGTTTATCACATGCGGGCACATTTCTCAAAGGTGTTGCTGTAATGGTAAGGAGTTGACAAAGGCAAATCTATTGAAAATTTCTTATATAAATTCTAGGTCAGGTCTTTTCATGGGTAGAGACTATGTGGTTCTCTTCCTCCTGAAAAAACAATTTTTTTTCTGAAAGCTTCCATTGTGCTAGATGAAGTAGAGATTAAAAACACTAGCTGCTTTATTCAAAACACGTTTGACTTAAATTACAATAAATTACTTTGCAGCCAGACATCTGAAAGCCATGTGCTAAATAAACCGTACATTATGTTAAAAATCCCCTGAAGTTGTAGGAATATGAGAGGCAAAGAAGAAGAAGATGATTTTGGCAGCTGTAGTCAATACATTGAGGCTGAACTGAGCTTTGCTTACATGGTCCTTCTAAGAAGAAAGACATATGTCTTGAATGTGATTTGAGTATATTGCAAACACAAGCTGATACAGAGGTCACTGCTATTGGCAGATGTTGCTGCAGAACAAGGCACGGGTTCCAGACAGGGAGCTAGAGTCTATTTACCACATATGCACATATGTTCTGGTACATTTTAAAATCACTTAACTGCTGAGCTTTAGTGGTTCCTCTGGCAACTCCACACAAATATGCTGGCAGTAGCAAATGACAGTCACTGCACCCATTTTGCTCCCGTGAATTCTGTTAAAAGCACTTTGTAGAAATCTGCAAAGGTATAGAGCAAGGCTGCTACTGTTGGAACAATAAGCTGACATTATCAAATAGAAATGCACTTCTTTTGTTAACTTCCTAGCTGATTATTATTTATATTAATTTAATTAATATGCCTGATATTTGCAACTGTATTATTCATCCAGGAAATAGAAAGCTCCTCCATCAGCTCGAGTGAAATGATCTTTACCACAGAAAAGAATGCTGCAAGGTGGTGCACATGTTTAGAGAAACAGTGTGGCATGGCAAATTATGCACAGAGTACTCTAATTTCTAAAAAGGGTCTAGGTTTTCAAGCACTTTACTTGAACAAGAAGATTTAATTTATTTGTTATTTTATGAAGCATTTTTATGTGTAGAAAAAGTGCTACTTGTTTGCACATGCTGGTTATGTGGCATTCTTACATGATTTCATGCTTTGCTGATGGAAAATTAGACCCTTGTGTATTATAAAAGAATAGAAGATAGCTATAGAATCAGGATGCGATTGCCTCAGGACATTCTGTTGACAGCTAGAAATATATACAGACAAAGCAATGTCACTGGATGCTAATGTGAACTATACAAGTTGATGAGTACAGTAAATCCCTGTAAAAAGAGAAATCTATACCCTTTTATTTTGCAGGTTTTTGCCTTTAAAATTACCACTAATAACACTTATGTAATTTTGTTACATATAATCATTATTAGGATTATATAATTATGGACATGATTAAGCACAGATATATGTTTTTGATAATATATCTATACTCAGGAAAAAATAACATTTACTTGTTTACCAAACCTTTGCTTCACATTTAGTTGAAGCTGTTATTAATTTAAGGGGGAAATTTGAGTATATAGGGAACGCCAGACTGATCCAGTATTGACTTAAAGAAGCAGTGCTCACTTTTGAAACTAAAGCAAGATACATCAAATTAGCCCCAGCATTACAGGAGCCTATCTGGGCTTTTGATGTTTTCTACATCATCCCCTATAATAAGCCCAGATGTTCCAAATAGATGAGATCTTGGTAAAAAAGCAGGAATTTGTTTCTACTGAGCCTAATTCCATCATTACCAATAGATTGCAATACTGTATCGTTACCAAGGTGTAAATATTTGGTTTGCTGCTTCCATTTTCTGAAAGACTCTCTTAACAACTAAGCTCAAGTCAAGGTGTTTTGATATTTCCTGCTTCTATCCATCTTTCTTATTTGTTTAATCTTTAAAAACACAGCAGATGTGTAAGACTGCAACAACACACTACCTACACAGAAATCTCTGTCTTCCCCAGCTATATTATCATGATAACACTTTGGACATCAAATATTTATCCTAATTGCAATTCTGCTCTAATCTGAATATATTTTATATATCAGCAACACTGTGTCTCCGAGAAGAAAAAAATATTTTGTTCTCAGATACATTGCTGGTGAGGCAGAATCACTCTGACTCTGACCCTGGGAACAAGCGGGCAGCAGCATGGCCTACCACTATATATATTTCATTTGAACTGGTAACCTGAATTTACTTATATGTTTATTATATGTCTGTCTAATTATTTAATTAATTAATCTTATATTTGCTTACTAGGTAAGTATTTACTCATTCTAGCCATTTTATTCCAACTACCTTTGTTCCATATATGGAACTTAGAAAAAGTGCAACACGTGTTAATACCTTGAAGACCTGAAGCTGTCATATGTGTAAATGCCATGCCCTGTATTGGGAGGAATCTTTTAAAGCTGGAAGGAGTTTTAGTATGAACAGGTCAAATGCCTAGCACTTATATTGTCTTCTTTTCTTGTTAGGAAGCAATCATGGGACTAAAATCTGAAATGTATCGAAAGTCATATTTGTGTTTAGAAAAATAATTAAAGGCCAGAAAAAGTTTAATGAACCTAACTGGTTGGTGCAATATAGAAAAGTGTAGCAAAGTTACTAGAGGATAATAAACAGGTTCTAGTAGGGCAAGCTTTAGAAAGCAAAACTCAGATTTTTCAAAATTTTTATATTCTAAATTCTGTATTTAAAAAGGCTTTTACATGCCTTCTTTGAGGTTGACTGTTATAATCTCTAAGTAGTTGCTAATAGATAACGGACAAGAATTATTTTAGGAAAAAAGACCTTCAAGACAAGGAAAAGGAATGGAAGAATTTTTTTTTTCCATAAGAAAGGCTAGCAATGGTTCATGGATTAATCTGTGGTCCTGTATTTTGTAATATGGTTATTAATAAATTACATTTGAAAATATATTATAAATGAACAGAAGATTACTATGGAATCAGGATGTGATTGCCTCAGGGGTAGAGTAAAGCAAGTAATCAAACTTTGCAGAACATTAGTAAAACTTGTGAGGAATTTTAAGAGGACCTATTTAAAGTAGGTAATAGGAAACACTGTGACAAACAAAACTCAAAAATTATTATTATTATTATTTCAGAAACCTTGAAAACTTTATGGGCAGTTCAGGGAATTTATCTGCTCTAGTGTTTGATTGTTGTTAAAAAGGGAATTAAATATTCATATATTAACAAGATGGAGAAAGAATTTAAAACTTTCTAGTGTCAAGATAGGAAATTAAGGTATGATTTTGTAGAAGATTTTGTGCAGCGTCATTGTTGCCCTTGTAGAGATGTGGGGGAAAGCACCAAGGAACAGGAGTGGCATCTTAAAACTGTGCAATGGGAATTTAGTATGTTGTGGTTTAGAGAAGAGAATAACAAAGAACAATTTAGGATCAGATAAAAGATAAAAAGGTGGTAATGGTCTGTTCTTGCCTTGCAAAGCAGAAGGATGGCCAAAATTGAAGGGCAGTCAATCTAAATCTTGTAAATAGAAATATATCTTCACATACAGATTAAGCCAAGGATCTGGTGTTGGGAGGTCACAAGTTTGATGGAAATCCAGTACGGGGTGGAAATTTATCAAATTAACAAATGTATCCAGATAATCCTGAAAGAACTAAAAAAACCTTTCTGGAACACAGCAGCTGACTCATCAGAAAAGAATCCAATCTTGGAAAGAACATAAATTCTTCAGATTCAGCTTTTGTACCAAATGTTAGCCATTAGGAATATAGAGGCTGTTTTCCTGGGGACAGGTGGTCTGCTTTCTGACTAGACTGGAGTTTCTTGCCCCACTTTCCGAGGAGGTGTGTAGTGTTGACAAGTGTCAGGGTAGCAGTTGCTACAATAAATGAAGGGAATTTTGGCAAACTATTCTCTAGTAAGATATTTCCTGTGCTCCTGATAAATCCTTTCTAGTTGAGAAGCCTTCCCTGGACTCCTCGGAGTAAGGCTGCCCTGGCTAGCCGTTACTAGCCACTTCCAAGCCTACCTACCCCCAGCTGCTCTGGGCTCCAACTGCAGAGGAAGAGGGAAAATCTGGGCAAGTGTAGCCATGGTTACCAGTCCAGGGAATGAACAGATTTTAAATATGTTAATACTCACTGATGCTTTTATGTAAAAAGTACTGAAGAATCTTTTGGGCAAATGCATTCTAATAGCCAGTTCTCCCAAGATGGTAGTCACCTATCCATTGAGAGCTACTTGCATGTACCTCCACTTATGTTGTGTAATGCCAGTATTTTCATCCCTCTATGGAAGGTCCTTGTTGAGGATAAGGACTTGAACAAATTGAACATGTAGAAGTGCATTAATAAATAAATTTCACTGGTACTGCATTTATTTTATGTAGTACTTCATTAATACAAATGATGTTTCTTCCCAAATTCCCATCTCCTGATTTTCCTTCTTCATTCCATCCTTCCTATCTATATGATGTTGTAATTCATCAACACAAGCTTCATGATACTGTTACGAATAATTAACTGAGCTGTGGAACCAAGATACTTTATACCATACAAATTGGTTCTATATTAAAATACTTATAATCCATAAATAAAATTCAAATTAGACATTAGCACAATTAAGATCAACTTTGCATACATAAGCATCATATAACCTTTTCTATAGCCTCAAATAAACTGGAAACCCCTAAACAGCATTGCTCTAAATTAGTCGCATTCAGGTTTGTATCCCTTGCATACTCAGGTTCCTATTTAATTAATGAAGAATTAACATAAAATGTGGAGTAAGAGTTTGGAAGCAAAATTTTCTTTTCTGGACACGGATGTGTTAACAGAGGTCAGTATCTATATGTTAGCACCTCTAGTGTTAGAAAATGCTAGGAATGCTTTTAGGAACCATCAGACAGTAATTTTACTAGCTGCAATTTTTAAAAGAACAGCTATAAGGACAAAGCAGCTAAAGTTTATTTCTCTTTTACTGTTTTAACATCTCACTCTTTCCATTAAATTGTAATGGAGTGAGTAGCCACAACTCTCACCTTTAACCCATCCTGCTTCCAAAGTTTTCTGTGAAATCACTTCAAATTTATTATACAAAAAGCGTCATCTGAAAAAATTGTAAAATTGGCCAAAAATTACTATCTTAATATTATCTTGTTGCATCCATACTTGTTATTTAACTGTTTTCTGTTATGTCTTTAAAATTAACTTGTAATTAGTATAATTGTTTTTTGAAAGACTAGATTCTTTCTTTGTTATAAGTCTATAGACCTCTAAGGAAATGGATGAGAAATACATATTTTGATTTAATTTCCCTTTTTCGGGAATAACCTTAATATAATATATGTATATACATATATTTACATAACATATTTTAATATATAATACTTCTAACATACCATTCCGCATTAAGAAACAAATTTTTAGTTGAAAGACAAACTAGTAGCATTTCAGAGAAAAAAAAAAATGAAAATATTGTACCACTTTGTGATTAAAATATAAAGGCAAAATGGCAGAGTTCAAGCAGTTGTTGAAAGAAGCAAAATTTTATGAATCTTTGTGTAGTGAGAGCTCTGTGTCAAACCAAATATTGGAAGATAGAAGGCTAGTGGAATTTTTCCTTTTCATCCAGGATACTGACAGTATTTCTAGCCCTGCCTCTTAAATCTGGAAGATGTGGTGATAACGATCTATTTAAATTAAACAGTTGAATTTGTGACTTGCTCATGTTAGGTGAAAAGTGTTACCTATATTCATAAATGGCCCAGGGCCAAATTCAGCCCATATATATGCCCCTTTCCAGACCACTGAATGCCTCTAAAATCAGAACATGGCCATCACACTTGATAAATTGTAAATGGAAGCAAACCTTCATATTTCTGTGTTCAGTTATGCATTCTTAAACCAGAAAATGAGCCGAGTACTGGACAGAGCATACACCCCTGGAGCCACTCAGAAGACATATGGCATAATCCAAGGCAGGTGTTTGTAAATCCAAAAGATCACATTAGACCCCTTAGGCTACAATCTGAATGACAGCAGTGGGATTTTGTAGTTTATCTAGGACCCTAAATTAAGTTGTCACCCTTAATTTGTGGGATAACATCTACCAGGGACAAAAGCAAGTTAGAAACTTTTTCTTCTTTTACAGATTCAAGTATTACAGTTACTGAATTCTCTTACTTGTAATGTATGTGTTTAAATCATCATTTAATTCCTAGTTAAGACTTTGTTATCTTTTTTTTTAAATTTATTTCTAATAATAGAAATAGATGTCCAGTGAACAGTCAATGACTATGAGATTTTCGAGATTGTCTGGGACATGCAGTTGTTCTTTTCCGGCTAGATCAGTCGAACACATACTGAATTATGGAAACTCCCTTTGATTGATGAGTTCGGATCAGCTTTGGCACATGAACATTAAAAAGGAGTAGATGAATACATATAAACCATTGAGCTTAGCAGAAAGTACTGCTCAACACTGTAAACTGCCAACTTTATCATCTTTAAGTAAAAAATACAGTTTTTCTTCCCAACAAAGACTTTTTATAAAAGCAATAAGGTAACTGCATGAAGTGTGCTTATCATGATATAATCACACCCCAGGGGGAATGAGAGGTGCTCGGCTGCACCTCATGCTTTGTAATGACCCAGGGGTGTGATTATCTTATGATAACCACACTCCCTGTCATGCCTTATTGCTTATATATTCCACATGTCATAATGAATCCTGAAGCACTTTCTAGGCCTTGTAGCAAAGGCAATGACTTTGAAGTATAGGAAGTAGTCAGATTTTCTAGGTACATACAGATTAATATTGTATACATTAGGAAGAATTATGAATGACTACTTATCTGTACTAGCCAGGCCATAGTTTTTTAACTGTTTCTAGGTTCTGTAGGTTTCATGTGGTATGTTATGGGAATGTGCTTAAATTGTTCTCTGGAAGGGCAGTACAAGAAGTATGAAAGGTTGACCACCATACTTCAGGACCATGGGGAAAGATAGCAGCAGTGACATTGCCACCTTTGCACTTTCCTGTTGGGATAATTCTGTGAAGTCATATAGAACTATAATAATCTGATTTTACCACAAAAATCTTTGTATGTTTATGAGCTATTTAATTGAATATTGATGTAACTGAGTAAAAAAATCTGAACTTTGATATGCAAGATATTTTCAGAGGAAGCAAAAGAGCTTGAGAGACCTGTATTTACAATGCTGACTGAATATCTCATCAATTTATCTTTTACTGAATCAATATGGAGTTGTGGGTTATTTGGAAACATTATTTAAAAATAATCTGCACCTCAACAATAAAAATAGTAATAAATCCTAATGAAAATGATTGGGGTTAATAACAGGTCCATAAGGAACTGGGAGATCAAGAGGCTTCTGAATTCACAATTAAGGGTTGACATAAAAGACAACAGGATAATAAACTAAGCAATTATCTTTGATATACCTTATGGTATAACAGCACCACAGGGTGAATCTGTACCTCAGGGGATGGGCTTCTCAGTAACTTTGCAACCTTGTTAATCTGATGTATGTAGCAGTCAATGTTTAAATACTACTACACTTGTCAGGAAAATCTACAGTCCTGTTTTCTTCCTGTCATCATAAATGGATTGATAAAGATGATGGCCTATCATTACGGCCATTGATTCATTGCAAGTGTCAGCTCTGAGATCAGCTAAGTTAACTGCAGGCCACCACAAGTTACTCTGTGTGTCTAAAATAAAGCTTATTTAGTTCCATAGTGTGCAAATGGAGTATTACTGATTACCATAAAGGTCAGACATGCACATTTTAACTGGTGGTAATGAGTAGTTTTAAAGATGTTTGAGTCTTTTCTTAATCTTGCCATGTCACAAGCCTTCTATTGTTATGCACCAAAGAATGTGCCTTTAATTGAACCATTTGCCCTATTTTATCTTGATCATAGTGATGTTAGTGCTGATAAACGCCTACCACATGTCCGAATAATTACTAGTCTTCAGTATATTGTGTAGTGAAGTAACACAGAGTTTGTCTGTAAAACAAAAAGGCTCCAAAATGTTGAAAGCAACATTGAAATAGTTTTGTGTACTGTACCAAACTGCTCTAAATGTGAACCCTCTGAAGGCGGAGTATAAAAAATAATTTTCAATTCTGATTAATAAAAATGCAATCTCTTGCAGCTTCACATACAACAGTTCTGAGCAATTGGTTCCTCTTATATTTCATAAGAAAGAGCTGTGTTAAAAAATGGTGAGGTCAAATAGTTCAGAATGGTGATAACCACAGATATTAAAACAGTTGCATAAAATATTATTTGTGTGTATAGGTGTGTATTTCAAAAAAAGTTGGAAGAAATCTACTAGTTCTCAAAGTCTGAGTGTGACAAAGTCAGTATCACTGCAAATTTAACCTCCACCCCCTCCATCTTTCAAGGCTATATGTTTAATGCAGAGTTATTTATAATATCCTGAAATAATACCTTTCCAATTCCCTTCTCTCCCTATCAGATAAAAAACCAAACAATGTCATCAGTGTCTCCACAGAGGTGAGAAATTTTACAAGACAATGTAAATTACAAGATCACTATGATATGCTAGGGTAACATTTTTAGTTGTTCAGTTTCAAATAGCAGTGAAATCCTTGACAAAGTAGAGAGTTCCCTTGTCTTTGCATTTTTTTTATTTTAAAAACATTCCAAAATATTGATGTTACCACCATAGGGGTTATCTAATTTTTTTATCATTATTCTCAACAGTTTCTTCTTTTTCTTTTCCTTTTTTTTTTTTTCTTCAGAGAGAGGTCTTCTATTTGCCAAATTTTACTTTTCTTTAATTCCTTGTAAGTCTTTTGTAGCATTCCAGTCAAACAACACACAAAAATGCAAACCTAAGTGGAACAAATGAAACTTTTCTGAATTCTTTCACAAGCAAAAATTCTCTAAGATGAAACTGTCTGGGTTCATATACCTCTACCTGATATATAAATGTCCTGAAACCAAATAAGAAAAAAGGAAAAGTGGGTTGACTTGTTTTTTGTTGGATTACGGTTTTTATGCATATCAAAGTCAAATGAACAGCAAATTGAGAAGAATTCACTTATGGTTAGAAATGCAGCGATACTCATAACTACATAATTGTGTAAATCTGTCCTTATTTATGTGAACTTCTTGTAAGATTTACTTCAGGGTATAACCTGTGAAGTGTTAATGATCTTACACTTGCAGTCCTGACTGTCATATCAAATTATAGTACTGTTGGGCTTATTTTTCAAGTAGTTGCAACATGGATTCAACTTTGCTGTAACTACTACTAAGCAATTCATTACATGGATTAGAATCATTGCTGATTATTAAAATTAGTAATATGATATCAGTGGCTGAGGTATATGATTCTGTTGCCGATACATAATTAGATGGTTTTTTAATATAATCATGCATAAAAAAGGTTTTTCATAAAGTTATACTGTGATTCAAATAATTTTATTTTGAGCTAATTTAACAAAAAATCAGTAACAAATATAAAAAAGCTACCAGGTATTTATCTTCCCCAAGATAGAAGAATTTTTCAGATAGTTTTGCTTGTAAAAATGTATGCTTTCATATGCCCTTAATAGCAGAGTGTGGCAATGTAAAAAATGACAGATTTTTAATCCATATTATTAAAGTTTCTGATTGTGAGTCTATTCTCATAGAATATTTTCATTCCATGTCTGTGGTATAGGTGTTACCAATGTACCCAAGTGAGAGAAGTATCAACCTTTCTTTATGACATGTCAGTACAGCTAGAAAATTATTAATTGGGTTATTTATGACTCTTGAACTGTAAGATTGCTGATGTATATATATGTATATTTATACAATTTATATAAAGATTGATTGTGCAGCAGGAAAAGTTTTCATAGAAAACATGTTTTTAGGGCAGGAATAGCAAGCTTACCAAGTGAAACCATGTTGTGGTTTGACACAGGCCCAATACCGGGCACTCATGAATGTTCCTCACTCCCCCTGCCCTGCCACAGCTGAGCAGAGGAGAGAAAAAGAAATTAACAAAGGGTTCGTGAGTTGAGATAAGGACCAGGACAAAAGCTTCAGGGCCAAACAGGTTCAACTTAAAGTTGCAAAGTGGCTTTATTACTACCGGAATCAGAGGAGGAAAATGAGAAGTAAAAGAGGCCCTTAAAAACATCTTTTCTCCCCCCAACCCCTCCGTCCTTCCTACTGACAGGACAGGGAGACAGGGGCTTTGGTCAGTTTATCACCTGAGGTTTTCTTCTGCTGCTCCAGAAGAAGAGTCCTTCCCCTGTGAGGCCGTGGGGCCCCTCCCATGGGAGACAGCTCTCCATGAACTTCTCTAGCTTGGGTCCACTCTCACAAACAGCAGTCCTGTCAAAACGTGGGTCTCTCCTTCCCCGGGGTGCAGCCCTCCAAGAACAGACTGCTCCAGTCTGGAAGCAGGGCCCCTCTCTCTCTACTGGGTCTCCCACTGGATCACAGCCTCCTCCAGGCATCCACCTGCACCAGCATGGGCACTTCCCTCACGGCTGTGGGTGGATCTCTGCATCCCCTGTGGATCTCTATGGGCTGTGGGTGGATCTCTTCATCCCCCACGGGTCCCCGAGGGCTGCAGGGACACAGCTGCTTCACCATGGTCAAGTCATCAGCACTGCCTGCAGAGGAATCTCAGCTCCAGGGCCTGGAGCACTTCCTGCCCCTCCTTCTCCACTGACTTTGGTGTCTCCGTGTTGTTTTCCTCCACATGTTCTCACTTCTTCCTCTTCTCTGACTAGAAAAAACTGTGTATCTTTGTTTTGATTCTCTTCTAAAATATGTTATCACAGAGGCATTACCACCACCTCTAATTGATCCAGAAAAGCCTCCTCCTTTCCTGTTTAAGTTGATTTTAAGACCTGTTAGAAGACCTGACAGTCAAGGTATAATAGAGGTTGGTGACTGCTATGCAGAGGCACTTTAATGTTTTTTAGATATTCTAATTAAAATTTATCTCTTACTTTTATATGCCACTATGTTGAAACATAGAGGCACTCAGGTTATATGAGCATCCCATCATCCAGGAAGGAGAAAAGAACAAATAAAAAAGGATTTATTCTTCCTTATCTCAAGTAGTAGTACCTACATGCTCTTGTAGCCAACTGACTTGGAATTTATTCCCACCAAGGACCCATGTGTGTATATATGTATATACTGATTGGCAGCTGACCTTTGGATAAGAACTTTTGTGAAACTTAGATGACAGTGGGAAGGGAGTTTCTGATTCTCTGTGTGTGTACTCGTATTGCCCCAAGTGAATGAGGGTCCACAGAGAAGGAAGACAGTTATTAATGATGATAGGAAACTCTTCCTTAGTTCTAATGGTATGTATTAATCACCATTTTAGTTTCTGTAAAATCAGAAATTAAAATGGTGGATAGCTGCCTTTTTATATTTTTTAAAAAATCCTTATAGTGTATGCCCATAGCTGAAAATCAAATGCCTCTGTGCATGATGCTTGGATCTCTTTTGCAAGACAACTTGCAAAAGGAAATTCCTGTTAGAGGAGCTCAAGCCTTTTGCTGTCACAACATAGGCAGCAGGTGCCATAAATACGAGCTTTTATTAAGAGTAGCAGAAAGTGTAACCCGTGAGGATGGTATCCTATTGAATACATGGGATCTGTTTAGATGTTTGATGTTGCATGTATAGAGATTAGGCTTAATAGAAATACATGGCTAGAGATGTTCCCTAAAGTAGAAAACTTACTTTTTTATTGATTTCTGGAGACACCTAGAAGTGAAAGAAACACAGTCCAAGACTTATTGTGATTTTGCAGTGCAGCTGTTCACAGTTCTTTGAGTTGAGCTGACCCATGGCACAGAAGAGGATCTAAAACCTTGTGCCTCACACAGATGGTGTGTAAGGGACCTAGAAAGCCATGGATAGAGCGGTCATTGTTGAGTTTGCAATTCTAATCCACACAACTTGTACACTGACCATGCAATTATTGTTGTAATTCCTATAGGAACCCTGGAATAAGAGAGTTTTTCTTTTGTGTGTATGTGGAAATGTACTTCCAGCATCCTTCTTCTTCACACACTGATTTGTGAACACTGGGCACAGGTAATGTGCTCTTCCAACTGCTCACTAGGCACAGGTAATGTGCTCTTCCAACTGCACACAGAATCTGCCAAGTTTCATTGCACAATATTTTTTATTCTTTTGATGTCTTTCAATGGTACAATGACAATTATTGCTGGTTAAAAGTAAATGTGTTCTTTACCATTCTCTTTTAACCACATTGTAAATCATCATTTTAATATATTTTGTTAAATGTGGTGAGATCTAAGTCTGTGGTGTTAAAAATATTTTACTGCTCTTTGTGCTTGAGGCATTTCTAGCAAGCTAGAAGATCTTTACAGGCATTGACAAGTTGTACTGTGTCTGTGGAGAAATGATTTAGAATAAAGAAAATATATTTTTAATATAAAATAATAAACAAAGATTTTTTGCTGTGAATTAATAGAATTAATATTTAATAAAATCCCTGACTTATTTTGTTTATGCAGCTTCTGTCTCTGTCAGTTTTGTCCATTGCTCAGTGTTATTGCCAAAGAGCATAAGTGATTTTTTTCTTAGAAACCCTGCAATTGATCAAAGTACACATCTTTTACAAACCTCTCAAAATTCATAATACTGGTGGTAAGATGTGGCACATGGGTTTTTTTAAAGCCAATTTTCATTTTAATGTTTTATCAGTCCTTTTGTGTCACTGTACAAAATGATACAGGGTGTCTGACATCAAAATCAGCAATACAGATTGCCTTTAAAAATAAAGAATGTGTTGCCTCTGTCTGAGACCTAGTTATGTCTCATATATAACAGAAGGCACCTTTTGTTCTTTAGTTAATTAGCTCATTATACTGTAGGTACATAATTCTTTAAGCAAATTCATTTGAACAGGAATCAGAAAAAAGTTATGGATGATAAATTCAGACAGTGCAAAAATGCTAAAGATGTTGACTTTCCATGAAAAATGCATGTGGTAGCATGAAAGAATTCAAGCTTGTGGAACAAATGCTCCTGTAATGTTTTAATTCCTATCAGCAGAAAGACTTTCTATTGTTTGTAAATAAAAAGGAAATATTTCACTGTGGCACTTCCATCTGTTACCTTAACAATAAGTGAAGTCATGCAGTTAATCACAGCATTTTGTAAAAAAGGAATTAAACTCGAAGCTCTGCTCTTATATCCCCATGCAGTTATAAAACACTTACCCACCAAGAACAACTGATTCTGGCTGTTAGTGTTGTGTTTCAATTCCAGTATGGGCTAGTTCAGAACTCAAAGACATGGATTTCCTACTGAGTGCTGAGATCTGCTGCCAGGAATGGCTTCTGTCCAAGGAAATGTGCTACCTTTTCAAGATAAATGTTCCTGGGTGAAAGAACGATGGGACTGCAGAATGTGTTTTCTCACAACATATTTATTGAAGTTTAATCTTCCAAGTATTTAATTTAAATGTGCTATCAAACATAATAATAAAGGGAAATGAAAAATCTTGGAGCTAGCTTCATAGCTCAGACCTCTAATCCTTTCCAGTACTCATGGTTTGCTCTTCTGAGGGCTGTAATTCCCGTCGATGTGAGGCTCTCAGAGCTGGCAGTCAGGCTATCAGGAACAGCCCTGCCAGGCAAATTTTCATTTAGGCTGCTAAATAAAAGCTGCTTTTACAAATTTCAACTTTGACTGGTTTTTTGGGTTTTTTTTAATTAAAGACCTTGATCTTCCCTGGGGAAGGGAATCTGGGGTAATAGTGGCACATACTGGGAAGTCTAAGGTCATTGTATTTATCTGTGCAGCTCACCTTGAAGTAGACAATATGCTATTTTGGAAACCTTATCGCTCTGGGGATTTTTTGCTGGTGAGTATACTCAGTCATCCGGTCTAAGCATCCCTAGTGGTGATGTAGAGACAGTAAAGTTTTATATTCATTATAGAGGATTCCTGAGGAAATCTGAAAAAACTGTTCAAAGGCAACCTGCAGTTTAAAGAATATCAGCGACACTTCATATTGCTTCTCAGAGTGGGAGTTGCTGCAGTGAAAACATAGCCTAGATGAAGCTTACCTTGCTTTAAGTGAGGGAAATTCTATCTGCTAAAAACCAAAAAATTGCATGCAAACTATGCAAACTTTACCATATGACATAGATTCGGGAAAGGTGGTGATTTTTGAAATATGTATGATTGACTCTGCAACCACCTTATGTTTGAAACCCCCGTTTTCACAAAGAAATGGAAGGTGTGCGGGCTAGGGACAAATATTTTAGCAAATGAAAGACAGGCAAAGGCTTCTTTTGCTCCTGTGCCTGAAACCCATTCCTATTTCAGCCCTAAAATGGAAGCACCCTCTGCTGGTTCCTATGGTACATGATTTTATATCTTTACACTGCGGTACCTACAAGATGCTCGTCAAATTGCTCTAACTTAGTTTTCTGATGATATTTCTGATCTGCAGAGTTCAGTTTACTGCTCCAAAAAGTACCCATGCAGCTAATTGCACAGGAGTTCCTTCTCTTTCTTATGCTTTATGGTAATGGTTCCACTCTTAAGCCAGGATCAAAGACTAGATGAATTATCTTTAAATTACTCTTAGTGTTTCATGTGAGCAGATAGAGCAACTTATAGTCACATTCCTTGCTGAAAGATGTTTGTTAATTTTTAAAACATATTACCTTGAGCAGAATTGCAGGGAGGCATTTGAAAACTTTTCTAAGCATTAAGACACAATAAATGAGTAGGCAAAACCATGTTTCCAACTGATCACAGTTGAGTAAGTTTTTTCATTTTTTTGAGTGAATGAGTTCATTTTTTATGTTGATTTGTTCATATTTGCTTGTTTTTCTGCCATAAGTGAAAATACAGAATGACTGTCCATATGCTTCTACCAGATTTGGCTATCAGCATTTTATTATTTTAATATTTTCTTCCCTGTTTTTTTTTTAAATAAAGTAAAAAAAAAACCCAAACCAAGGACCCAATCAAGTGATTTTCATATATATTCTATATGAAGTGTTGCGTCAGATTGCACTAGTCATATCAAAGGAAACCAAAAGAATATGTTTGAAAGTATCTTAGAAACAAGTATATTTCAGTCTAAAATATAAAATGGCCAGGACAGGATATTAGAAAGGCTGTCCTATCCTTTTCTAGTTGCTTTTTTTGCCAGCAATGACTTTGTCTTGCCTTAGTCCTCTCAAATAGAGCTGAATTATACAACACTGCATGGTGGAATATATTTTCAAATTTTGTCCTAAATGAGGAAGAAAAGAGCTTGATCCAGGATGGCATTGGAGCACATGCCTAAGAACTGAATGTGTGCATGGCTATGTGGTCTGATGGACTGAGCTCTTGAGCACTAGTATTTCTTCAACCCAGTTTCCAAAGAGATTTTATCTGTTCAACACAGCTTTGAATATTTTAGTGTACTGTTTAAATAATGGTAGCAGGGCTTTTTGACTTCCTCCTGCCAATGAATCTATCAAATAGATTTGCTGCTGGCAAAAAGGGAAATTTATCTTGGTTTTGCTTTTTTTTTTTTAGAGAATAATTTGGAGAACAAAGTGAAAGTTGGAGCTCCCCCAGGTTGTCAGCTCTATGACAGCCCGAGTAGTACTGCTGTGGTCAGGGTCTGGGCTGTGGGGCCAGCTGGGGTGAACCAGAGCCTCCTTTTCCAAAGCTTTAGATTTTCATGATGGAATTCACTCTCAGGATGAAGGGAGAGGAAACCATCAGCATCTGTTTTTTTTCGTGGAATGTAGTGAGAATGCCCAGCTGGACCACAGAAATTGAATCTATTGGCATTTATATTTTTCTTCCCATCATGGGAAATGCTTAGTGCTTAAATTTGACTTAGAGTAACAAAAGATGTTATGCCTATGTTAACTGGAGAGTGGGTTATAATATTTAGTGTCCATTTAAATATTACTTCAATAATGAGAAATGGTCTTCATCTATCTTAAAATAATGTAAATTATCCCTAGACAAAAAGTGGTAGAGTAGCTGTGAATGTAAGTGAGGGAAAGTTCAGGAAGTTTATGTTATAAGAGAATGAAACTTTGCAATTCCAGTTAATATGGTAATATAAATTGGTCTGAAAAGGTAGAATATTGCAGAGTCTGATAACACAGTGTTAGCATAACATTCCAAAACTGAATTTAATGTAGAGAAGTCACCAGTCTGACACAGAGCCAGGTGGAAAAATATTATAGAATTTTAATATTTCATTAAGCTTCTTAATGAAAATTAAGCTTCTTAATACATAGTTTTCAGACAAGTTTTACTATTTTGATGTGTATTAGAATTTTTGAAGTCACCATCCATTGATTACATGATGAATTTAAGTCCCTAAAATCTTATCAGTAATACAGTTTATTCATATGAAGACAAGCATAGGTCGAGCAATATTCAGAGGGAAGAGGGATGTTTTTAAGACAAGACAATGCATAACAAAGAGAGACCAAGACACCAGAGAAGAAGCTTTTTCCTCAGATGTGATAGAAATTGCTTAGAGTGCAAATGCATTTAAGAATTACATTTTTGTTTATTGCAGGATAATCATAAATCTCTTTTCTTGATCCTGCAATCTACTTCACTTTGCAAGGTCCTCTCCTACAACTCCAGGATTTTGTGTTAAACCTCTGTTTGCAGCATCTGAATGTTGAAGAGTTACTATTTTCAATTATATCTAACAACTTGGCATTTCTCTGAGTTGATCTTACAGGACTGACCAGCACGCCTAACTCAGGAAATTTTCTCGAATAGCCCAGCATCCTGATTTTTGTGTGTCCTTAAACATTAACGGCTTTTCTAGTTTTCTATTTCAGTTAAGATCTATTTTAGTCATCAAGACCACTCTAGAAATAAGAGAATTATATGTGAATATATTAAATCTGGGAATTACAAAACATGCAAGTTCAGGGAAATTTTTTTCAGTATACTTTTCCTGGTTTGTGGCAGTGTCTCTATGCTACTGTGCCTTGTGTGTAAACAGACCTATTTAGGGCATATTTGAGAATGGAGTTTTAGGGAGACACTGACTGCATTTGTCATGAAGTGGGTGGTTATCCCATGACATTTTTCCTAGGGAACCACAGTAGAGCACTAAGAGAATACTGAAGTTCCTTTGTAGAAGTATTTCAGAACCTTTTATAAGACTGTGAATTGTGCTCTCTTCATTAAGTGGTAGAGACAGCAGAAAAATCAAAAAGGGAGTCATGTTGAGTGAATGAATGTTGGAGTAGTCATATGGATGGTACTGCAGCAGCTACTCTTTTCTCTCTGCAAAACGGTCAAGCCCAAGGGAGGGAGAATTCACAGACTCATAGAATTCCTCAAGTATGAAAAGACCTTTAAGATCATCAAGTCCAACTGTTAACCTAGCCCTGCTAAGTCCACCACAAAAAAACATGTCTCTTTCAAAATTTCAACTTAATTTTAGGAAATAACACTTAATGCTAAGAGACTTCTGTGGCTTCAATCCTTGGAACTCAGATACACTCTCCAGTGCTCATCTTATGTTTTCTAGACATGAAGACATCTTTTCTAAAACATTTGTAATGTGAGTACTCTTTATATTTAAGGTGCTTCTGCATTAAAATCTCTTAAATTATCTTATTTGCAAAGGATATTTTTTCCTTAGGAGACATTGAAAATGTGCTTAAATGGACTGCAGTTAGTCCCTCAAACAGAAGTTTGTTTCCATTACAAAATTCTGCACTTAGAAAAGCTCTGTCCACAGGCAAAAGTGGAATTTAAAAATTCTGAAAAAGATGAAAATTTGAAAGAATATTCTGCATAAAAATAGAGAATCAAAAGAATTCAAAGAATCAAAAAGAAGCAAAGCAACAGACCTACATACATTTTCACACTCACCACATGGTGCTTTGGGACACCATATCTTTGCACAGCAAATATGGGCCATAAGAAATGTATGTGAGAATTAACAGAGCGAATGCTACCTGATGATGCCCAGTCTGAGACTCTGATCTGTGGAGCCAAGCAAGAGCAGGACTTGTTGCCCACTATGGAGAGCCTTACACTACAGATCTGGTGTCCAAAGCTTTGCAGAACTTCTACAAACCATCATTATTCTCCTGGTACAGTCGGTGAAGATGAGGCAGGGAGTTTAATTCTTCACTGAAGTTCAAACTATGTATCATTTTAAGAGAAAGAAATAAAACTTCTAAGTCCCAATTTCCATTCTTCTATTCATCCCACTAGATTTTGCTGTCTCACAGCACCACATAAAGGGAAAATGAAATAATTTCTATTTTTTTCTTTCCTACAGTGGTACTACCTAAAAATAACTAAGATGATTTTTCTATAAACTAATTTTTTTAAAGTGTGACAATAGATGGAACAAGTAAGATTCACGAAACATTTTTAGATTTTTATTAATTTATAACACTGTTGAAATAGTAGTTTCTTGCAGAAATGCTGAATTATTACACATTACCATAATATTGATTCTTTTATACAGACCGCCCTACAATTCACTGCATCTCTGTTTTTTCTTGTCACTGGTGTGGATGTATCCTGCTTATCTTGAAACTTAAACAGTAAGTGCTACTGCAGCTTCCTTTGTTTGTTATACAAAGGAAATAAACACCCTTTTGTTACCTTTGCTACTGTACTTTGAAAGTGCATTGAAATGGAATTGCAAAGTGTCTGGTTTCTTGAGTTCCTCTTTTGATGAGCATGCTTACAGCTGGACTGTATGGTGCTAATAGCTTTACAGTAGGAAAAAAGGGTTCTTGTTTAACCCTGCTAAAATCCTAACCTAGTGTAATATATTAACCTTTTGCCAGTGCTCAGCTAAGAGGGAAATGGGGTTCTGTATTAATGTACTAGCTTTTAAAAGACAAATCACTGTATCTACCCTAGATGCTGTGGTGACCAAGTGGAACCCTAAAAGAGTTGAAAGGGCTTGATACCAGAGGGGAACATTTTAGGGTTTTATTATTTTGTTTTACTTTATTTTTAAATTTAATTTAATTCATTTTAACATTACTCTTCTTAGAGAAAGCTAGCATCTCCTGCAGATATCGTGATTTGATAACACTGAACCCAGGGTATGGCCTTTTCCTAGATTGAAGAAGCAAAAGTTTCAGTTCAGCAGTGTAGATTTGAGGACATTTTATTCCCCAGTTGCACCTTCTGATGCCAAATATCCCAATGCCCTGTGCAAATCTGACAAGAAGAAGACACCAGAAAGAATGAAATTGCATTCAAAAGAGCTTAAAATCTTCATAGGAGGACCTTGTTAACACTACTTCTACACCTTAAGATCTGAAATCATGTGTTTTGATGGAATATAAACTTATGGAAATCATTTTGAGAGGCATAAGTGTAGCCTAACTTAAAAAGAGGAGCAGTGCTTTGCAAAATCCCTCAAGAGAGCCTGAGCTTCTTCATAGTAATGAAGAAATGTCAGTGGAAGTTGATGGTGCGTGTGTGCATGTGTATGCATGTTGCAGGGAAGGGGAGAAAGGAAGGAGGCAGCCTCCAGAATTTTTACATTTCAAATGTCTTTTGGAAATCACTTGTGTACTCTAACACATGGTCCCAAACTCTTTCTGTGCTATTAAAAACGGTCTGCATACAAATCAGTCTGCTGTAAAAAATTACTTTGACAATAGCAGTTTTAAGTGGTTGATGGCTTCAAGTATGCAGGATCTCCCTTGGCTCTTGATCCAGTGTGTAAGAGAGGATGTTTATCTGTTATACATGCATTCCTGTGATGGTAAAATAGAGCATATTCTTCTCTGTTGTTTCTCCTCTGGTTTAGTCTCCATGACTTTTTGAGGCAGATGAAAGTATTGTTCAGTTTATACAGCACCACTATCTGTTAGAAATTGTGTAATGTCTCTTCTGAAAACTGTAGAAGTTAACTGAAGCATTTCAGAAACTTGAATGGGCTTTGAATCTCACCCATATTCCCTTCCTCAGTTTACTCATTGGTACATTTCTCCCCCAAAATAAAATAATGTACATCACACTGTACATATAATTTGTCTTTATACAAGCCCTGTTCAGTTATTTAATATTACATCTGGTGAACCTAAGGCAAAGACTGCTAAGCATCTCGGGTTTGTCCATAACTGGAAGCCTTGTACCTGGACACAGACTCTTAGGTTTGTCTGTCCTTTGTCTGTCCATTAAACCAGAGCTGCCTTCTCAAATTTATCATCCCTTCAAAAACACAACTTTGCTGAAATATAAAAACATTTAATATCTGGTAACCAAGGTTCTATAGTTTGTATAGAGTAAGGTATGTTTTCTACAAACTAACAAAACCACTTTGAAGCCACAAATACACGCTTCTAAAGATATATATATATGCGTTTTTTTTTTGTTTTTGTTTTTGTTTTTTCAAATAAAGCTTTGAAAAAGAAATATCCACTAAACTGAGAAACGTACATTTTTAATAGGAAAAGAATCTGTGAGAATAACTGTAAGAAATTAGAATTTAATTTTGAGGAGTGAATGCACTAAACGCCCAAAACACTGCATTGATTTTCCAGAGCTTTATTCTGATTTTTCTTGTTCCACAGAGTGCTGTTTGCCTCACGGTGTGAAGCATGCTACCATGCCATGTTGTTTGCCCAGGCACTGAGCAGTTACTTGCATCAGACAGCTGCCGAGAGTCACATATGAGTGATGCTGGCTAACACTGCAGCATAATGTGGCCGCTCCCCTGCTTGCCCTCCCTTACAATTCTCCAGGTGCCTTTCTCCAAAAGAAAGTTGAATGTATCGTTAGAGCTTTTGCTATTGTTGCTTTGGCTTTTAGAAAGTTAACTGAAACTTGGAGAGCTGAGGGCCTGTACTACTTTATGACCCTTAAATTCCCAGTATTGCCTTTTTGTGCTGCCTATTCCAGACTGAAAAATTTTGAATAGGATTTGCACCAGGGACCTTTAATGCATCATTTTACCCCTCTTTATTACACTATGGCAGCCAAGCATGTCAAGTGTTACAATAGTAGGGCTGGTAAAAAGGAGAGCTATAAAGTTGAAAGTAGTACTGTATTAGTAGCCATTGTGAAAGAGTTTTAGGAAGATGGACTGAATGATTATTTTCAGCTATTAATCTTGTTCTGTGATTGCTCACATAGCTTCTGGTACACTGAAATTTTTAATTTTATGCAAGAAACAGGCTCTTTCCTTTTGCAATTTATTAGTGCTCATCCTCGTATTTTCTCATTTAGAAATGGCTTAACTTAAGGCAACATGAAAAGATTGCTGGATGTGGAAAGAACTTTGTAGTGCACTGCATCGCGATTGTTCAGACTTCAAAGCAACCCTTAGAAAAACTGTAAATAAGGACTAAGGCATAAAAATATACCAGCACCTGGGAATACTCAGCACACTGCACACCAGAACAGAATCCAAGCCCTGGCAAAGAGCCAGCCGCCAGGGATAAATCTGGAAGGGCTTCATACATGCTGAAGAACCGATCCACTTTGAAACAAACTAGGTGGGTGTACTTATCTCCTTGTCACATACTATAGCAATTTTGCTACTTTGAATATAAAATAAGTCTTGTCACAATGTTATAGACCACGAACTAACAATCTGAGTGCACAGAGCTAAAATTCGGAGTTTGTAGGCACCTCTCCCACCCATCCAGAAAGAATTTTTGTGTGTTTGTAATTTTTATTGGGCAGCAGTATAGGGACATTCAGACCTATGAAGGCAGTTCAAAGCCATTTTAGAAAGATGATACTGTACTGGCAGTTGAAGGAGGTGAACACTAATGAGTCTGAGTCATAACATAGTATAACAAAAGTCCTGGATGAGTAATTTGTAGAAGTTGCCATAGTTATACAACAAAACATGAAGTTTCTATTTGTATAAGGACAAATTAGCTGTTTCCTGCTCAATAGTGAGTTTTACAGTTTGACTTAAAATGTTTTTAGCTGTTAAATCTTATGTAAAGAATTGGCAGATGAGATGTTGCTATTTGAAATTGAAACTACTCTCTTATGTCAGAAAACACACCATACGTATACTTGAGAATCTGAAGCAAGGAAAAAATCTGGAGATTTTCAGCATCATAGCTGAGCAGTAAAACTTTGAGATATAAAAGCTTTCCCAGTCAAAGGGATCTGTAGAAAGTAATTATTAAGTATAAAATGAAATGTTAGGCTTCTGTTAGGCTTTCTCGATATCCTAGTTTCTCTTTTCCTTCAATATATATTTCTCTATTGTTGCAGGTTTCACTGGGGAAAAGCCAGCTTCAGATTTATCCCTAAGCTAAAACCTATAAAATGTTTGACAAAATATTAGATATCTTGAAACTGTGTTAAATATAAACACTCATGTTGCTGGTGTATATTCTCTATGCATTGCACTTGCAAATGCTGTTCAGATAAAATAAGAAGATATTACCCAAATATAAGAAGCATTAACAAAATATATGTCTTTTAGATCTCAGAGCCTTTTGAAGAGCTGCACAGTCAATGCCTATGTGTACATGTAGACCTCTGCAGATTTTTCCTTGGAACTGTGTCTTTTGGTGCTTAAACAACCCCTGTCATCCCCTCTACTTTTCCTCTTTTTTTACTCCTTTCCTCCTCCATTTACACACACCCATTTGACTGTTTCAATTTGGGCTATGTATGAAGTTATCGATAACTGTGCAAATATGATGTTCAATAAAATCCTTTTACTTCTGTAAACTGTGCTAGTTACAGAGACTGTTGGCTAATAAAAAAGCACCAGTGGTATTTGTATAGGATTGCTATCTTACAAAATCTTTCACAAGAGAAGGATGTAGCTCGTTTACTGAAGACAAATCTGTTTGAATCACACTGATTTTTGCTTGTTAACCCTTTATGTCAGGAGAGCTGTTCAGTAAAAGTCAAGAGCTGACCTTCCAATATGTGCTCCTGGCTAATAATTTCCTGTGTGGAATGGAAGCTTCCTTCTGGGTGATCAGCAGATAGATTAATACCTGTTGAACAGTGCTTTAAAAATGGCATGGACCTGACAATTAATTCATGTATAGGATTTAACATTCAGCTCTTGAAAATCAGGCAGCCCACTTCAGCCTGTACATTTGGCATAACAAAAGGTTTAAAGGAGAGCAGATCATAGTGTAATGGTAAGATGTGATGGTTTGATTTTTGTCTCTAATACAACATTTTGTGTATAGCATATGAAGAAACTTTGTTTTTTCTAAACATGCTCTAGCTATCAACATTGTGGTTGCTTGTTAATTTTTGCTGCAAATGCCTTAATCTGACTTTTGACTAGGGATGAAAATGATAAGGTTTTTATAATTACTATTTACTGCATTTTTAATATTCTAAATATCTTCCAATGTGTTATTTTTGGAGGATAAATTCCACCTAGCAGTAACACCTCAAAGAAGACAAAAATACTAATAGGAATTATATTGGCTTTTCTTAATTTTTATTAGTCTAGTAACAAAATAGCACAAAATGAAACTTCAGGTGCTAGAACATGATTTGTGTTGTTTTCACTTAATAGCTTGAGTTTAGGAGAGGGGACCGAAGGTAAACAATACTCAAATATTTTGCTCTGCAAAGTTGACAATACTTATGCTTTAATAAGGACTTCAAAATAAAATAATACTGAAAGATACATGTTTCTCAGTGCAGGATAAATTAAAGAGAAATCAAAATACACACATACATTGCTTGTTTAATTTTGTTTATTTTGGTTTTGCTTTGAGGCCCAAATTAATTGTTTTATTTTTGATGTGAAGGCATAAAACCAATTTATTATTTGTGTAATTCTACTTATAAAGGAAATTTATGCTTTAATCAGCTAATCAGTAGATCTAAAAGGCCAGAACAACCATGTAAGACATTTAGCATTTTATCTCTTTATGTGTTATATTTCTCATCATTTAATAATGGTAGAAAACAAATTGGTCTCTTAATGTAAAGATCAAACAGAGAAAAGATGAGGACTTGTCAGGCTATCCCAACTTGGCAGCCTGTATTGCCTCAATACTAACTGCAGAAGACTGTCTCAGGTAGTACAAAGTATTTAACTTCATCTGACTTTGCTAAATTACTCTGGGAGTAGAAAGAGAGCCAAAAATGTGCTGGTAAGGACTATTAGGCATCTTTTTGAGAATACATCATTTCATACAAGCCATCAAAATATCTGCTCCTTGCTACCTTCTACTGAATTAATAACCCAGACCATAGATCTCATTGCCAATTTCCCCTCATACTACTGTATTTTTTACCATGCTTTATTGCAAAGCTCTCACAGGTTAATAGCACAGTTGCATGTGCCATCACTCTTTTATCCTAGTCACTTAATTGCATTAAAATCACAATTACACTGAGACACTTGGCATTGGTGTCCTCTCTTACTTCTCAGAAAATAATATAAATGAGTTAACGGCTCCTTGCCAGCAGTAGAAAAATTATGCTTCTTCTGGAACCAACTATGCTCCAAAGAGGGATTTTTGCTGCTCAACACATCTGTGTTGGCTCCAGTTAGTTTCCAAAAGGATGCACAGTTTGGCAAGAAAATCTTTTTTTACTCAGTGAAACCTTCCCTCAGCTTGATAGGTGCAGGCAAATTCATAATATATTCCACTCTTGTGGTGGAGTAACAGATGTGTAGCAGTCTCCTTCAGATGTAGAACAATCAGAGACATGAATGGGCTTACAGTTTCTGCCCAAGTACATAAGTTGTAAAGACATAAGACATTCCTCTATTTTTTTTCCCTTTAAAGGACATTTAGAGCTACCCTCAGTTCATTCCCCAGATCTCTCAAGCTTTTGTCTTACCTTTAGACACACTCTTGCAGTATCATATATTATACGGATGACATTATCAGTGTGGCAATGTAAAATTTTCACTCTTAAAATAAACTATTTTGACCAGTCCCAGTTCACTGATGACTCACAAAGGGAAACTGCACTTCAAAAGAGTGCCACTATTTCAAAAGTGAGGAGTCACGCATACCCATAGGAGCAGTGAGGTGCCTTACGTTGGGACCTTTGACTCTCCAGGCAGGCAAGGTGGGGTAGGTTTTAAGTGGGGCAGAGATTTCTTGGTGAACAATAAATTCACTGAGCAATGTAGTTTGGGGGGTTATTTAGCTGTCCATGGAACTTCAGTGGTTTTGGATGGATTCAGGCTGGCTTCAGATGTAGGCAAAAAGAGAGATGCAGCTGTGGGAGCCTTGGGTTCAATTCCTTATTCTGCCTGAGGGTATCTGAAATCGCAGCTCCCATGTCCCAGGAGAGCACCTTAGCTGCTAGTCAGGCTTAAAGAGTCATTCACATTCTCTTGCTCAATTAATATTTAAATACATTATGGCAAGTGCCACTGCTCCCACAGGAGGGATTTCAGGAACTCCACACTCAAAAACCTAATAGCATGGTGGTTAGGCTGCTTTCCTGAGTGGCATAAGACCCTGGTCCAAACTCACCCTGTCTGATTCAAGATGATGCTGGAACCAACACCTTTCTGAGGAAAGTTGTTCCAGCTTGCCTGGGGTACCTAAATATTCATGGAGCAAAGGAAAGAAGGCTTTCTAGCACTGCAGACGAGGTGCATTACAGAAGCGATTGTTGGGCTCCAGCCTCTTCCTCAGAGCTGCACACAAAGTGGATCAGCCCCTGGGGGCTGGCTAGCTGTGCTGGGGCAGGATGGTCAGTGCAGTCCTCTGGCAGGTTAGAGCTGGGGATCATATGTCTTGGTTGGGAGAGAGGTCCTGCAAAGCTTGGGTGAATTTCCCAACAACTGGGCTATTAATTAGGAACCTGTTCTCTGGAACAGTTGTGAATTCATCTATTTCTTTGCTTTTGTATTATAAAAAGTGTGCCCAAACTACTGGGTTTGGAATAGAATGTTTTATATTGATTGAAATGACATTGTGCTTTTTTACCTCTTCTTTAAAAAAAAATTATTATTATTATTTTTTTTTTAGTAGAACAATTTTTTTGTTTAGTACTTGGATAGTGATAGCTTATACACCACCTGTTTGCATGCAGGCAATATTTGAATGAGTCCAAACCTCTTAAATAATTACTCCTTGCACAGTGCTAATTTTTTGGCAGTAGCCACCATAGGGATGAAATTTAGGCCTACATGGTAAACCAAACTAAACTGAATTGCAATGGAAGACTGTGGATAGAAGTAGGTATGGATGCTGTTGACAGGTATGTTGATGAAAGGCACTTCACTGGTTCCCTTTCTTCTTCACTCCAAGAAATGTCATGCCAGAAGCAGTAGAGATGTGGCACAGACAGAGAGCAAATGGATGATTCACCTCTCATTTCATTGTGTAGACAATTTTGTACTTCCAAATAGGAAGGCCAGACCCAAGGTTAGGAGGATATAATAAATTCTCTTAGTTGTGCATCAAAATCCTCAAACAAGTCTCCCTTTTTTCTGATTTGTCATACTGTGCAACAATTTATTTGGAAATCCAGGCATCATTTATATGGCATACTTTATGTAATTTAGTACCTAAAATCTAATGAAAGGACAAATATTTCTGCTTTCTATAAACTGAAATCTAGACATGCAATTGTACTGTTGTAAAATGTTCTGAGACCACAGTAAGGGTGTTGGCTTTGGAGCAGAATCACATAATTTATGAATAATATGTATACTCTCTACATTGTTACCTAGGTCATGGTGTAGCATTGATTTTTAAACAGAACTTCCATTGAAATCAATGTGCTGCTGAGCTTTAAAAAAATGGATGGAATATAAGAAATGCTAAGTGCATGTCTTGGACTGTATAACATCCCTCATTTTCTGCTGTAAGACATATCCTTAAATCCTCTTTGTTTAAATTTAGAAGGCCATGAAGTATAGTTCTCATTTTCTCTCCTCAATTTTTAGTTCATTCAGTGTAGTAGGAATAAATAGCTTTGTGCAGCATCTGAAAGTAGAATGCTTTTCATATTTTTCTGCCATTTACTGTACCTCTACACTTATTGCACATTCACAGTTGCATGACAGTTCCTACCAACATAATGAGACCCATGGTTGGACTGAGACATTATTAGAGATCTCTCTGAACTGGTCAGACAGCATATTATTATAAAATAATAAAAAAGTGTGCCATTTTTAACATGGTCAGTAAATAAAAGACAGTGCTCTCTGGATGCCTGCTGATGTGAAAGACCAGAAATATTTCAGTCCATTGTGATTTATAATCGTCAAATATGTATGAATAATACAGATAAGATGAACTCCCTAAGCAGTTCAAGTGCTTTCAAACACACCGATTCTCACCCGATGACCTTTGGTTTAAAGGTGAACTGCAAAGGATTTGCTAAAAAAAATTAGACTTGTGCCTTCTTTTGCTTCATTCTAGTGTATCAAACAAGTGTAATGGCTTGTATTTCATATGGCTCTACCACCTCTTTTTTTTTCCATATTAAAGAGATAAAATATATAATTTCAAGTCTACTTTACTTTTGTTGAGAAGTCTTGGAGTTCGTAGAGGTGTTAATCAACACAGAATTATAGGTGAGGTTTTTCAAAAAAGAATTGAAATAGTAATTGAAATTAAACATTGTTAAAATGAACAAACCCCCAAATTAACAAATACCATGGACAGACAAAAGTTGGTAAAATCTGCACATTATTAACTATGAACTGGCTCTGAACAATCAGTTAAGAGACTACATTTGCTGCACATTTGTAAGAGGTCGTGCACATGGACTGGACTTCTGTCCTCATGCATTAGCACTAAATAACAACTGTGGAACTAAATAACAATAGTAATAATAAAATATAGAAAAACTGGAAAAAAAAGTCAAGAATAACACTATTTTTTAGACATGGAAGACTGACCCAAAAGAAAAAAAAACCCGGTATTCAACAGCTGCTACTAGCAAAAGCTCAAAAAAGAGGGGAAATAACTATGACTGTTGCAGAGGTGACTACAAGGGGATCTAGGGGCCGCAAGGCATCTGCTCCTCCTACCAAGAGGAGTCACAGTCTTAATTACTTGTAAATAAGTCTTTGATTATTTGAATATAATGGTGGTGTGATTATTTTTCTATTCAAACAATAAGGAAACAGTAACTGTTTCCTCAACACTGCTAAATCTCAATTTTTACTCATGGCTTTAGTCTAATAGCAAAAAATATCGCAATTAAACCTACCAAATACAGATGTTATTAAACAGCACCAAAAATCTAACTTAAAATTAAGGAACATGCATTTCTGCAGGGTATTAGTCTTTCTCTAAAGATTAGATTCACCCTTCCATGCCTTTTGTGTAGTTGATCAGTAGTTAATAATAATTAGTGCTTCTTCTTAAAACATTTTAAATAAAGTTGACAATGATTTCTCTGATTCTTTGCTTGGAATTTTAGTCAGTTGCCTCCTAGGCATGAAAGTCAGACCTGTTAAATGCTGATACGGTATCATGGGATTCATGATCAGAATTTTTGCTGCAGTGCAGTTCCTCATCCAGAACTGACATTACGTCCCACTCAGCAGTGTCAGGATCAGCTGCGCTATCATTATCTGTAGCAGCAACAGCAGTGTCTTCTGGACATAAAAGTTTTCCCATTTATTTCTGTAGATGTTTTTGATTCCTGATGCTTGCATAATTGTTTGTTCCTTGTGATCACTTCCCCAAGCATACAGGAAGTATTAATATTAAACAGGAAATATCTTTTTTGGGTCTCTTATGGAGTCTGGGGTTCAAAGTTTTTGAGTTCAATTTTCCATTATGCCTCAGATTGCTCAAATGGCTTTCAACATGTCACTTAATTCCATTATGTCGTATTTCTAATAAAACGCCACCAGAAATCAGTGTATTTCCCCATGAGAGAGTAATGTTTATACACTCTGAACTGTGAATTGCTCAGACACTGTCTTATAGGGTGCATAATTTTTTAAGAATTCCTATAAGTTATGAGGAATTGCACAGCTGCAGTAATGACAGTGTCTGTATGTGACTGTAATGAAGTGTCTGCCTAATGGCAATTACATCATTTGTATGCATTTTCATTATGTGAAAGGTCTAGTGGTGTTGGTTCACCCCAGGCTAAAGTATATCAGATCATTCTGGTGTGGCTACTTTCAAGATTTTTTTTTTCTCTTGTTTTGCTCACTTTTTCAAAAACAGTGAAAAAATATCCTTGTAGACAGATCTCATCAAAGGAGAGGTGCCAACTTATTTTTGAAAATGGTTCAATATGTTGAAACCCAAAAATGTTCTTCTTAATTACAGCCCACTTGACCTCTTTGTGATCCACCAGCAGATGTCGGCAGATGGCACATGTGCACATAACACTTATTTTACAGAAATGTTTCTCTTTGCTTTGCCAGTCTTTGAGATAGGAAGTGTGTAATTGTGGCTTGCTGTCTGTGTTTCATGTGTGGATTCCTTGAGAAGCATATGTATTTCATATTTCATCACTCTGAGGTTTTTGGTAAATATCTCACTGTGTGATATATGCTGTTCCTCAATGCTGATCACTCTGTCCTGAGAGACATGTGCCCAGCTGTCTGTAAACCTCTTTTCAGTTGATAGAAAGAAAGTTATGCTTTCCATGCAGCTGTCTTAATTTCCCATATGTTTGCCATAGAGGATCTGAAATGTCTGGATTTTATGTGCAGCAGCCAACGTGTTGTGTACACTCCTTGTGTTATGGAAAAAAAAGAGTTTTCCAGGCTGAGTATGGGTGAAACACGCTATGAGAAGAGATCTAGAATCATGGACTGCATTCATTTCCACTTTTCAAAACAGTGAATGCTGGGGAAAAGGCCACTGGCTTAGGTGTGGCCTTGACATATCTCAGAACAGTCATAAGGTCCTTGGCAGGATGACTAGGGTGTCTCTCCATGTCAAAGACAAATACTAAGGTAAGCAGGGCAATGACTCTGCCCTGTGATGTGATAATGAAAGAAAATAGATAGAAATCATAGATAAAGATGAGGAGGTGAATTGTTTTCTGTCATTTTTGAATATATCTTGTGTACCTCATCCTTAGGCCCAGTACTTTTTTTGGATGTAATGCATGCCATATTATTTGATGTTTTGCAGTTTTTCAGCTGAGGTCTATGGACACATCTCCTCCACTATTTGATTTCAGTATTCTGGCTGGTATGTAAAACAATGAAAATGTCAGATTTAATCATAAGATGGATTCTGTTTTCAATCACTATGCAAGGTGTTATCTGCCTTGTTTAAAGCGAGTCGTGAAAAAATATATTGTAAGCAGAATTGTCTTTCCAAATGATCCTGTATTGCTGTTACTGCAAATGAGTTCCAGAATGGAATGCAAAAGGTGTCTAGTGACACTTGGCAGGATGATCATTTACAATAGTGAGATCACTCACTGCTCAAGTACAGGCTATGGTAGTTTTCCCAGGAACTTGTTAGCTATACATAAAATTTTATTTTTATTCCCGAACAGGATGGAAACTTACTTCCTTTTCCTGCTTGACAGAATACACAACATATGATAAAGACAGAAATACAGTTCATGTTGTAGACAACGATGTGTCATTAAAGAATGGAATAATATAACCTTTGTCTAACGGTATATGTTTATATCCATCTATGATGAAAATACCAAAACTTTTCTTTGAATTCTTAATATTTACATTGTGTATTCATTTTATATATTGTACTGAATGTAGCGAGGCCACAGGTCTTTTTTATTTGAGTTTAAATGAACAAAGCAAGACCTTTTTATGATCTTTGGGTCTTGTATACGCAGGAGGATTCATACAGCATAATTTTATGATAAGTGGTGCTTGTGGTATCTAATGATAAATTGCTGATTCCCTCTCATAATAAGTAACAAGAAAAATTGCCAAAAGTTATTTATAATTTTAAAAGCTTTAGCTTCTTGGCAAATATTGCAATTAATGAAAAGACTATTCTAAATATATATTGACTATCATGATAGAAGTTAACAGATCACTGTGGCAAAACTCTCCATTCATGCATGCCATGGTTTCATATCCATTTTTCAATGTTTGTTTTAAAAAGTCTTCTTCTCTTTCTTTCTTTCTCCTTTGTATTAAGAGATTCTAGTCATCACTTTAATAAGATAGTGGCTGTTCAAAGAAACCATCAATACTTGATTTTGTTCCTCATGTAAGATTTTTGATTAACCTCCCCACACCCTCCACCTTGTCCTTCCCAAACAACAGTACAGGTTATCCTCCATTTCTTTACCAGTACACAAATTTTAAATAAAAGTGTGTTTCTCTTGAAAGTTCCATTGGAAACATCAAAGAGGGCATAGTTCCCTTCCACAGTAACTTTTAAACCACTTTTTCTTTCAAAATTTTCATTTTATTGCACATTTCTTTTGCCATTCTGAACATAATTAAAATGTATACTTAGAAGAATAACAAGATTTCTTACAATCTTAGCAGATACATTTGAACAAATGAGATCTGTATTTTTTATTATGCATATTGTCCGTGGTTAATTGCTTGCTATTTTTTTCAGATGAAGGATTGTTTCAACGTATTATTTTGTTTTGGGTGGAGACCAAAACCTCAGAGGAGTGTTCCGTAGATTCTCATAGAATCTGAGTGGTTATATATATAAAACTGTCTTTTTGTTTGTTTGGCTTTGAGAGTTTTGACCTTTGGGCACAATGACTTGTTTTTTTCTAGTAAGAAAATGTCTGGCTGTGATAAGGGACTTTTGGCTGGTGCATTGTGTTGTCTGCTCCTCTCTGTTTGATATTTTGGCCATCTGAGAGCTCTAAAAAGTACAGCCACAGACTTCCTGCAGCACTCCTTGACAGAGTTGGAAGATTTCTTTAAAAGGATGTTGTTCCTTGAATTCACAAATTTTAGCTAGTTTGGTTTGGTTTTTTGTGTTTTAGTCTGGATATGGAGAGATTTTCTGTAGAAAACACCTATGGCAAATAATTAATTAATTGCCATAGGTCCACAATAGCTCTAAATTTCATTTGGTTTAAGAGTCATATGAAAAAATTTATACAATTTCAAGAAGCCAATTTTTCCCCAATTAATAAATTGTACAAATTTTATGACATTAATCTTACTTCAAGAAACTTTAGGAGGACCAAAAAAAGAGTTTTTTCAAAGATTTCTGTTTATTTTTAAGTTGTGGAAGAGATGGAATCTGTGGCTTATCATTACTTTCTTTTCTATTACTGTTATAAGGCAGCTCTTAGTCCTTTGGCTTTTTAAGCTGGGTTACATCAATCCACAAAATGTTTATGATGATTATGCATATTTCCTAACAGGATAGAAATGGAAAACATGTTTGGTAACAGTCTTAAACCTAGTTACTTTCATCACCCATACACTTCTGTATGTGTTTCAGCCATCTGCCTAACATGTTCCTGTGAATTGCTTGGTGTCATAAATTCACATTATAGCCACAAAGGTACTCCATTAAATGACAGGTATTTCAGTATCCTTGGATCTAATGTGGAGGCAGCATTCCCAGAAATGATAGAGGTTCCTGTAGTATCTACTTGTATGTTAGTGATGAGGTTTCTTGTACTCAGAGAGCTCTGAAGCTTGAGCAGAGGTTCTCTCTCGGAGAAACCTAGTAGGGTATCAAAACAGTACTTCACTGACAAGATGGACACAGCTTTTCCAGAGACAACTGGCACAAGCAAAGCAGCATGGGAATATACAAATCTGCTGAAGAGCATCCTGAAAACCCAAGGGAGCTCTGGTATTTATTTAGTATTGCTCCATGTAATTTCCTTCCTGCGTGTTTGCACGAAAGGAAGTTTGGGTTATTTTAAACAGCTTGTTCATTCTTGTGTTGGATCCTCTGATACAGTCACTTTGCAGGAGACATCCTTAGGGAGATTATAGGACTGTTATTTAACCCAGTAAAACAGAGAGGAAGGCTAGGTAGAGAACTACTTGAGCAGAGAAGCTATGTCTGATGTAAAATAATCTAAAAAAATTTCCTAGTCTTGTCCTTGAAAAAGAAATATTTGGGTGCTAAATTCTTTTGATACTTATCAAATAAATAGATACTTATCAAATAAATAGAACACAGACATGCTGCTGTCTGTTGGTGATGCCTTTCACTCCCAGAAAAAACAGCTACATGTATTTTTTTACAAATGTATATATATATATATAAAATATACACATTTGTGTAAAAACACACATATATTTCTATCCAAACACACACACACATGAACACATACTTAGAGATGTCTGGCAGTATAATTAGCTTCATAACTCTAAGGTTTGATTTCCTACTAATGTACAGTGATACAATCAAACTTTTGAATAAATTATAGGCAAAATCTTTCTGTTGTCTAACATTTGACCTGGAGTTTCTGTAACCTGCTGTTTATTAAGACATACGGTACAATTAGGAGCTCTAAACACTTACAAGGATCTGTTGCCTGGGGGAGTATGTACACAGCATCTCCATTAAGCAATTTAAGTGTTGTTAGTGTCAGTTTTAGCTTCCATTTTTTCACTTTCATTTCCTGTTCTAAGTACATACTGTGCATCCCTCTGCGTATTACATGATAGTGGATAAAGAAAAATTGCCAGTAGAAGCATAGTTTATTTGAAACTGCATTTTGTCACCAGTGGTTTCCCTTCCCCGATTGTATAACTGCATTCCTTCTGGCCATGGACAAAGGTCAGATGTTCAGAGTAATTTTATTAGATCTATCAACAGCCTTTGATACCTCACAAATGAGGGATTGCTGACCCGCCCGCTGTTGGCGCTTTGTGCTTCCTCTTGTGGATAGTTTAATGTGTTGCTTACTTCTTCTGTGTATTGTGGACTCAGATGTTAGGATGACTGGGTGTATAAAGCTCATTAAAGGCAAAATATTTTTATCAGGGCAGCATACTATTCCTGTGTACAGAAATGTGTCTCTGTTGTGTAAAATACGGGGAAATCGGAGTTATACCATGCAAAACTAATAGTAGAAGACTCCCTTTGAATTTTTTTTCTTTGATAACAGAATATCTCTTTTGAGTTCCTTGAACAGGGAAGCCAAATACAAGGGTCACTTCTGTAGCGGCTTCACAGATGCTAAACTGTAATACCACAACTGCAATCTAGTTTTCTTATGGTGGTATTTGGTGTCATGGTTAGTCTTTTCCTTGTTTCCATAAGAGATTTTTGTAAAGGCTTTGGAGCAGCTGTTATCCTGCTTTTTAATTTTATTTGTAGATCATTTTTCTTTTGCTGTGCTTTGCTAATCGAGCAGTTCTTAACTGTCAACTGTTAGAGAAATTTCTTAGCATTATGGCCCAATTGTGCAACAATGATTTCTCTCCATCTGCTATATTTCTCATTTCTAATTAAATCTGAGCACAGGCTCAAATACATCCTGAAATGCCTCATATTGAACACAATTCATGTTAAGAGTAGGATATTAAATTAATGTTGACAGATCTGAAGGAGCCACAACTACAAAGGCAAGACATTGATTATGTTTTAAGTAAAGCAACGTAATCTGCAGCCCATATCCTGTCTCAAGCACCTTAACACCAGATTTCCTACCCTGTGTTGCTTAGCACAATTGTTCTTCACAAGACATTTTACAATTCCAGCTTTGGACCCTTCTTTGTGCATATTAAGGTCATATTATGGTCTGTAAGGTCTAGGAGACTTTTACTGGCAGATTCTCATGTTTGTGTATTCAATCCCATAATGAAACAGTCTTTTTCAAAGCTTTGTCATTTGGTGTTTGGTAAATCTTGGATATTCTAAAATTGCTTCAGGTGTTACACAGTTACTGCTGGGGCAGACTTGGTTCCCTGCCAGCCAACATGCATGGATTTATTTTATGTGAAAAACAAGAGTCGAGGAAGGGACAGAAGGAAAAGAAGCAAAGCTCATCTGCTGACATCTCACTGCACGATGTCATTAGCACAAAACTTGTATGAATGCATGATACTTGGGAACACCTCTGAGCCCTGTGACATAGGAACAAGTACCAGAGTCCTTAAAGGGACTTAAAAGTTCCTTACTCATGTATAAAACATCAAAAACCTGTTTTGAACCTATCTGTATGTACACATAAGCACCTAGTACAGCCTAACAACAGTCTATTTGTAAGACATTAAGCCCTCAGTAAATATGAGATGTATTTAAAACAAGAAACATATTAATATTGAAAGTGCCTAAAAGGGCATTTTATTTAGCTACCAAAAATTTAAATAGTCAGGAGTGAGTTAATGATCTGTCCTGCTAGGTTTTAACCTTGAGGTTATGGAACAACAGCAGAGATTGGAAAGTGTTAGGCACATTGGCTCCCTTGGATCTGTATACTAAAGAAATGGAAAAACAATACTAGGGGAAAAAACGTTTTTTCTTTTAAATTCATTTCAAGGCACTTAAATGAATAAGAAACATTGGAGGCCCTATAATACTAAAATCATCAGTCTGCTAAAATTGGCAACTACATCTCAGCATCTGCTGACTGAGTTGACACACCCAAGGCATTCAATTATCTCACAACAGCCACACGCCCTGTTGTGTTTTGCTTTGCACTTAATGCAGTCACTTGGTGACATTTAAATGTGGGCTAATTATAAACACTTTTCATACACAACTGTTCCAAAATCTAATTCCTATGCATATTCATGCTGAATCTGGTTTACATACAGAGTCATCACTGGAGTCATTGTGATTAAAAACTACGGCACAGTTATTACACTGATTAGCCTCCATTAGACTCACATCCATTACACAGTAGTTCTTGATCCTTCATAAATATTTTTTCTTCTACATTCTATTTATTTTTCAGCATGTTATTTGATTAAACTTATACAAAAACCAGATTTGTGAACTTTTTAGAATAGGAATTTGTTTAATTCATGTTCTTTATATACAATATATGTTTCAACAGTTGCCTTTTTCTGTTTTTCAATTTGATTAAAAAAGTCGGCTATTAAAGTTTGAAAAAGTAGATCACTGTGGCTTTTGTCTATGCTAGAGAATATCACACTTTCAAATTGTTTTTACCTTTAAGCTAAATCACTGCATATTGAATGAAAAACAATTTTTTTTGTGCAACAGAATGCTTTGCAATTGATGCCAAAAAATAAATCAGCCGAATTATTATCTTTTGCTTAAAAGTTCTATAAATCAAGAGGCCCAGATGCATAGTTTAATAACACTATGCTGCAACTTTAACAAGGACTACATTTGTCTTTAAGTCCACATGATAGTGAAAGCTTAATATGAAAAACTTTTGTCTAGCACAAGTGATTTGAAGATGTTTTGCTCCATGCATGTGAACTCAGCAGGTGATTCTTGCCTATCTTTGATGTCAAACAGCACAAAACTTCAGTGAGTAGTAGCTTCAGAAATGCAATAGACATAGCTGAGTCTTCATATGAAGCTCATGCTTGAACTACATCAGAAGAACTGACATCTATTATGGTGAGCAAAGACAAGTGTTTGAAAAGAGATTCAAACAGAAGTGTCAGAATTTACAGTGCATAGTTTTATATAAGTTGATTTTAACCAAGCATATCTCTATGAACTCTGCAGGATAGAAAAGAAATTTCAAAAGGCAGAGAAATTGTTGTCATCTAAGGGCATGGAATGTTTTAATAGCTTAAGGAAGAACATTTCTGAAAGGTTATATGGTGATCCATTTACTTTGACTGAGTAATAAGGCTCATCATTGTCATGGTGAGGTTTTTAACCCTTAGAACAATGAAAATGTTTCAAATGTATTGCCAGAATTAAAAAGCTGAGAGTAATTGTCTCTTTCAGAGATTTTTACTCTCTTCAAATACACATTTCCCATTAAGATATATGAATAAATAAAATGCACTTTTTCATTCACCATAGGTCTGACCTGGAGTCTCTTGCTTCAGTCTAGAATATGACATACCTTATGATAAGGACTTGCACTTACATATTATCACTTTTAAGGGAAGAACATTTAGACAAGACTTCCATTAAAGACCATCACATTTGTTTTTCTTTCTTCCATTTATTAATTTTCTTTCCTTGTCTGGAATACATACATCCCCACATGCATTACACGGTACAGGAAAGCAACCCCTTTGTAGTAGTGTAGTTTGTTTGAAACTCTGTCCTACAGGATTACTTACAGTAGTGCTCTGAGACTATCCCCAAGGAGTCCTGTGTCACAAAATAATCTAATTGTCCTTCTGGAAATGCTTCTTCTTTTGTTAAAAAATAGGAGGTGGGGGGGCGGGGGAGGCTGATGATAATAATAATGATAATAATGATAGTAATAATAATAGTAATAATTAATAATAGGCAGAACTTGAAGGCAGAACTCCTTGGCTGAAGCACACAAAGCAAGAATATAATGATTTTTCTAACTGGTAATCAATAATATGTAGGAATGGGATTTTTCTTTGGTTTTTCTTAATTTGCAAGTAAAATGTATGAGAAGGTAGTTGCTTAATTACTGTGAATTAAAGTTCATTGACTGATTTTTTTCTTAATTTCCCTACTTTCTATAGGCATATAAAATCTCAAGCTTTTAGGGAAAAAAAATGAAAAAGACCAATTGAATTGAGCTTTGTTTTCACTTCGGACTATAAGTCTTTAGAGGTTAATTTGTTTAAGGTTCTGAACCGTACTGCTGTGCTGTATTCAGATGCCTCTACACCCCATGAATGAGCTAATAATTTAATTAAAATATAAGTAAGTTAGTCCATACTACATTTACTTGGAAAGTCATTTGAAGGCATCTCACACTGTATTGAGAGATACTTGAATTTCCTGCCTGGCAAGCACAATTAAGATAAAGAGTTGTCTAAGTCTTAATTTTATAACATATATTTTCCTTGTTGTCTTTTCTTTTTGCTTAAATTTGTATGTAACATAAGGTACACCAAAGAGTTGTGAAACTCTTCTCTACCTAAACACCTTTTTGGTCTAGCAGGTAAAATTATGAAGTAATTAAAATTACTTTGTTTTAGAATAAACCATTAAACACAAATTTGGATCAAAATACAAATCTGCACAGAGACATAACATTTTCATAGGTTGTTAGATAATCCTCACAATATCCTATTATTTTAACATATTGAAGTCTGTGTAAAATGCAGCAAGGAGTTTTGAAATGTTTTGGGCCTGTTTGAAGATACTGTGGGGTTTTTTTGCAATATTCCTCCTAATTATAACTAGTATGGATGTGAGACAGGAATGTGTACGGCATCTTTAAAGCATGGAAAGATTTTTAGAAAGTGAGCCTGATCCCGGAATAGGTTGATTGATAGGGTCTCAAGATAAAGCCCATCACAGAATTCCCTGCCTTTCCCTCTCAGGAAAACACAAGCAAAAAAATGTCTTAAATGACTTCATAGAGATATTTTTGCAAAACACCAAGAAAGAAAAAAATCACACAGATGTCACATACAACTCCAACACTATGTACAGTCTTAGTTCTGGTTTAAGGCATGCAAACTTGAGGAATAATAAATTGTTTTTAAGCTTAGGTAGCAATAAGAGTGTCTTTTTGACAAGACTTTCTGTTTCTGTTCCTTAATTAAAAAGCAAAGAGAGGAAAGTGTTGTCACATTGTTGCTTTATCTTTGCGCTAAAACATCACAATTTCTTTTTTGGCAAATGCTCTCTTCCTAAGAAAAGTAAGGCTGGCTGATTTGAAGTTATATAATTTTTAAAATGTTGGCTGGAAATTCTGTTATGGGATTAAATTCGCAAAACTACTGGAAGAAGATGATGACCTTTCTAACCTCAGGCTGGGTCCAGGAACACATGGGATCTCTCCCATCCTTATTCCCAGACTGGAAGACATTTCCTGTATCTCTGTGGGAGTTCCTAACCACCATCCTATAAGATACCTTTGGAAAGGTTATTCTTCAACTTTTTTTCACAAATATTTCATATTATATGGAAGAGTGAAGAGACTCATTTACGTCGTGTACACACATTCATAAATAGTGTGCTTAGAGAAAGAGGGACTGCTCTGGCACTGTTTTAGCGCCCTTTCCTTTGCCTTTGTGCATCTGAAATAGAGACTGAATACAATGTACCTTTTTAACATTTTTCCTTTATAAACCAGAAAAGCACAGTAAAAAATTAAGTGTGATGTAGTTGATAGCCTTATTGACTCCATTAATGTGAGACACTTTATTTCTAACAGCAATTATTTGAGAACTTTCTAGGCTACCAAGAATTCAAAAGATGATGGATAATCACCAAGGCTGTCCTTATGGGGTATAATGTCTATTCTTTCCACAAATGGTCCTTTACCTGGAAACCTTGCCATAAAAGTCCCGAGGGAAAAAGTTCCCCCTCTTGGACTTGAAATACTGGTCCACTGGTTTTCTGGAGTTTTCTAGACTTATGAGGGTATTATCTGACCTACTTATTGATGTCTTGGAGATCCCTGGATGAACAAATACCTTTCAAGGGGACACTCTACTTTAAGAGATGCATAACTAGACAGTACATCATTAACTGAATCCAGGTCACTGTCTTGGATTCAGGTGAAGAAAGATATTCAAAAACCTCCTATTATAGGAATGTCATGGCTAAAAGCTAGGTATCTTAAAATGAAGTGTTCACATTTCATTATTAGGCCTTTTCCTTTTTAGTAGACCTCATCAAGTTTTATCAAAAATGGTAAAATGCTTTAAATGTCTACTAGTGTATCTCTGATTATAATGGAAGGCCTACAAAAATCCTTCCAATAGCCACATGAATAGCAAAACAATTATACTCAGTAAAATTGCAATTAATACTGTGAATTAATATTGAAGTGAATCTTAGAACAAAATTGCAAACAAGGATGTTAACCTTAATCTACACTGGGCCAAATAATTAAAAATTTCTGGAACAATTTTTCATAAAATTGATTGGCAATTTTGCTTTGGAATGATTATAAAGCTGGGTCACAATACTTTCAATTGCTTATGCGAACACCTTAAACTAGAAACCCAAGAAAACTTTTGTTTCAGAAGGAAGTTGAAAGATAAGCACATGGGGATGACTGTAAGAGATAGTTATGTTTTGTCTACCTGTATGTCCAACAACTGTTCTGTTGAAGATTGTATCTAGAACAGAGAAATATTTAAAATACATCATGAAAAAACATGCTGCATGAAACATTAAATTAACTTAGCAATAAATAAAAGAGATATTACTAACAAAACTTTGAAATGTGAAAACAGAAATGGATTTATGAATAAACAAAGAAAATTAGTGGGGGATTATTTCTGGTTGTTGGAGGTACAGGGTTGATGGTTTGAGTTTTATTTTTCTGGTTTGTTGTATTTTTTTTAAATAGAGTTCAGTGCTCTAACTTTAGAGGTCCTTGCCACAGATATCTGCATAACCAAGAATAGTTTATATAGTTTAGATTCCCGTTGTAATTCCCTGTTTTAGAGTATGACTAATCTCTCAAGACAGTTATGAAATATAAGTCAAATGAATTACTCTCTGGACTATCTGTTTCTCTCCATGAGCATACAAGGACTCCAGTTGTTCAAGTGGAGAATTTTCACAATAAATGAGATGAATCCCACTCTCTATGAAACAAAATTTGCATGACTAATATATGTGATACTTTTGGCATAGTCCTGTTAATTCTGACCTAAGAAGAATGTCTAGGAGAGCAGCGAGTCCTTCTGGACCTTGGCTGAGGATTGAATAAGACTATGGGAAAGGAGCCTAATTGCAGGGGGAAGAGTCTTGTCTTATGAAAGTGTGTCCTTATGGAGAGAATTTTTGTGAGCCTTCTGAGGTAAGAGGCACTTGATTTTTGTCTGTCCCGAAACCAAACAATTTGAGCCAACCATACATGAAATATAATGGGAGAAGAGTTGCAATTTTAGTCTACACATTTCAGCCTGTTTTGGTGTGTTTTCTGCTAGACTTAAACTTTGTCTAAACACAGTTGAATTATTTGCATAGAAATAGACACAGAAATGTTAGGATATTATTATTATGTCATTATTCACTCCAAAATGCTAAGATGAGACTCTCTCTTTTAAGAATAACCACCTAAAAGGTAGGCATCTAGTCTGCTAGGCTTAAATGTCAACAGACATACTCTCCTACCATAAGATAGATATTTAGATAGGTGTAATGACTTGCTTTCCTAATGTGCCCATCTCTCACCCAACAAAAACACTGTAGGAGTTTCATATGAGTATCTAGTAAAGTATTAGATGAATTATTTCTAGCTGCAATTAAATGAAAGGAAGGTATCTTTCAAGGAACTTAATGAAAGCTAAGGTTGCAAAGGAAATTTTTATGGGTACTTACTGTAATCTTCAGAGCCTCCTACCCCTGATTCTCAATGCTCGCATGATGGTTGTTCCCAAAAGGTTTATTCTGGGTTGTGATATGAAGGACTCCATTAATCCTATATTTACTGAAACTTTTTTGTTATTAAGAATTTTTAGTGATTAATAGTAACATTATTGTTAACTATGCCTTTGTTATTTTTTAATATTGAGAACAAAAATTAGTAATAGTATAGTAAGACCATCATTATTGACAGTTTTAAAGCAAATGCAGGTGTTCAAGACTTTGGTCCTTTTTTTAAGGATTTGTAAATATTATGAATGATCAAATATATATTCATAAAAGAAAACACTTTTTCTGAAGAAAGACTGCTAACCTAAGCAGTGAACCAAACAACAGATTAAAAAATGAGCTTGGTTTTATCTTTATGTACATTATTGAATTTTGTCTATGGCTTTGCAGTAATTTGGGGGGTTTGATTAATTATGAAATCAGAACATTTATTTAGATATGCTAAATATAACAGAAACAAAATAAGAAGGTGATTTGCATGCACAAATGCCAATTTTAACATTTCAATAAGCAATTTCAGTTTTTCTTAATATTGAAGTAACTGTATATTTTTATGAATAACATGTCCACAACATTTATCAATGAAAGACAGTGCTTATTTCAGTAATGGCAGTTAACATTCACCCAAACCCAATATGCTTTCTTTAAAGTAGGTAAACAGCATTATATCAGAATTTAAAACTTATCTTTCATTGTAGTAGAAGTTATTCCACAGCTAAAATTCTCTATATCTAATATTTGGCCAAAGACAATTTTTACCAGGAAGTTTTAAGCAATTGGAAATGGAAGTTTACAATGGAAGTTTCACTACTGACTTAGTGACAGAAACATGAAGAAGCTATTACAATTTAACATGTAGAATGAACCTCCGTATATCCGTGGCAAATACAGACTTTGCTGCCTCAAGGGTTTGGCATTTTTAGATAAAAAAGAATCAATGTCATTATACGCAGTCTCTCTAGAGCATCATAATTATTCTGCATGCATACAATATTTATTTAAAACTTAAAATTAAACTTCAAGAGGTGGTCATTTGAAAGCTGGCAGTCAGTGAACGGGTTCTGTCTCCATAAAAAAGAGAATATTTCTTCTAAAAGTTAAGAAGTAGATCAAAACAGTCTTTCCAGTAACTGACACTTTAGTCATACAGATGCTTTTTATGTGTCAGATTTATTAATAAAGAAGGTCCATGGGAATGAACAGAAGAAAATCTTGAGGATGTGACTGTCAGTTTTTGATATGTCAGGTATAATTTTGTAACTGTGATTTTTGGATAGCAGTACACACACAGCATTGTACTGATGTTTGTGTACTTCTTTGTACTATTTCATTTGTGATGACTGAGAAAGAAGATGAGGCGGAGATGTTTTGATACAGGATTGAAACTTGAAACTGCAGTCCTTCAATTTGAACAGCATTTCTTTTTCATCTTTCTTTTCATGTTACCTTTTTAACTTTTGCTACTGATGTAAAGAAAAAAAAGAAAATTTGAAAAGATGCCAGGTGTTGGTTCTTATCTAGGTGAAAGATCACAGAAATTGAGAAAAAAGTATAGTTTTATTTTGTCATCATAACAGAATTATGAGACAGATCAAATAGTTGTCAACAACAAGTGTTTGTCCTCCAAAAGCCAACACAGAATAATTTAATGTGTGATAACCCTTCCTATTGCTCAAAGAAAATATGCACATTTTAGAATTAGCTGAAAGTGTAATATGTTGGTGCTGCTATTCTGCAAATAATAGCATCTTCTTTGGCTACTCTTTGTGTACATTGGAGATTTAACTTATCAAAGTGCATACAGCAAAGAATTGCAAAAGAATATCACAGTGCACCACCTGAAGAAAAAGAATGGTCTTTTCCCCTTTTTTTATGTTATTCATCTTATAGAGCATGTTATGTTAGAAGAAGGAAGAAGAACAAAGTCCCTATTTTTCAATAAATTTCTGTCAGTTGGAAGCTTGATTTATTTTGATTGCAAAAGTGTTTTATAAACAATCATTTTATCCATGGATTTATTAACACACATCAAGGATGCTGTTTCAGTATTGAACAGCAGTACTCAGGATTCTCAAGTCAGGCCTCTGCCTAAGGGTTTTATTGTTTCAACTCATAAACAGAAGCAAGGGCCAGCACTGTAGGAATTCTAGTGACCTGAAACCTACTCCTTCATCTGTAAGCAAGAACAGCATGAGAACAAGAATAGTTCCTCTCATTACCCAATAGATTACTATAATTAATGTTTGAATGCAGTATAACTGTTCACTGTTGTGCATCAAAACTGCTACTTCTGTTCATATTCCTTATGATTAAATTCTTCATTTTCTCATGTACCTTGTACAGAAGTTATCTCTTGTTTAGCTCATGAGAATTTCTTTTCAGAAAAAGGTGATAAATGCATTTTAGAGATGATATTTTTTCCAATTTTGTAGGTTTTTAAGGCTCTTCCTGCTTAACCCTTAAACTGTTCACAGTTCTCCATGTGGTGCTGCTTCAAATACATCTACTTTTGTAAACATCAGTCAGAGCCCAGCTGCCCTGTATACTTAAGAAAAGTCAAAGTTCATTTGTTCATTTTTGCCTTCCTCCCTTTTTTGTGAGATACAGCAGTGTATTAATTCACATCAGTCTTCTAACATACAAGGTATCTGTTCCTTTCATCTGGCTCTACAGCCAAACAAAGATAAACACAGAGGGTGTCTTGGAAATTTCTTAAAATTGCACCAGACTACTGTCATGTCTCCCCAGAATCATCTGTTTTTACAGGACTTGAACAAAATACTGAGAACTAAGCTTGGATACAGAAAACTTTTTTCTGTACAAAAGCTGACTTGATACAGTCTGATCAGTCAAAGTGACTAAGAGGAGCATCATGAGCTCCCCACACAGCCTACAGAACTGAGAAAACAGACATTAAATAATGGGATTGAGCAGCACTTAGAAATTGCAACACTTATAATCATTTAAAAAGAAGCCACTCAGCCTTTGCGTATGTGCAGGCTTTCCCCAGGCTCAATTCTTCATTCCTTCAATTCTCCCCTCTGAATCTAGAAGTAGAGCTTGCCATTCACCAGGGAAATCTTCTGAGCCAGCTGCTCTTTTCCGTGACTCCCTTAAGAATGCATGGCCAATCGAAGCTCTGCACTCCACATTTTTCCTCTGATGAAAGCTCTTATTCATTCTTGAATGCCTGCTTCTCATTTTTAGGAGCCCAGATGCCTTTTCCACTTTAGCTCTGACTCGAGATTATTTAGTCTTGGCAGTGGTGTAGATGAGTGAGTAAGGAAGTGCCCTATTTGTGTTGTCACACACAAAATGAGTTTCTTTTGGTTCTGTGGAAAGCAAAGTCCCATCAGTTTTGGCTCTCTACTTGCTCCCTCTTCCTTCAGCTACTTAAAAATTTTCCTGGCTATCCGTCCCATCTTGACTTCAGCTTCCTAGGCTGCCAGGGAGGAGAGGCTTTAGGCTGTAGGCATACTCATGCTTTTACTAGGTGTGGGGACTCATATTAAGGGAGGTTACCTGAAGCCACAGTTTCTTCTAGCAGGACCTCTCCTACTCTTTGGATGTATAAAGGGTGATTACAGGGACTGCACAATACTTCCCCCAACAGTACCTGTTTGCGTGAAAAAATGTTTAGAGGGTAAGAAGACAATAAAACTGAAGGAGAAGGAAAGCTCTTCGTGGATCTAGCTCCTGCTGGGTCTTAGGTCATGGTAGGTGGTCACCTGAAGTTTAGCTCTCTGAACATTTCCCGTACAAATAAGCATAACTGAAAATGAGAAAATCAAAGCAAACTCTGAGCTAAAAAATGACAAAGATATCTTGGAGCAATTTTCCAACTGTTTTAGGTGCTTTAGGAAACATGGATTTCTTACCTGGGAGGAATTGTGACCTACTCCTTTGAATAAAACCAGAACTGCTTGCTCTAATTGCAACATCGTCTTTAGAATATCTGTCTGTGTGTCAGGGGAGTGTGTGTGTGTGTGTGTGTGTGTGTGTGTGTGTGTAACTGCAATCTTCCTGCCTTTGCCTTGCTGACATCCCTGCCAGTCAGCAGCTGCACATACCATCCAGCCCTCTTTTATGCCAATCTGGTGGTGAGCGGTGCAGAAACATTTTAATTAATGTTGAACTTCTTGAAGTTGAAGTGAAAACAATTACAGCTCAATTTTACTTTGCCTCCTCACTTTCATCACTTATATTCTCTCTTCCTCCTCCCTCTCCATTAGAGAGCTTCGTTTCACAGAGTGTGAATTATAATCTAATTATTATATTTTAAAAAGGCAGACAAGGCATTGTTTCTTCATCTTTCAGTTAAAAAGCTCTGAAATAAGAAAGGAAAAGCTTTTTCCTTCTTGAGTGCCAGGAGCATAGAGTCATTCCCATCACAGACATCTCATTCTTCCCCATCTGTGATTTTTTTTTCTTTCTTTTTTTTCAATACAGAAGGGATCGTATCTTTCCCTTAACAACTGTTTGCACACCAGACTCAGAGAAAGTTCACAGTACATATCACATGTACATTGGATATGTAAGTGAAGTGATCTGTAGCACAGCTAATTAGACCTAAATTCTTGATTTACTATTTATAAAACAAAATTGATTATTACTTCATCAACAACATTTAAAGCATCATTAAGAGAGGTCTGCTCCAGCAGCCTCAGGTTAAATTTTTTAACAAGCACTTTAGTTGCTAATCTATGTTATTGCCAACATATGTAAACTTCCTAATGCTAATTGCATTCAGCTGTGAATCAAACAATGTCTAATTCTCTTCAGGATTAATTATGCACATGTGCTGCCTGCATTCCTAAACATGGTTCTCATAAATAATAAGAGATATATCTAGGCAGATGGGATTTTTCCAACTAAATGATCTGTTTATCATGAATAAAACAATTGACATATACTAGACGTCTAATGCAAAGTCACCACAACATTCCCATATTTTTTAATCATAAATAATTGCTGCGACAGTTGTTTGTGTGAACATGTTTTTGTACAGCCAAGCACTAAGAAGCATGTCCTTCAGTAAGCACTCTTACCTTTGTGTGCACCTTTCTTTCTTCTTTCTTTTTCATCTTTTTTGATTTGAAGGTGCATAACAGAGGGGTTTATATCCTGTGTTTGATGAATGAGCTAAAAGTCTCCACTAAAAGTACAAGTTTTGTAAGCCCCAGGGAAATCTGGTTTAAGTACAGAGCAGGAAAAATTGCTAAAGTGTTATGTATTCTGCTTGTTTCAGGAAGAAGCAATGAGTTTCTGGCATCCAGAGCCAACCTTGGCAGTATCTCTCTTTAGAATTTCTTTTTTATTAGTCTAAAAGGGCTGATAATTAACTGAATTTGTAAAATCAACTTGAAAAACAACTTCCAATGCTGAGTACATGGCAAGTACAAATACCTATTTTAAAACGACATTTGACAGCAACAGAAGAAATTTTTCTCTAAAAGGGGGAGACAAATTTTTTCAATTATTCCTTTTAATGAAGATATCTTCTTTTAAATAGAATTAAAAATCGAGCTGCAGCAAGCAACTCCATAGCATGTCTCTTCTCATATGACACAGATATCTTGGTTTCCACTGAAAAGGACTTACATGGAAAATGCATCAGAACAGCAAGAATTTGATACTAGAAAATTATACTGTTCAACTATATATTATTGCACCCATTATCTTCTGTCTTACTGTGGAATGTTTCAGTTAGCCCTGATGGTTTAGGTTGATTTAAATTTTATATTGAAATCTTTTATTTCTTTTTTTATCCTAAAACAAAATTTGACATAGCGTGGTATTAAAGAAAGGTAATAGACTAATAGGTTTAGTGTCTGAAGTCTTTCAGTTTCACAATAGGTGAGACACACTCAATCTCTGGCAATAAGCCCTTAAACTTCTTTTTCAGGCGCCAGTTGTTGATGTGAGGAAGTGGTTGAGCACCTGTGCCGCATTTAGCTCATCATTTCTCAGCTGAGTCTAGCAAGAGAGGTTATCCATAGGTATAATGATTTTTATAATAAGAACACCTGTCCACTAGTCACTGTACCTAGATCATCAGCTAATTTCATAAGGCCATCAAAAACTCAGTTGGTTATCACTGATGACCTTTGCTGAATTTCAGTTTGTGACATTGAGATGAAAAGCTATGCGTCCTATTACTAGTCAGTGAGTCAGCCTGCCCTTGGCTCAGTTTGGGCAAGATAAAACTTGATGAAGCTGTGGCTTATCTGTGTTAAAGTGAGATTCTAATGTGACAAAATGCTTGATAATCTGGAAAACACATTTTAAATAGCTTGAACAGCTTTATTACAAAAGGAGACATTTTCTGGTCTTTGAAATCAGATAATTCATGATAATAGCACGTAGTTAAAAGAATAAAAGCAACTGAAGAGCTGAGAGAACTGAAGCATCCAACCGTTTCTCAGCAGTGGAGATTGAAGAGAATATGTTTAACAGTGTAAGGTGCTGTTCCAGAGTGTGAGAGACAAGAACATGTGGGTAAAACAATACCATTGGGTGATAGTACAATTTTCAGGGTAGTTATTTCTTGTTTGTTTTTACTTNAAGGGTTGAAAGAAGTCCCAAGCTTGTGTGTAAATGAGATTGGAAATTTCAAGTAAAGGTGAATGTTGCTTGCATTTCTGAAATTTAAAAATTAACTAAATCACTTTGCCATTAAAGGAATCAGATGGTACATCTGAAAGGTCTTGGACCCCTGAAGATATTTGAGTTGTTGGACCTCCTTACCACTAGCCTGCTTCTCAGCCTGTAGTTCCCACACGGGCAGACTGGCTACATACTCGTTTTATTTTGGGTATGGAAATTTGGCACCAGACAGCATGAGTGACATCCTTTCACTGAGCAAAGGTGATATATTGAGAAGAGATAAAGTGTTGTGTGGGGGAAAGTACTACATTGTTTGTCAGTCAATAGTAAGACCTACCTACCTTTTCCTCTCTATTCCATCATAAAGATCTAAATTAAAATTAACTGTTAGCAAAATAATGTAGTACCTGACAAGCAAAGTAATTTAAATAAAAACATAATAAAACCCAGTCCACTGGCATTTTTGCTAATTTTATTCACCTTCAAAATGAAATAATTTGATTGAAACTGTTCATCTGTATCCTGAAGTGTAATTGTTTTATTGGTTTAAAAAAAGGGTTGTTGACATCATGTAGTCATTTTGGAAAATATAAACAGGAGTCCTTTAAGATGGAACTAAACTGGATTATATTCTCCAAAGGCAGACTGAAAGCACAATTACTGCAGACAAGTGTTGAACTCTTGAGCTATACAAGGACCGGTCTAAATTAACATCTCATTGAAATATTTGCAGTGTGGATGCGAGGTTCTCTACATCAGCTGTTTTGTTTTGTAGACCTAGTGCAAAGCCACATTGCTTATCCATACACAGCCCTGAAGGCCATGAAGTACACAATTCAGAAAATGCTGAACTTCTTTGAAAGTCTATGTGCAAGGGGGAGAAAAGCAGTTCACAGATTGGGATTGTGCCCCGTGTGGTTAAATGTCGGCATCTTGAAGATAATTCATCAAATCTTTTTGAAAATAGGTATCGTCATGGGCAAAATAGACCTTGACACATTTTTATTTGTCTGAAAGAAGCTCTAGAAGATAATTTCATTGTTAATTTAGCACAGAAGTACAAAATTGTCACGAGTATGAATGAAAGAGGAAGGTACCTTAAAAAAATTAAGAAGTAGTACTCTTAGACTTTGTTTGTGCATCTGAACAAAAGAGGACAAGGGAGATAGTGCAGGCTCTGCATGGGTGGTCTTGGACCTGTGTGACCCCATGGGTTTTTAGGCCGTGCTCACTGGAGCTGCCTGGGTGAGGCTTGGCCACACCCCTTGGGCGGTGTCAGTGAAAAGGCTCCAGGAAGGGCCCTCTCCGTTTTCCATAGTTCTCCACTTCTGCTGCAGCTGGCTTTTGTGTCCTCCAAACACTCCTATGTGCCTTTGTGCTGCATTCCACAGCGTGGAGGTGCATGGGCTGCAACACACTGCACAACAGGTTTCAGATTATATGAGCTTAAAAACATACAAGAAATTACAGCTACCTGTTAGAGCCATAAAAGCAGTACATGAAACCTAGTGGAGGCAGAGGCCATTTTCACCTCCACTGTGATTCCACTTGGTATTTTGCCCATGGCTTCATTCAATCCAAATTCCCCTTCATTAAAAAGTGCAGAGCCATAAATAAACCTAAGAGAAGAAAAAGAAAGAATTTCAAGCCTTAGGTATTTTACATAATTGTTCTCCTAGAAGGGTGTTTTCCCATTGTAGTGTCTCCATTTCATTGTTATTGTCAATTATGAACATATTATTGTCTGATGAGGTTTTCATTTCCTCACCAATGGACAAAAGACATGGTGTTTGAAAAGTAATCTCTATACAGAGTGGGAGGAACTTGAATTAAAGGGGCATGTTTTCTGAACCAATGAGGAAGGAAGAACATCTGTTTCTGGATTTAGTTTTCCCTCCTCACATTACAACATGTTTTGAAGAATCTAGTGGAGTGCTGAAAGCTGGAGTATTTTTATCAAGATATTTTTTTATTCAGTGCTGGTGTTTCTTAACTATGTGCACAAGATAAAAGACTGTAATATGCTTCCTAGTAAAAGCTTTGACCTTTAGTAATTTTGTTAGTCACTGCTGGCAAAATGAGTGAAAGTTCTTAGCACATGGCTTTACTCCTCATCAATACCAGATTCTTCAGCCATTTTTGCATAAAATCAGAGTATCATCCTAGACCACTTCCATAGATTCTCCTTAAATAACTATAATTTCTTTTAATTAATATAAAAGAAATAATGAAAAGATGTTGTAAGCAATTTTTAATGTTCTATTGTTTAAAAATCAACCATTTCTAGTTTAGGATGAATTTTCTCATGCTCCCACATCCAAGACATTTACTGTCATATGTAGGGCAAAAACTCAAGCACTGATTTTCTACACAGTTTTACGCCTTGCCAGCAAGCTGTATTAAGTTATACTTTGTGGGTATAACTTCTGACCCCAAGCTCAAAACTGGGGGTTTTATGTGAAGAATATCTCCCAGCTCCTAACAGAACTTAAATCTAACAAAGCTCCCATGCTTTATCAATTTAAATACCAAATGAAGTCCTGTATTAGAATGTGATTTTATGCAAGAGATCAGTAGCTTTCAAGAAGGAGTACAACATCCATCGCTGCCATCTGTCACACTCTGGCCTGCTCTGCAGACATGCTGAAGCACACTACATTTGCAAGTCCTCAAAGACATTCTCTCAATTGCTTCTGTGAAACTGTTTGGATGATACACCTAAACTGATTAGGTCACCATTATGGACATTAACATACTCAAGTGTTTGAAAAGGGCAATAGCAGGGGCCCTTTGGATGCTAATGACAAAAGGCATATTACAAAGGATAAACTTGCTTGGAGTTTTTCTCTGTTCACTTTTTTGAAGGGAAATGGGGGTTGGTGCATTTGAGGTGCTCCTAAAATTAATTTTTCATTTCCTACAGCTTAATGTTTTAGGGGTTTTTTTATGAGTCTTGTTTAGAAGTTTACTGATCAGACAAAGAAAAGCACATACATGTGTAATTTTGAAGGTAGAGAGAGGGTCACTGATGAATAGATTACTATGGCAGTATTATCACTTGCAAGGATGGAGAAGGTGTGTTTCACTGTGCCCCCTTATCCTCTATTTCATTGCAATTGCACTTAACAATCTGTTGGGTTTTCATTAAAAATAATAGACAAAATAATTTGAATTATTTTGAATTTGATAATTTAGCATAATCTCTGCTTACTGTAAGAGCCAGTAAATATTAAGATTTTTCATTGGGTACTGTGGCAAAGCAGTTTTATGGGGAGTGTAGTAAATGGCTGCTGTACTGAGATTATGGAGAGTTTCAATCACCCAGTTACTAACTGTAAGGAGATGCCACTCAAATCAAACAAAAGTCCATCTGCAAATATCAGCATTTTATTTGCTCTTCATCAGAAGCTGGTTGCTATTGAAAAAGCTGATGCTCCAGCTGGCAGTCCAAATTGATAAAATAAAGCACATGTGAATTTACTAAAGAGGGCTTTGTCTTGGGTTAAGTGTTTGCTGAACTCAGGGAACATGGAACAGAGTTGCTCATACAATTTCAGCTTTACCGATACTAAGTGGTGGAGAATACTAGGTAAAAAAAGACTACAGAGACACTTGCATGGGTAAAGACTGAACTGTTATGGAGGACACAAGAAGAAAATCATGAGGCTGTTTTTGGAAAAATGACTAAAGGTTTTCAGGAGAAGGTCAATATCTGAACAGTAGTAGCTCTGTATTGTTTGTATATGGATGGATATCCAGATACTGAGGTTTGTCCCTATGCTCAATGCCCATTAAGTGCATTGCTCCATTCACGGTCTGTATTACTTTTGTATTTCTATTACATGAACATTTAATAGTCATTTTCATGGAATCATATTGTAATTTATAGCACAGATAAAGTTACGTGGCAAAAACTACAGACTTACTCCAATGACCGACATCTTAATTAAATAGAACATGGCTAGATAGGGCTGTTAACCGGGCTGGAAGTAAGATGGACATGCAAGCTGGAGCCTGTGATTAAGAAAAATCAATGTCAAGAGTGGGAAGGAATCTTAGTGCTAGGGTCTAGACAGAAAATACCTTACACAGAAGTTGAGCAGAAAGCCCAGAAGACAAAGCATCTGTTTATTCTAAGCCAAAGAGGCAAGGCAGAAGGTTTTCCCTAACACAGGTTCAGACAAAGGTTGGGTTACTCGGACTTTAAATCTGAGATGAGGGGACAGAAACAGGAACAGGCAGTGCAGGCTATGTGGGGACAAATACTTGAGCAAGTAAGATGGAAAACGTACTAAGAACTACAGAGCAGATTGCAGCAGGTAGGAACCAAAGTTAGGAATCAAGAATGAGAATAAGACTCAGAGGTGAACTACAGGTTGCTGGGAGTGTTTCCTATAGCCCTCTCAGTCCATTCAGAGGCTTTATTTTTGTCAGGATTAAAATAAAGATGCTGCCTGTGAGATAGCTACCTTGGTCCCCTTTATAACCAGCAGGGAAAAATATGCACCTGACAGATGTAATTCATCTCTTCCTAAAGCAGATGTTTAAAATAAGACTGATGAATTGCACCCTAGAAGTGTCTATTTCTCTCCATTAATTATGAACGGGGGCTATAGTAACTAGCTGTGACATATGCTTTTGTTATAAATGTTGGATGTGTAATGTTGGATGAGATGAGTCCTACAGCCTCAGGTCTCCTAGTCATTCCACTGCATTGCAGCTTTGCCCTATTCAGTTAAGGCCTTGATCCATCAAGCAATTAAATATGTACATAGGTTTTTGAGAATTAATGTGATTAAATGTTCTGGGGAATTGTAGGCAGATGAGCAAATGCCTCAATGTGGGAAATGTGGATCTTGAATTAACAACTTATTTGTCTTCCAGGAGTCTGCCACTGCTTTGGTAAAAATCTCTGTCTCCTCTGTACTTGAAGCTGTGTTCTGTCCCTAATGAAACATACCACCCCTGCTATCCATACACTAAATGCAAGCACAGACTTGGTTTTCTGATACCAGTTCTGCAAAATCAGACATCCACGTATTTGGAAAAGTAGTCACCAGAGGGCTGGAAGAGTAGCGAAGTGAAATTAATCTCTGAATATTCAGGTGTTTTTTATGATTTTTCCCTGGTTATATCAGAAAGTAGGAGGTGAAATAGTTTAATCAAAATTTTAGACTGCACAAGATCTGTGGTTGATGGAACATGGCTCAAAAGGGGAGATCCTAATCATGTAGTGCAGCTGTCACAAAGAAGGAAAGAATACACAAATGAGGTTGAAAACATGATATCCAAATATTTCTGTTGTAGAAATTAATCAGATTTTTGTAGTGGATTGATGACATCCACTTTGAATTCAGAATTTTGATATGGTCTCCCACCTTTTTGTCACTTGATGGGTAGATTATTAGGTAAGGGAAAAGTCAGCTGGATCACTGGTCAAAATGCAGAGGTCCACCATCCATGTTCTGCCTTGGGTGACTAGTCACAAGTGAATCTTCTAAGCAGTCTGTCCTGAGACTGATCATGTTTAATATTTTACCAATGACTTAGAGGAGAAGACAGAAGGCACCCTCATCAAGTTTGCATATGACAGCTTCTGGGGACATCATGGCTACTCATGAAGGCAGAGATGCTGTCCAGATGGACCTGCCAAGCTACACAAATGTGCCAACAGGAGCCTCACAGTACTGAACTTGAATAAATGCGAAGTTGTGCACTTGTGAGAGACTAACCCCCTGCACCAGTGCAGGCTAGGCACTGACGAACTGCCTGGGTACCAACTCAGCTGAAAAGCCCCTGAAGGTCCTGTTGGACAGTAAACTAGATATGAGTTTCACCTGGTTGTGATGAGGACTGACTGTGTACTTGGCTTTAAAAATAGGATTGTAGCCACTAGACCGAGGGAAGAGCTTAATCACTTCAGCATGTTGCTTATTTGAGAGTTTCTGGAACACTATGTTCAGTTGTCGGCCCCTAAGTACAGGAAAGAGATGCTGATCAGCTGGAGAAAATTCAGCAAAGAGCCATCAAGGTGGCCAAAATCTTGTGAGGAAAGGCTGAGGGAGTTGAGCTTGCTCAGCTTGTTCAAGAGTTGTTGTTCCAGGGGACTTTAGGGACTACTAAGAGTACAGAGGCAGGCTCTTTACTGAAGTGCACAGTGGGAGAATGAGAAACAGTGCACATAAATGGAGGCATGAGAGTTTCTGGTGTTATGAGGACAATTAAGCACGGGTGCAGTATCACCAAAATTACAGTATCTATGTTCTTGGAGACATTTAAGAGTGGACGAAATCCTGACCTATTAAATAGGTCTTCTTTATGTCTTAACCCTGCTCTGAGCAGAGAGACAAAAGACCTCCTGGCATCCCTACCAATCTAAGTGATGCTGTAAAAAGGGAGGGTGATCTGATCTGTGTTGATGAATGTGCTGTGCTGGGTATAAGGAAATTATTATTTAAGAAAAAGGAATTAGGTGTAATACTGCATTAGAGATAGGCCATAGCCCCTTATCTGGATGATAAAGGCAAATCTTGGTGTGCCTGGGTTGCAGAAATAGTCTGCACAAGCCTAGGAATGCGCCTGAGTGGCTTGAAATGCAGGATCAGGAAAAAACAGTAGATCTCTCCTTGAAGACCATATTGCTGTTTTTTTCCCAGTTTGATATTTCAGGGTCACAGATGAGACTGTCATTGCTTATTTCAATATTGATGGTGTTCCTTCAAAATATGTTATCCATGATAGATAACACTTTTGGGGTATATTTTAATATATCGGTAATTTTTAAGCTTATGTAAAAGGCCTAGTGTTGAGCACTGTCTTTAACTTGGTTTGTCAGGTTATAGGTCCCTGTGAAAATTTTACTGGAAAATGTAAAAGGACAATTAAACTAGTGCTGTGAGTAAAGAAAACAATAATTCATATTTTCACACTCTATAAATATGGGGAGTTTGGCCATCACAACTGTACACATTTCTGCAGTAGTGTGTCCATGGGAACATAATAAACATATATATTTCTTTGAAGTTTAAATACCTTCTTTGAGGTATACAGCACCCTATAAAATTTTATTTATAAGTGGAATATAGCATACAAACAATGAAAAGCTTTCAAAGATGAATTCATTGCAGGTATTAGAATGCCCTGATAATTATGCTTTTTTACCATTCATTTGAGCTGACTTGTTATTTGGCACTTTGGGGGTAGAAATATTTCTGTTCAATTCATGAAAGGTTTTCAACTATATTGGTCCTAGTATGTAACAGTGTTTTTATGTAGACATAGGCATATAAGACTTATGAAAATACTGGAATGAAGTACCATGAAAATTAATATTCTGCTTTTTCCCTGAAGACGTTTTGAATGAGAGACTTTATGTTATTTTTACAGAAACTTGATATGAACCTATATATATATCCTAAATATCACATTCACTTTATTGCAGCATGCTTTAGCACAATGCCGACACCTTACACACCACGGAGTATTTATTTTATGTGAGGTATATTTATGATAATTTACATTTTTAGTATACCATGTGTATTTGAAATACTCATATTGCAAAAGATCTTATTATGCCAATATACATGGTATAGAGTACTAGATTTTTTCTGTGAAAAAATATAACCTCAGCAAACTTCTGGAAATATTGTCCTTTTCTACCCTTGAAATCAGTTTCGTATTATGGATTTTGTTGCCTAAATATGTTTTAAGGGATTTAAAAATGTTCTGTACAATCTTAGTTTTATTTCTAGTGAAACAGATGGTAAGAATTGGACATAGCTGTCATACTCATGCTTGGCAAAGCCAAGTAAGTGTACATTAATTTTACTGGTTTCATTACAGTAGCACATTTAGGGTCTCTCCTGAAATCAGCCCTCTTCTGATGGCCTCTGTTCAAATACCTGGTAAGAATTAATTCCAACCTAGATTGCTTACAGCACCAGCAAAGCCTACAGGGGAAGAAAATCAGATTCTGCCTGCTTGGATTCCAGTGTGCATCCCAAAGTTTCTTCCTAGTGTTGTGTCTTCACTGCAAGCATTGCCAAATAATAAATTGTTCACAGAATATCACTGACTGTAGATAATACTGCAGTCTGTATCTAATTATTGTATACTTGATGCATTTCTACATTTCTATCTGTACAGTATTCAAGAGAAATTAATAAAATTTTGAAAGGGTCTTACATTTAGCACATCCAAACATCCTAAAACTTGTGTCATTCCTGAAGACTTGGTGGTGTTTTTCCACAGCACTGAGGAACATGTCATTGTCCTTTTGGAAAAGTGTAACATCCTTCCATGGGATCACAGAATTCACAGAATGGGTCCAGTTGGAAGGGACCCCAGTGGATGGAACATCTGGTCCAAGCTCCCTGCTCAAGCAGGGCCATCCCAGAGCACATGGCAGAGGATTGTGTCCAGAGGGTTCTTGAATCATCTCCAGTGAGGGAGACTCCACAACCTCTCTGGGCAAGCTGTTCTTTCTTGCTAGCATTGTAAGTATGTTAAATACAGGTTCCCACACTTCTATGTGCAGCAGAAAGGAGCAGCAGCATCTCAAGCTGATGGCAGTTTCTAGTTACAGTGGCTAAAGCAACCAGGATAATGAAATAAACAGGACTATGGGAATAGAAAATTTACAATGAAAATTTAGAAATGCTTCTGCAGTTAGCTGATTTTAATGAGTTTCTGATGCTACCCAGATTTTTAAAATATAACTTCTTGACTTGGGAAACTGACAAATACAGAGTGGGACCTTAAAGCACTTGATTCTTGGCACAGACAACATTTTTTATACTTTGTACAGTGTGCCTAGCAAAATGGCTCCTGGAATGTGCCAAAGTAAAACAACTAATCATCATCACCACCACCAATAATAATAACAATAACTTTGCATTTATATAATTTAGCAATTATCACCTGGCTTCACATCAGCTATTTGGTCTATGCTTATGGTTATATATAATTTCCTCTTTTTACACATCAGCACATAATTATGCTGACTTCTTGTAACACCCTCATAAAACTTCTCTTACACTCAAATTCTAGAAAAAAGTTACTGTGTTATGATGGTTTTCTAAAAATAAAAAATAGTTTACTAAGTTCTAGGAAAAATTTCAGCTTCCTCCACAATTGCGTGGCCTCTCATCTTCCCTCCCTGAGGATCTCTTGAATGTCAAATTTCAGTTCTTGTTGCTGACTCCATTTTCAAGGTCTCACAAGAAGTCATAAAAGGAAATTGGCTATTTTTCTACCACTGCTTCCTGGCTTCTTATTTTTATCACCACCACTATTAAGAAAATGCTTGAAAATTGATTTTATCTCCATAGTTTCCCGTTTGGTAGAAGTCATGACCAGAAAGCTGGCCATAAGGAAATGGAAAAGCAAGATGCTTTGGTCAGTTTTGTAATTTTAGATTTGTAGATTTAAGGTGTATATTCTTCAGGGGAAAATGCAGAAGGGTCTGTGGAGAAACAATTTGCTCCTCACTCTCCAAAACATCAGTGTCTGTTTCCTGCTTCTTCTGTCAATAAAGTCTCCCCTGGAAGAAAATTGAGTCAAAGGCAGCTGAAAGGAAAAGCAGTTTTCACAATAGAAAAGCATTTTTCTTTCTCTTTGAAAAGAAAGACAGTGCATAACTTTTCACCCCTTTCATATTGGCATCTGTCTGCATATTCATTGCCTCTTTTTGCAAATGAATGATGCTTCAGCATAAAAAAAAATGCTCAATATTTGTTCAGTGCCTTAACAATGCATTGGTTAGTGTTCCTTTGTCTTTAGAAATGTAATTCTACCAAAAGAAATAATGAAAAAGGACTTGACACTGATTCTGTTTGAATAGTGCATATATGTGAATATCAAAATAGTTAAACCAGACAGGTTTCTAGAATCTAATCCTTCATTTTTTTTCTGAAGTTTGAGGAATTCCCACAGTCTTGTAATTACTTTTGGGTTTTTCTTGCAGTTTTTTTATGTGTTCTGGTTGGATAGTTGGTTTTGGGTTTTTTTGTTTTTTTTGTTTTTTTTGTTTTTTTTGTTTTTTTTGTTTTTTTTGTTTTTTTTGTTTTTTTTGTTTTTTTTGTTTTTTTCCCCAGCACATCAGTTGCATTTTTTATGTTGCCATAAATATGAATGTCATTATTTCTCCTTCTATAAGATAACTTTTTGGACTAGGTTTTCATTTTATTGTGTTGGTCAACTGTCTTTCGTAACAAACAGGAAATTTGAGTAGAGATTTAAGTAGTTCTGTTCTCTCTTATGTGTCTGTGGTGTCTGATTTGTTATTTCAAAGATGACTGCAAAATGGGCATCATATAGTGTAGGTTACTCTGTCTTTATTTTTGTGCTCTTGTCATCCAGAAAGATATATAGGAAAATGGTAATTTCATTGGTAAGATTTTCTTTTCCCTCACAGGTCCAGCATCACTGACCTGTGCCACGCTTCCTATCTACAAGTGTTCTTGCTGAGTCCTTTAAACAAATGGGAATTTGAAACAGAAGCAAATCATTTCCATATTGTCAACAGAAAAAATGAATATTTCCATTAAATTGTATATTTATTTTGAAGTTGAAAAGGTTTTTTATTATAGCTTTTGTTGTTGTTTCGAATCTACTAAAAATAAATTAACTCTAGAACTGTTACAATAATCCAAGTACTGAATGCCTTAACTCATATTTAATTTGAAAATATCATATGCAGTTAATTAAATTTTGAGTTGAGTTCTTTGGAAATAAACTTCTTGTTATTGATGATGTCATTAATGCCAGGAGATATTCATTTCCTGTGAAGGACTGTAATAACCCACTGGGATTTTTTTCCTTTTTTCGGTCCCTGCATGATAAATTAATAATTCAGATAATTTGTTTATAAACTAGGCTGTAGGGGGACATTGCTGAACACTACAAATAAGTTTTTGATGTAGTTATAAAATTATTTCCTATGCTATTTATCATTTCTTAAACCAGACACTGTTGATGAATATTCAACATCTGCATAAAGCACAGGGAAACCTTTTTAATCAGCACTAATACTGAAGCGTGAATTTTGTAATCAGCATAACTGGTGTGTGGTGTGGGAACCTATAGGGTTGGTGAATTTTTCAGATTAGGGAGTGTTAATGGATAGAAGAAGAAGGACGGGCGCTGACAGCTGGGCATACCTCTCATTCGGTTTTAGTACTTCTCTGGCTTTCAGGAATGAAATTAAGCCATAGGGAAAAAAAGTGATTTGAAAGGCACAGGCTACCATTCACAATGGTCCCAGGCTCCCTTTGGGTAGCAGGCTGGTGGCACTGTTTCAATGGGCTTTGACCCAAACAAACCAGCTTCTTTATCATTCATGTATTTGTAGTTTTACAAAATGGTCTGCTGTGTGGGGCAGCCCTTTGTATTTAAATGCATGGCCTGACAATGAAATCCAAGTTGTTCGTGGTTCTCTTAAATTATAACCTCATCCTCTCATGTATTTGTTTTCATGGATCATAAATATACAATTAGATTTGATGTAATTTCACACTGAATTTTCTATGTCAGAAATAAGTGCTCATTTTGTCAGGCTAAAATGTGGCTGATGCTCATGGTGAACTGGGAGATAGTTTGGGGAACCTCTTTCTCTTTTTTTCACCTGAGTTAACTAGATGATGTTAAAGACTACTCTTTCATTCCATCTTTTTTTTTTTTTTTTCCCTATGTTCTCATTACCATTTTTTCCTTCTTTTGACTATAGAAGGCAGCTTTTTCTCTAGGAAAGACAAAGCTTTAGAATGCAGAAGTTCTGCTGCCTCTGTTCCCATATGGCCAAGGGTCTTCCTTGTCTAAACAGCACAGTGCAGATATTATAGTACTGCAGATGACACTATCTGCCCCAACCCTTTGCTGGGGTTTCCCTCTTCCTTATTGGGGGTGTGGAATGGAAAGCTTATCCATGTTCCAGGAGCTGTTTTCACTATCTGCCAAATTTAAGATGTTTCTGAAAGTGGAACTGTGATGGTACTGGACTGTGGGCTGAAACATGGATATGCTATTAATACAGCCACTGCCAGCAATCAGGAAACAGCCTGCAAGAGAGGACTAGGGTAGGGCAAGAAGGAGTGGAAAATTCTTTTATCAGGACTGGGCTACTAGAACTCTTAGAAAACCGGGTTACGAAGAAATGTAACTGTACTAAGATTGACTGTATAGTGTTGTCTGTCCTTGTATTTATTTTTGTTTTTATACTGGGGAGAGAGATATATCATCCTGAGGACCAGAAACTGCACTTGCTGAAAGTCGTTCTGAACTTAGGCCAACTTTAGTACAAGCAGGAACAACTCAATTGAAGTCACACTTTTCTTACACCTGTAGTGAGTTTAATACTGAGTGTATGCATTGACTTGTACTAAATATGTTGCCTGAAATGATTATGCACTAACCCAGTCTGTAGCAAACCTCTGAAGCCTCTTCAAGTCAGGTGTTTTATGGTAATTTGCATTGCAATTGCTCTCTTCTGTGCTGGTCTGTAGTATCTGAATACACTCTCAGAATTTTTCTGGTTAATATGTCTTCATAAGCACTCTACTGGTTCTTCTGTGACTGCAGTTTACTTAGAATAAGCTGCAGAAGCTTCACATTAGACAGTGAAAGTACTAGTGGGAGGATATTTTCAGCATCAATCAGCTGAGTGCGTACTGCAAAACTGCTGGAAAAGCAGATTAAGTACTCAGATGGTTAAACCAAATTCTGTGTGACCATGGCAGCCTGTTGATACTTCTACTTGAAGTGGTTTCAGTTTAACCCAGGTGGGTCTTCAAGAGCAGCAGTCACTGACAACAGTGCAGATATTCCAGGAAGGAAGCAAATAAATTCACAACTGATATGGCTAAATGTTAGCAAATCCATCTTCCATTTTATCAACATGATATAAAATATGATTCTAAAATTTAATGTTGTTTCATGTATATTTTCATTGTTGCTTTGCAGCCCTGCATTCTCTTGACTTCTTTGCCACAGCAGCAACACACAGCACACTCTATTGAGCTTGATGTTCACCTGCGTCCTCAGCTCCCTCTGGTCCTTTTCCACAGAGCTGCTCTCCAGCCAGGTAAATCTTGGCCAGTGCTGTACTCCTGGATTATGTTTTCCCACATACAAGACCATATACTTGTTCTTGTTGAACTTCATAAGGTTTTCAATTACTTTAAAATTAAAATATAATCAAATATTATAAACCACACTAAATATTTATGACCATCTTTGTTAATGTAATGTTTCTTACTGCAGCTGTTAAGGCTTTTGTGATCTCTTTTTATTTTTTTATTTTTTTCTCTTTAGGAAGTTAAGACACAGGTCCTGACTTGTTTTATACTCAGACAAACATCTCTCATCTTGCAGACAACTGCAAGATTAATAAAATATAATAGTCTACGCAATATAATACAAATATGATCAGGTCTGTTCTTTTAATTATTCCTCAGAATGTTGTTTTTACACAGTGCTGAGACATTATATTCTGAGTTCCCAAGAAATGCCTATAAACTGTCAAGCCTTTTCAACACAATAAACTCCTTGTGATGATCTTGTATTTTCTAGGAGTTATTTGTCTACCTGGTAAAATCACCACATAACAACACAATTGGCCACTTCTGTTCAGCAGAAGCAGATTATAATGGCAGGTCAAGACTAACACTTACTGCAGAACTTTCTGGTTAAGTTTGTAATTCCTCTTCTGACTTTCCATTTCTAAAAAATCTCTTGACTATTCCAGGATTCGTATTTTCTGCTTACAAAACTACATTATAGGCTAAATAACAGCTATGTCTACTTTGTGATAATATCTTAATATATTGTAATCTCTCCATAACTGGTATTATTAAACAGTGAAAGAGTTTATACTCTCCTCTCATAACTGTTGTAGCCAGCCCCTGCAAATATTTTTTTACCTAGTATCTTACCAGTTTTCCTCCATGTGTCTATTTTAAACACATTACAATAGCTCTGGCCTCTCTCAGTCTCTTTTAGTCCTGTTCTCAAATGTTCTTTACATGTCATGAATTCATCAGTGCAATAGTTTTTTCCTTTCTTTTTCTTTTTTTTTAACGAATTATCATTAATAGCTTGAGAGTCAGATTAAGCTCAGGATTTGCTTTGCAATCAATGAGAAATAGCAGACTGAGTATTGAGGAACAATTGTTCCTCAATAACCATGAAAAGAATAATCCATTTTACAAGTTCCAGCATTTGGCTTGTCTATCCTCTCAAAATTGCTGAAGGATAAGGGCTCCAGCCAGTTAACAGAGGTGTGAATAAAGACTACAGCTAATGAGACATACCACAAAACCTGGGCTTTTCAAATTGTTTCCTGCTACTATCCAAACAGAATACAGAACACTTTTTGGTACAGAAATATTTCATAAGCTATCAATTAGTGAGGGAACAGTTTTCTTCCCTTCTGACTGCCTGAAACAATCCTTTCAAGGCCTTTCCATGTGTTCTTTTTCTCAGTGTATAGGCAGTATGTGGCGAATCTATTTTTTCCCCCAGAAATTAGCTGTGATCACAAGTTGGAAATGTTTATAGAAAATTATTACTCAGACACTGATCTATATTGCATTTTGAATGGGAAATGATTTTTTGAGTAAGCATTGTTGCAGTTTTTTATGATATAGTTGTTCCGCACTTCTTTCACAGCAAGAATCTAATAATGTAATGTGTGTTCTGAAGAACACATTAAAATGACATTATGTGATCAGGATGCCAATTACAGTATGACTAAAGACTAGCTATCAAGCTACAAAAAGTCAGTAATTATGCTGATATAAACATAATGTTTATATGTCTTGAGCAGAAAAAAATTAATCCCATTTTATTACTTACATGTGATTATTGACAAAACACTTAGGCATACATTTTCAAAGTATTGTATGCTTTTTTAGCTGCATGACTCCCATTTAAGTCAATAGGAGTCATACAGTTAAAACCCTAAGCAACATTTTGAAAAATTGCCGCTGACAAACCTCTCTTTTATTGCTTAGCTACACAACCATTTTGTTCTCTAGCAGTTCTTCCACATGGCATGCTAGTAGTATTGGCCGTTAGTAGTCCCACTAAAAAAACCCAACATCTACAGGCCTTCAAATGTGGCGGTCTCTTTAAAGGCTGATTAAAAAAAATAATAATATTTGTACTTCTATTGCTGCTTTCATCGGTTAAATGCTGGTGTTCAGTGCTTTTATTTAATTATGCCCCATGTCACTCCTCCAAGTAGGTGTACTCTGAGTAGCTGCCACCTTTGGTGGCCCATTTGAGGAGACAAGGTGAGTCAGTGGACGAACAAAGATTTGGACCAGCCCAGTGCCAGGTCCTTGGTCCATTGTTCCAGCTATGAAATAGTCTCAACACACAAAGAATCATCATTCAATAGTATGCAATGCATATGAAATGCTAACATTAATTGAAAATGGCACAGGAGTGACCTCACTTTAGTCTACTGAGGTCTGATATTGCTTCTTTTCACTCATTAATTCATTAATTAGTTTAAAAGGGCTAATGGAAAACAAAAATATTCCATTTGCTAGGTTAGATCGCTGCTGAATATTTATATAATTTTTTATTATTCATATGGAATCATAACTGCTTAACAGACAAGTCATTGTGGGTTTTTTTGTTGTTGAGATAAACACAATCCAAATTTTAGAGAACATCAATTTAAAGTACTGATGGTATCTTCTCTACAATTTGACTTTTCAACGGTAAAGAAGCTCAGGAAAACAATTTTATGAACAGCTTAGTACATTGACAGACATTACAACTCAAACACTTCCATTATGCATTGATGGCCTCAGTAACTTGCAGCAAGAGCAGAGTGATATCATATAAAATCTTTATGCTTATTATAGTTCTCTCTAAGGCAAAAGAATTGATATGAACCTGTTATTTCTTTAAATGAAGAAGCATATGAGTAAATTACTCATTATAAGTGCCTATATGTAGAAATAATAATTAATATTTTTATATACATGCTGGAGAAATTGAAGAATTTTAGAGGTATCATTAGCTGTGGTTGTTTAATTCATCAGTTTGGAGTTTTGGGTTTAGAGCGTCTTGTTGACACATATATATTATACTATACCTTCAATTTTTCTCAATTGAGATACATGCAAATTCTCATAAACTCTGACTGGCCTATTTATGAACAGAAGTGTTAGCCACACCCACATTTCCTTGGAATAGAAAGTATAAGTTAGTGCAAAACAAAGATCATACAGATTAAGAATTTTCATAAAATAAAAATTAGAATCCAATAAGATTCCTCTTACCATCCTGAGATATTTCATTTAATAGCAACATTTTTCTTATTTCACTGCAATAGTACTGCCATCCTCTAAGACAGAAATTGTTTTTCCTAGTCAATTGTACCCTTGTGCCTTTGTTGCTTGTATTTCTATCGACATTGAGTGCATTATCCATTGTTAAATGATTGATAAAAATTGTTAAATAAGGCAAACACTATACTCAGTGTAGGGTAATGAGGCCTATCACGAAGGAGAAATACTTCTCATCATGATATTAAAATTAAATGTAGCATTTTAAAAATTCTTAACATAAATAAAGAAGTTATTTATCTGGACCAATGCTTTTTCTGTAAGCCCAGTGTTCTGTATAAGTCATTGACAAAGAACATATTTTATTCTGTAGAATACCTTCATTTTCTTCTCAAATGCATTTCAAACTTGCAATCATTAACCCTAAGATGCTCCACAACTCTATGGTTTTCCTGTCTAGGGCTGTAACAGCTATTGCAGTCTTATTTTGCCTGCAGTTTTGCATACCTGTAAGAATTCCTTTTTCCACATGGAATGTGATACAAGCCCTCATATTTAATTGTCTGTGATAAACACAGCCTTATTCCTGACTATATTAAAATACTGAATTTAGCAGCTGTCTCTAGGCATACAGTTACCCATTTGCCCTTCTTCTCCCCTCAAATTCCAATCAAGAATATTTCCAAGCTACAGGAAACTAAGCTAGTGGCCATAAGGCATGCAGTACTTGTAACCATCAGTACACAAGGCAATGATGGAGTCAGTATCACATCCAATTGTCTTTGGTTGCTTTTCCTTATGACAAGCTAGTCATGCATAGCTGAAACCTTCAAATGAGTTTCCATTAAGCCTCAAAAGCAGAGTTTCACTCTAATATCTGCATACTTGCCTACTGCAATTACATAGCCAATACAAGGTCTATCCCTGAAAACCACTTACTGTTTTTTATTTTAAATACCTGGTTTTAATCTTTTTAATGGTGTTGCTTTTCTCTTTTGAAACAGACTTCTGTCATCCCTTACTTAGAATGTGACAGAGACTTACCTGCCATGTTTTTCACAGAAACTTTGATCTTAGTGTAATTGGCAACATTTTCTATTTTGTTAAATGATTTGCTATGTTTTCTATATATTTATTATTTTTGAAGTTATTAAATAGACTCTTCCACATGTGGATGTAAGAGCATGGATCAGTAGTCATTTTTCCAGGGTGCTAGGTTATGGAACAGAACGCATCTATAAAAGTAATGATGTATTATTAACAATGGCTTTTAAAATCTGAAATCCTCTTCTACCTTAGTTTTCATAGCTGCTCTTGAAACTATACATTCTCCTCTTCAAGATAGTCCCTTAAATGGGTCTTTTGTCATCTTTTTTGTTTGTTTGGTTTTTTTGGGGTTTTTTTTGGTTGGTTTTTTTGTTTGTTTGTTTGTTTTGGTTTTTTTTGTTTTGGTTTGGTTTGGTTTGGTTTTTTGGGGTTTTTTGGGGGTTTTTTTGTGTGTATGTGTGTTTTTTTTCTTTTTGTTTTGTCTTGTTCCTTTTGGTAGTTTCTCCTCCTTATCTCTTATTACACAAGAAAACCAATTTGGGATCTTGATAAATTCTCATTTCCCTTTTAGCCCCTTCTCTCATTTATCTGTGATATTATTTCCTGGGAGAATTTCAACTACATAGAAAGGCAGATGGTTCACAAATTCCTTTTCTTGTGGTTAATTTCCATTCAGTTCTACAGAGGAACCTATTTATTTCACATTTCCATTTTGTTTCTCTCACATGAAAACACAATTCAGTGAAAATTAGATATTTAACTGAAAAAAATGTCAACCAACAAAAATCAAAGCTGTAATAATTCTTTTGCTGTCAAAGACCAATCTATATTCTTAATGCCAAAACATCTAGGGACATCTAAGCATCATAGTGGCAAGTAGATATTGTAACATGTGCCACAAGAGCTCATTGTACTAAAAGAGAGGGTTCTTTCCTTCTTTTTGTATGTAAATTACTTGCCTAATATTATCTAATGACCTCCAAATCTGTAATGTATTTAACTTCACTGCTACTTTGTGAAATATGCATCCTATAATTCAGCTAAGGTTCAGTGACATTAATTGGTTTAGGAAAGGCCACATAGGAAGATGATGGTAGAGAGAGTAACTGATCATAAATCCTTTAATTAACAATGTATAATAACATATATATTCTCTATTCATAATTGCATATACACAGCAGGCCTGCAATCTAATTTGTTTTTTTTTTTTGCTCTGAGGAGGGTTTTTTTCTACATGACCAAAAGTAATTTAATACAAAAAGACTTAAGACAGCAGTGATGTTTAGCTGCTTTTGGGGTCATGCAGCAGAACATTCATGTTTTTCCAGGTGTGAAGATTTTGAGCACAAATTTGTAGTGACTTATTAATCTATATCTCAATGATTAAAGAATTTAAGTTCAATTTTTGGTGCAGCAAACAAAGTCCTCCAAGTGCCCCAGGTAAGTTTTCTCATCAGCTGTGTCAGGAAGTTCTCTTCCACACACTCCAGATTTCTTCCTCTCTGCTGTGCTGGGTTTCCAGTTAGTGAAATGTCAGTTTATAGGACACTTCATCTGCCTCTTCATCCTGGTTGGATAGTCTATAACAGACTCCCCCTGAGACGTCTGCCTGGTTAGCCTTCCCCCTGATCCTTACCCCTAGGCACTCAACTTTATCATCACTCCTATCATGTGAGTGATGTTTCCCTGATGGAGACTGTCACAGCTTCCCTGCTGCACAATGGCTTCCTGCTCCTCCTGCTTCTTTCCCATACTGTGTGCACTGGTATGGATGCACTTCACCTGGGCTATCAGCTTCACTCCCAACACTGGCATGACACCCCCAGGCTCATCTCTAGCTAGCCTGGTCTCATCTGCCTCCCTCTTCAAACCTAGTTTAAAGCCCTTCCTCTCAATCAACCCTGTCAACTCATGAGCTAGAATCCTTTTCCCCCTTTAGACAGGGGAACCCCATTTTGTCTCTAGCAGGCTTGGTGCCATGTAAACTGCATGACTGCAAAAGCCAAATACAGGTGGCACCTGCCTTTTAGCCATTTTAGTTTTGATTGGGTTGGTCCTGCTGTTCTTGGTGCCTAGACATTTTTCTAGGGGTTGTAGGTTCATAATCCTGAAGAAGACAGAATTGCAAGAACTCTTCCTTCTCTAGGACAAATTCTAGAGTAGTTTTTTACAGTCACAGAACTTTGATTTAAACAATGTGGTATGTATTGTTTTGAATTAATATTTTCTTATTTATTTTTCTGTAAAAAGAAGGGTTCTTAATGTTCGGCAAATATTAAAATACATTATTAAAGCAAGTTTTGTATCTGATGCTTCTCTTTGCTAGATAGTTAGATATATGAAATCTTTGCATATTTTTTTATTAGATTTCCTGCTAATATGTATTTATGTGCGTTTTAATGGACATATCCGTTGTTTTAGTATATGGTTCTTGATATATTTTTTAGTCTGGTTCAGCTGAATGGGTATCATGTCTTTATACTTGGTTTATTCAGAAAAGACTATTCTTTCAGAGAAGCACAAAATAGTTAATTTTTTTTAATATAAGCAAAACAAATTTAACTTTCTTCTAAATAAGGAATGGATAAATTTGTCAAGTAACTTTTCATTTTAGTTTGCTACATTAAATCACCTGTAGTCCTCAGTCACTAGATGATTTTTGACCTGGTATCTTCTGTTATGTTGGAAGAAGCTCTGCCAGGAGAATACACACTTTAGGAGTATTTGTTGGTCAGAGGTCATTTGTTGTTAATACACACAGCAGAGGACTGGTCACTATATGTAGCTAGGCTGAGGTGTAGTATATTCAACCTTACTTTCCCCAAGATACTTTGTGAGAAGATGGAGGTGAATCAGGTGGAGAGGTGGAGGCTTGCATTGCTCTGTGGAAGAGGCTGCTCAGCATTGCCGCATTGCTGACTTCCTCTTATTTGCTTTTTGTCTTGTGGTTTTTTACCTTTCCACGTCAGTATTTTTCTTCTTCAACCCTTGAACTGATGTCACCATCTCAAGAGTTCCAATTCTTTCTGTGTTTTTACTTACCTTTTATGGTTAGCTCGTGGATTTTCTCATACCTTAAAAAACAATTTTCTGAGCAAAACTGAGCCAAGGTCACAGAGCTGTGCTGTATCAAACTTAGCCTTGGATCCCAGAGAGTTGAACATCCACACCGAGAGTTGTAGACTTAGCTAGGGAAGGGGACTCAACCATCTCCTTCTGCTCTCATAGTGGGTTTTAGAACTAGTAGATCTCATTTTCCTGAACCTGGTTTTTAGCAATACAGAAAGAAAACAAATCTTTATAATTTGTCATCTCCGAGGCAATGTCTCCCCTTTCAGCGAACTAGTAATTGAATCAATTTGACTGAAATGAAGAAAATATTCCCTTTGCAATTGTGAAAGATTCTACTGCTGCCAACAGCTGGTATTCATTTCAATAGACTCTGAATCTAGTAGCTTTCCACCAATTCAGATTTATTATTCCATACTTCAAATTGAACAGGTTGTCATATATGGCATGTCCACTACTGATCAAAATACTTTAATTAATGTTTTGAGATTTCTATTTGTATTTTACAATGTACTTTCTTAAAAATTATAGATAAGTTTTCTAACCAGTCTTGTAATGCTCCAATATCACACTGTGTTAGCTTTTAAAGCAGAAAGGCTTCATTCAAACTATCTCTTGAATAGTCTGTGAATAGCAGTAGCTCTCTAACTGTGCCTGGCAAAGGCTCTCAAAACCAAGGTCTAGCTGGCACGGAGAAAAATTGTGCTGAGGCCAGTCAAACAATTTAACAGTATGATTATCAAGTTTCAATATTCAGGAATGTCAAATTTAATTGTGCAAGTATTGTCTTATTGGATGAAGGCCTGGAAATAGTATGGTAAGCATAGAGTTTGTGAATCCCATAAGGGGTTGGGCATGTGATGCATGGCACCCAAAGCCTTGGGTGCATTCAAGTAGCAGGTAAAAGGACATTTCAAAGGTATTAAAAATTATTGCTTTACACATATTCAAGGAAATTGTGGGATTAGATAAATTCTGGGTATGTATACATTTATAATAAGATTTTCATTTTTATTTTGTTACTTTGAGCCCTGTAAATGGGCATATATAAATGAGCTTCAAGTAAACATCCCTACTGTTCAGATGATTGTTCAGTGGCTCTCTTCTAGGAGTTAGCCCTGTTTTATTCTCCACAGGTCTTAATCAAGAGCAGTGGAAGGTCAATTCAGGAATAAATTCAGGAATAAAAATATGGTGAGAATGGTAACTCCTGGTACTAATAAACTGCAAAGAACAAATAAGTTTTAAGTTGAGCATGAGGCAGGTGGGAGACTGCTGACAGTCATCATTCAGCAGAGGCTTTGGGAGAGGCTAGATGAGGTCAGGGTAAGCTTTTCTTTGGGCTTGAGGTTGAATGCATGCACAGTTTTGACAGTAAGCACAGGCAGTATCTCACTCTTGCCTAAGAGAAATGATTCAGTCTTCTGGCATTTGAAATGTCACTGTCATTAAAAAAAAAAAAAAATTCAGGCTTTTATGTCAGTGAGATATTTCCAAAATTTTTAGGTAAGCACTGTATACAACTCAAAAATGCCAGACAGTTCAGTGTTGTCTAAGGATCAAATTACAGCAGAATAAACTTCTTGGAAAAGTAAATTCATGAAGGGAAAATAATTTTTGTTCAAGAGCAGAAGCCTCTCTATGTGGAATTACATGTGTACACAAGATAATGAGACATATGACATAACAGTTGTCTAAAGAAAGGGTGTACTTAGTACAGAATTCATTGAACTATATGAAAAATAACACCTTAGGATTACAAAATATTCAAGTACAGGTTACAAAATCCTCAGATCTATCAAAACAGACTACATACACAACTGAAATTCAGATTTTGTGTTAGGAGTGTCTGACTTGTGCCATAGTCAGCTGTACATTTGGAAGAATAGATTTATCTTCCATTGAGAAAGGAGAATGGGATTAGCACAACTCATGTGATGTGCTTTTCTAACAGCATAACCTTTTTTAGAAGAAATTCTGGGATTGTTGCAAATTATACCAACATTCTGCAAACAATCAAAAAATGGCATTTTTATTGTCTTTCCTATCTGTAAGTCTACTCAGGTACATGACTCTGAAAATGCTCTCCACTAGAGAGTGGGCAGTACTCCTGCAGGATTTTGGGTCATCTGAGTCCAGCAAAGAACATCCAAAGTGCTCCTGAATGAGCAAGAGAGACAAGAACCTTCAAAGCCAAGTAGAGAGCAGGCATTTCCTGAGCTAATAGCATTCAAGTATCCTCACAAAATTCTCACTGTTGTTCACAAACTGAAAACAGAACTCATATGCTTTAAAATACTTAGAAGAAACTCAGACTACTCATTTCTCTTTTCATACAATTACTCTTTAGCTAAATAATGACTTCTGTAATAATTTTAAAATTGAATTTATTAAATAGACTGCTAAAAATTATTCAGTCTTATTTCAACTATGGTCATTAGCTACAGACTTTTGAAAACACCTGTCAGCTGCCTTTTTCTGGAGGTCCTCACTTAGTATAAATTTCCAGGAAATATACATAAGCCAAAATACTTCTTTGTTCATCTGCAATTTTCTCATTTTTATTTGGGTGGCATTGGCTTAGGTGTGAAACATAATCAGTATCATGCTGTCAGAGATATCTTATTGTTTGAATACATTCTTCATGGGGAAAAAATTAAAAGGCAATTGAAATTTTTTTAATACAAAAAATACAAGCCTCTCTGAAATTACTTCTCACAAAAACCTAGAGGGATTCTTCTGCTGACCTAACCATCCATTTCTGCCAGGACTGCCAGCAGCAAATCAGCAACTGTGTTTTGCTAAGTATTGTTGTTCCAATTCTGGTTTTGTGTTTGGGTTGTTGAACTGTCACTTATACAGAGTATAACTTGTTCAAGATTCAAGAGCCTACAAATACAATAAAACATGTCTCGCCAGAGATCCAGGAATGATTTAAAAACCTCAAGTATGCGTGCTAAGGATATCTGTAGATTACTTGCTTGTAATAGCCTACAGTTGTGCCCTATGTGAACTGTCTTTTTAACCAAAGATGTCACTGTATGCCTATTAAGAGATTATGCATGATAAATTAAAGAGTGAGAAGATTGATGGATGTTGACAGGAGATGGAATACAGTGGCTTCGCTGGTTTCAGCTGCACAAATTTCAACATCTAGCAAAGTCCTCTACAGCAGTCAGTCTGGCAAAGAAACCTGCTCTGTCAACATTGTCAAAACTTTGGCAGATACCAAAAAATTCATCAGAAATAAAAAGATATGGTTTATCATTTCCCCAATCCTATTGTACACAGATGTCAGATTTCTGTAGTTGCATGTTCTTCTTCCAAGACAGATTGCCTTCAGTTTCTAGGATTAAGACCAACATTTTTTTAAAGGTTCTGTTAAGAAAACAGTGCTTCTTGCGATAAAATTACACTTGTTTAGGGCAGATTTTATTTAGCACAAGGAGGATTGACTTTGAAATAAAATTCAACAGGTTTCCCACTTGATTTTGATTTAATGGACATCTTCAGTAGAGGACCTCAGGGTAGGCTGGCTCTAGCTATTTGTCTTTATACTGGGTAGTTTATATATTTTAAGAAAGTGACAAATGGCAGCTTTAAAAAAACTCATTATGGTAATTGATTATTATAGGAAAACCTTGGAAACCTTATGAAAGAGAGACATATTCTCTAAGTGTCTTAGCTTTAATCCAGACCTGTAATTAGAAGAATCCATGAACATTTATCACATTCAGAGACGTTTGGTCAGAAGGTTTCGAATAAAAGTCTGGAGTCACTTTATCGTTCTGTGTTAAAATCACATACTTTAGCAGTTTTCCCTTACCATAGACAGATTAATTTGCCCATCTGAACAGAGGCCCACATGCTCTAAGGATCCCTCTAAACTGAGTCTCACAAGAATTTTCCAGTGCATGAATTCTGGGAAAGATGGCTAGACTCTTAGACTGATATATTTATGAGTTTCTTATCAAGTCAGGTTTTCACTGTAGAATATGTTCAAGAATTTGAGTTATCTGTTATCCCTACACTTTTTCTCCTTGGCCTCTCCATCTGTCTGAAACTTTGGGCATCTCAGCAGGAAACTTATTGAATCTCATGTTCCTTCCTTGCCTCACCTCCCTTATTTTAGCTGTAGCTCATTCTGACCAAGTTTTGAGAGATTCCAGTCCTGGATCCATATGTAAAATGGCCTTCAACTCATTTTTAATTCAAGGCCTTTTGGTTAAATAATTGACTTATTTAAGCAAGGAAAAATCCCCCATTTTATTAAATTACAGCTAATGTGGCTAGAATTTTATTTTCCTTTCATTAATTAAAAAAGATAAATATCTCAAACATAAAAATTGGGACCAAACTTTTTCTCTCTAACATTACATTACCAATGCCTCTGAAAGACAGAGACAACATTTCTTGTCTCTTTTACAGAGACAATAAGCACATAACAGACTTAATGACTGTTTTCAGAAATTCTGAATATGAAAAATTGTATATTTGATTTTGAGTCCTTAATCACGTACAAACTTGAGAAGTGGTCCCTTCCCCTGTGTACAGAAAAGTAAATATTCTGCAGCTGATTCTTTAAGAACCTTTTGTTCCTGATTTAGATCTGTAATATGTGACTCAGTTTGTCACATATATCTAAGGAGGTGTACATTTCATGTTTCTTCTAAGAAAGAAAGGAATGGAGTGCTCAGGATAAACCGTAATTGAGCACAAAAAGACAGAAAACATTTACAAAGCCATACATATTACTATGGTACATATACTTCAACAGTTTCCAGTCCAGAGAAGGTCTTTTGCAGCATGGCTTATCAGGCATAACCTACCATGTATGTAGTAGTAGAAGTAGTAGTCGTCGTAGTAGTAGTAGTAGTAGTAGTAGTAGTAGATATATGAGGTATTATTTCTTTCAACCAGATTTCAACATGGTAAACCTCAACATTTATAGTGTTTTCTCTTATGGCACCACATCCTGAAGGAAAAGCAGTATATAAGAATGTCATCTTTCTTTTCTAAAAAGTGATCCTCTAGGTGTGAAAAGATTGACTTTGTCAGTTTAGTTATATATAAGCCTCAGAAGTAAGAATATAAGTGAAAGAACTGTAAAAAAAGTTCTTAAAACTTCAATTGTTTTTAACAAAAATAGCAATTTTCAGAAAACTTTCATGACTTTTTTATGCCCAGAGTTGACAATGCCATTAATTTATCTTTCGTTAAATACATTATATTCCTTCATATAATGTCCTGCATATAAATTTACATATGTCTATAACAGGAGCAAGCCACAAAATCTGAGAAACTAAGTTTTTGAAAGCAAAGATTTTTTGACTCTTTTAAGCAGATATGTAATAAAACCAAGCCCATAACAATTACATTTATTCTTTCCCCAAAGCAAGCTACATCTTTTAACCATTAAAGTTTTTCTTATTCCAAGTTTGCTTCAGTCTGTAAACCCCTCTTTAAGCATGAAATAAAAATCATTGTTCCTTTGGCAAGTGTACAGTTTCTTTGTAAAAAACTGCTTAATTCAAATATTCTGTTCACAAAGATATGTTATTTGGCAGCTAGATGTATATAGTAAAAGTGAAAGATATTTGCTAATAGCAGAGAAGAAAATTCATGTTCTTTTTTTTCCAGAAAACAGAGATTTTTCAAGTTAGCCATTGTTTCAGATGGATAAATGTCAGGTAAACAATGCAAAGTCCAAAAGTCTAACTCTCTGACTTCTTTTATCCGTACAGTCAGTGGGAAAAGAGCACACTGGCATGTGGCAGTATCAGACCATAAGATTTCAAAGTCTGATGCAATTGTACTTTGAGGCGCAACTCTGTCCAGTTCTGAGGCCCTCAGTTCAGGAAGGATATTGCGATGTCCACAGAAGGCTGGTGAAGGGTCTGGAACACATGTCCTCTGAGGAGCTGCTGAAGAAGTTTTGGGTTGTTTAGCTGGAGAAAAGGAGGCTTAGGGGAGAACTTATCACTCTCTACACTGTCCGAAAAGAGATTGTGGCCAGCTGGGGGTCAGCCTCTTCTTTCAGGGAACCAGTGATAAATCAGCAGGACACAGTCTTAAGCTGCACCAGGGAAGGTTTAGTTGGACATTATAAAGAAGATTTCATAGAGAGCGTGATTGGGCATTGGAATGGGCTGTCAGGGATGGTGGAGTCACCAGCCCTGGAGGTGTTTGACGAATGAAGATGGATGGATGGATGGATGGATGGATGGATGGATGGATGGATGGATGGATGGATGGATGTAGCACTTAGTGCCATGGTCTAGTTGACATGGGGGTGTTCTGTCACAAGTTGGACTCGATGATCTCAGAGGTCTATGCTATTTAAATTTTAAATTCTGCTATTTTTATCCAAGTGAAGTTGGAGTCATTACATGTTTCATTGCCTCAAGATTCATCGCTGTTTACAAGAACTTCAGATCACATCTCACCCTCGGTAGAGATAGCATTGTAATTCCTGGCAAACTTGCCAGACTTGTCTATTTAGGTAAGAGTCAAACCTCAATACAGAATCCTTCTGTCATTTCTCACATGAAAATTTCTGCAGAAAAGATAGAGCGTACTCCAGTTTGTTCCTAGATTTGGCTGGTTAGAAGCCTAGAGTGGTAAATGGCATTTGTTGGCATAAATGAAAAGAAAGCCCCACAGTCCTGACTTTTGGAATGGGATTGGTCTTACATGCCATCAGAACTTTAAAAGATTGATATATAAAAGGTAGCTAGTCTTCCTTTGCTTCTTTAAGGAAAAATGTTTCATGTCCCAAAGAAGTTGGTCTGACCTGTCTTAAAACATGATGGCTGGTATATTTAAACTGAAAGAGAGTAGAGTATGATTAGATGTTAAGAAGAATTTTTTTACGGTGAGGCTGGTCAGACACTGGAACAAGTTTCCCAAAGTAGTTGTGGATGTTCTGTTCCTGGAAATGTTCAAGACTAAGTTGGATGGGGCTTCGAGCAACCTGATCTGGTGGAAATTGTCCCTGCCTATGGACAAGGAACTGAGTGGTTTTTAATGTCCCTTCCAACATAAACCATTTTATAATTTGATGATATAAAAAGATGACCTACAAGTCTGATGAGCCACATGTTGTCATCTCACCTGGGCCCATCCATTTCCGTGGCAGTGTTATATTTACTATGTACTTCAGAGCAAGTAAAAGAGAGTAATTCCAACTCACTCTACAAGCTGAATAGGAACAACAGTACAATGATTGCAAAAGGGCTTCTACACCAATGCATCTCCTGATTTCTGAGATCTGTGTTAGAATGGAGATGTCTTTTGCCTTTCTTTTAATGCATACTGGCAAAAAAAGCTAGCAAGAATTCAATTCTATTTTAGTGTAATTTATTTTGCATATATTTGTCTGTATTACAAAGCAATATTTTATGCTTAAAGGACTGAATTTTATCTCATTAACCCTGCAAAGGTCAGTGGGATGTACAGAAATTGGGCATTAATTTTATATCATTTGCATACAGCAGTTTCATCTGGCATTTCCAGGATGCAAAACACTGTCATATGGAAATACAGTCACTAACAAGATTTTTCACAGTATAAAATTTATTAGGAAGATATATGCTTCATGATATATATGTTCCCATGTTTTAATGCATATTTTACAAGGATTTTTCTTTTTACTCTGTTATTTTAATCTTATGTTTTTAAAAGTTGATTCATTGTCATTAAACAAAATCAAAGAGGTAAAGAAAAAGCACATGGCTGCTCTTTTTGTTGCTATCACCTTGTTTTATTATTGGTATTCTCAGAAGGTGTCTATTGTACTTTTATCTATCAAGGAATAGAATCTCTTTAAAATCCAGGTGTTGACCACATGTTTATCAGACTTTCCGTAAACAACAAAGAATTTTTCTTTCCATATCTGCTTTCTTTGTAAAAATCCAACTGAGCTTTGCAAATATGTTAATCCAGGTCTGCAAAATCTTCAAGCTCTTGATTTGATTCACGCATACTAGCAAGGGTCAAACTGAGGGGAAATAGTAAAGCAACATTTCCTCTGAGGTGATTGTATTGCTCATGCCTTTGTATATTGCTACCAGCACAGAATGGTGGCAGGTTTTCACTGCTGAGGATTAAAACTAATTTAATATTTCTACACTAAACATGCCTAGGATGCAAAGTTCAGACCCAAATCACAGATTTATCAAATTGGGTGTTCAGATAGAATGATTGGAATTTGCTTCAAATATAAAAAGCATTCAGATCTAGCTTTTTCAATTGTTCTCATATTTTTAAAGCACTGATTTTTGAACACACTGTGAGGCTGAAAAAGACCCATACTTTAAAGACAGCCCTCTAATTTTATACATCTTCTTATCTCACTCCTGCTTGCCAAGGCAAAGAATTACAGATTAAAAGCATGGATTTTAGACACCCAACAAGTGTTTTCTGCTCCTGGGAATCTCTTTTACACCTGTAAAATATTATTTTATAGGTGTTCTTTATTTAATTTACAATGCTTGCATAAATATATATAATGTGCATATAAAAAGAGATTGCTGAAACCAAACTGGATTTTTAAAATATGGAATAAATGGACAAATATCATAGATCTTGAAGATCCTGCATAGTTTGTAATAACAACAGTTCCCAAACAGGTTTTTAACAGTGAAAAGGAAGAAAAAAAAGAATGAAAGAATGAAAGAAAGAGAGAAAGAAAGAAATGAAAAACACATCTGAAATTACTTTAAAACAAGGTGATGAAGTTTTGAAAGAGTAAAGCCGTAACAAGAAAATTACATGGTTGTTTCTTGTTTCTTTGATATATTGGCAAACTAACACCTTTACAAAAAGGCAGCATCTAGCTTTCTTTTTTTTCTTTCTTTCTTGACTAAACTTCTTGGGATTTGCATGACATAGTAAAAACCAGTTAGCTGAAGAGCACATACCTCATGGTTGGGGTGAATTTCTCTATATTATATTTGGTGCTTCATCATGTCTGAATGTGAGAGAAATTTATACAACTTTATCTAATTAGCACAGCAAACCTTTCAAACATAGTTAAAATTTAATTAGGATTCTTGTTAATTTGGAGCAATGTTAGTTTATTTTTCTCTTACAATTAATTTATAAAAATATTTTCCTTAGCTCTTGGTGTCTATTCCAGCAAAGAGTTCAGTAGGATTAAGGTTTCAAAAGTAATGCTTTAAGTTACTTAGATGTATAGTTTTGGTTTTTTGAATAAGATCACTTTATGCTGACAGCTCAGATTAGATATTTTAAAAAGTAATCATTTGTTTGGTGACATGCCAATCTTAAGTTTTTGTTATAGTTTAGTTTTTCTCTAGCTTAATAAAGAATAAATAAGTATATTTAAAATTTAGAGTGCTCTCACTATCATTCTTTTAAAAATAGTACATCATGCAATCAATAATCATATGTATCAGCAATAATCATTTGTATCATCGTGAAGGATTGTTCTGATCTTGACATAAACTAACTGATGTTTCTGAGAACTGGAAAAATGGAGAGAGTAGTGGTCATAACACCTTGATGAGTTTTGATCTATCTTTGTTGGTTTGGGGTAGGGTTATTTCACAGGGTATATTTTCACTTTCTGTAAACTTATCCTTTGCTGATTAAAGATAGGGTAAAAGGTAGATCCAGAAATTACTTTTTTAGTATAGGCGACAGAATAATTGAAGGGAAAATTGCTGCTATTCTTCATGATTTGGACTTAAACTCCAAGTTAATTGTGAACACAGAAGTCTTTGGATTAAAAGGTAAAATTAGCATGCTTTTCGTCTGTGGTGTCATGTCATCTCTTCCAAAAAAAGTAATATTTTCTACAAATAAGCAACAGGCACAGGGCCTGTTGGATCAGGTTACCTGAGTTTATATTGTGTTACATGATATGACATGCCCTGCAGTGACCTGAGGCAATGTCAGCTTGTGTTACCTTGGTAAGGAAATACTGTTCTTTATTAAGCAAGTGAAGAGAAGGCTAATCATCTCTAGCTATGAGGAATTTCTGTGCTCTCTGTAGGTAAAAGCACTTAATGATAAGCAGTATGTTCTTTCGATTTTTCTTTCAGCTACTTCTAGGCAGTCTAAACCACATATGACTCATGTCTTACTATTATTTACTAGTTGGCATGTACTTTCAAAATCTAACTTAATGTGTTCCAGAGCACACACTGAAGAGAAATTCCTGTAGTGCTACAAAGACTCGTAGTACTTGGAGAGTGGATAGACAATAGCACCTATTTGGTTATGGAAATGAGAGATTTTGCAAAAGGGATATTAAGTAATCTTCTCAGATGGAAATTCTTAGTGTTGGAAGTCTAACTATTTATACATTTTTATGCATAGAGTGGTCATTATTACTCTTCTACGCTTCTTATAAGCTTCTTGCTTAAATAGTACATTATGAAAATGAGCTCTTGCAACTGCAAAGTATGATAAAACTGAGTCTATAGTGTGACCCTACCCATGACTCTATCAGGATAGGTACTCTCAATAAGTAAGTCTTGAGTTATTGCATTATGGGATATTATCAAAGGAAACCATTGTACTTGGTCATTCAGTGTAATGATCTTTTATATTATTTCCTATTGATACATTCGGCATGTCAATTCACTTTTAAAAGATTTGCACAAAGAAAGTGAACACTATTATACAGGTACAGCTATCTACTGATTTTGCAGTAAATTACTGGTGCGTGGTACAGAATGTAACCTCTTGGTTATATTATGCAGTAAAAGGAATGGGTTAGAGAGGTTTTTATGCAAATTAGTAATGCTCTGTGTTGGAAGCCTAATTGTACTTTTTATTGTTGGACAAGTCAATATGCTTTAATACACATTTTATAAGCTTCTTGCTAAAATTGTATATGAAAGGGATTAGTTCCCATAGATGAAAAGCATAATCTGAACAATGAGGCCACGTAAGCAGAATGGTTGAAGTACTGATAAAGGATTTGTTAGCTTCAACATAGAATAAGTCTTATTAGGGTTATTAGTCACCACTCTTTGACCCACTACAGTTCCCTGGACAAGGCACATGCACTCAGTGATGGAACGAACATCAGCTACTGTATTATGGCCAGAAACAACAAATAGGAATTGCCATTAATCAGAAACAACATAAATTCATTTTTCTTTAGTTATTCTTGAATGGGGAAAGCAAAACCAAAATAATTTCAAAATTAGTTATTTTATAAAAACTACTAGGTAGCACATCTTGAAGAAGGATAGATGAGAAGTTCAAGGTTCAGGTTTTGCTTGCTGTCTCAATTGATCTAAATCTTCTTACAGTCTCAGCAGTGATCATTAGCACAAATAATAAAATTCAGATGCTGAAGAACAAGAGTTCAGTTCATCACAGGAAAATCTGAAGAAAATTATCTTCAAAATATAAGTTTCCCATCAGAAAAAAAATTCAGTTGTGTGTTTTCTTGGACAATCCCCTTTTTAACTTAAAACCCATACAGGTTTTTTTGTTTTGTTTGGCGGGGTTTTCTCTCTCTCTCTTTTTTCTTTTTTTTTTTTTTTTTTTTTTTTTTTTTTTTTTTTTTTTTCCCTACAGTCACAGAAGCAGTGGGGACATAGGTAGTGAAGAAAAATGGAAGTACAAGATTCAACTTTTAACTAACGGCTTTTTTTGATATTCCTTAGCTTTAAATATTTCATCAAAGTATATCAGAATCACTGAATGATGACAGCATATAAAATAGAGACCAGTGTAAACCACAACTGTAAATCTGATGAGGCATCTGTGGTCTTCAGTTATGTTGTTTTTCCTCCTCTTTTCCTGGATCATGGAATACCAATGGGTGGGTGAACTTTATCTGCTCAATCAAAACAATGCCTAAAAAAATGTATTTTTATATTAATATTTCTAGTAAATCCAGAATACAGATTACATACGTGGTTCTTCCTTTTCAATGCATTTATTAATTTCTACTCTTCCCCATGTAATCTTGTACTAGAGAAAGTCTTAGCTGTCAATATTTGGAAGGACTTTTCCTTTAAACTATCCTAACCAATCTCTCCCAGCACTGCAATGAGTTCACTCTGTCTGTGAGGGATATATTTCTCACATAACTGTAAGTGTAGATGCTCCTTTTAGATCACAAGAGCACCTGTCCTACTTCTAGGGATGCTGTTACTCAGCATTTACAGGTTCATAAGATATATATCTGCACATTTGGTCTTTATTTGTCTCCTGGAAATAATCCTATCTATGAGCCTCTAGTACAAATGAATATTTGCCACCAAATTGCTTATTAGTTTGCCTTGTTTAAAGAGGTGTCTAGATAGACAGGCATCCTTCTGTCCTGTGCTGTCTTTCTGTTTTCTCATGCTAGCCTTTCCTTTCTTTTTAAAATTGTATGTATTTGTTTACTTACTTATACTTTCTGGTTTGTTTTAACTCTTGTTCTAGGTTTCCAAAGAAAACCTACATTTCACAGAATTACAGAGTCAGCCTGGGTTGGAAGGGACCCACAAGGACCATCAAGTCCAGCTCCTGGCCCTGCACAGCACCATCCCCAAGAGTTATACCATGTGCCTGAGAGCACTGTCCAAATGTTTGAACTCTGTCAGGCTTGTGCTGTGATCACTTCCATGAGGAGCCTGTTCCAGTGACCAAACATCCTCTGGGTGAAGAATCTTTTTCAAATATCAACCTAAACCTCCTCTAGCACAACTTCAGGCCATTCCCTTGGTGCCCTGTCACTGGGTACCAGAGAGAAGGGATCAGTGTCTTCCCCCCCCTCTACTTATGCTTTTTTTATTTTCTCATTCTATTCTTTCCTTTCTTCTTAAAATTTATTTATTTATTTATTTATTTATTTATGGCTTTTTTAATCTCTTGTTCTATATTTCCAAAGAAAACCGACTTTTCTCTGGGTCTAACAGACTCACACTCATACAGTCCCAATTATTCTGAAAACAAAAGGCACATGGTGGTTATTTGTAATAATGAAATTTAGAGTTCAAGATTCAAGCATTTCAGAGCACTGATTGTACTGTGTTGTGCAATATGAGATTTTTGCAAAACAGAGGATAAGATGATATCAAATTGTCTGAGAAACTGAAGACATTTTCCTCTCTTTTTAAAAATATAGATAAAGAAGTCAGAAAAAGCAGCTATTTATGGGAGTGAGATAGAGGAAGACAAAGGCTGAGATCAGTGGTGCTTGCTTAAGCCCTGTGCCTCTTCCTCGTATTGCAAGCAATCATTCATTTTATCTTACTTTAGCAGTTTAAAAGGCAGGCATCCAGGTTAAACAAATAACCTAGGTTTCCCTAGAGTCAATTGGAAGTGTTAAGCTCTTCCAGAGTGAATTTACTAAATATCAAAGCTGGAATCATTGTTTCATTATTTTAAAGCATGCTAAATGTTATGGATCTTGAAATAGCATCCAAAGGTCCCACAGAAGTGTTTAACTTGCTCAGTTTTTAGTGCTAACCATTATGTTTGCTTATCTGTTGCTGTTTTATGTATACATGATAAAAGTAATAATAATTTTATTTACTCCTGCTGTGACTAAGGTGAGTAACGAAGCCTTTTGCTCTTATTTCTTTTGTAAACAAATGGTTTTCTATGGTTTTGTTTCGCTTTCTCCAGCTTTTAGATCAAAGTTGCATTTTCAAAAAGGGTTTTTTCTCTGCAATTAGATTATTTTTCTGATTATAGAAAAGCTTTATATAACAAACTGTCTATGTTGGTCTTGAGATTATTCATGTTTTGAATGTGCAGAACTTTAGAGAGATTTGTGAGAAAGAAACCTCCCATTACAGAGCACACTACCACATGGCAGAGAAACAGCTAGGAAGCTAGCAGGTTCCTCCACTCCTATGATGTCTGTATCTATCACAGTCTCCAGAGATGGTGATACAAGGTCTTTCTCTGGTTCTCCTCCCTTACACATTTTAAAAAAACCTGCTTTGATGGCTTTGCCTTTAGTGAAAGGTCAGTGATTATGCCCTTGTTTGACATAATTGATGGTGTAGTTAATTAGAATTATACCATACTTAGAATAGCCTGTGCTTCTAAGATCTGTAGTGGAAGAGCTACCTCCTGCAGAGTTTCTGAGATCTAAAGAATGGCAGCTTCCTCAAGCACTGTTTACAAGCTCCTTTAGCATGATTGTAGCATCTACAATCTATAGCAGAAAGACTCCCTCCTGTGGATCAAATAAAATCCACAGAAGAAGTGCTGTGGATTTCCTGAATCCTCATTTGCCTGAAAGAATTTAATATGGTTGCAGACATGTTTAGGTGTGAAGCCATTAAATTCCATCACATATATTCTAGGTCTACAAGCATGGGTCCATGTTATTGTGTTCCTTCACTTTAAGATGGTATAGCTTTTATCACATACGTAGTAACACCAAAAACCTGAAAATTTGATTGTCTGATTAACACACATACCAAGTGACATCTTTAAATGCCCCTGAGTAGTCTAAGCAGGAGAAACAGGATTTTCCTGAAACTGTTTTTTTCAGTAACCACTGCTGAAAGAACCCTGGTATTAACACTAAAAAGATCTGGCTAGAGCCCTTTACAATAAAAAATGTAGCGGGACTTTTACAGAAATGTCAAATTCACATATAGAGTGTATCAGTTCCAATAGATTCACCCCCCATTTTGCTAAAATTGCTTGCAAACCCAAATTTTAATGTATAAAATATTTAATAAATGCCTAATTTATTCCCACCCCCCCAAACCAAAATGGTTTTGAAAGAGTGGATTCAGAAAATATGTCTAAACTAAAATTAGAGGAGATGACTTATCAATTAATTATTTTTTCCAATATATAATGGAAGATAAAAAAAAAATCACCCAAAGACAGTCATTTCTATAATATAGCATTTTTTGTTAGAATACAAGATTTTAGATTCTATTGGTATAAACTGTGGCTGACAGGACAATAACTGAGATCCTTTCCTTTAAGGATAACAGATTTTAAAATAAAATGACTGTATCTTTTGGTATGTATAAAATTCATTACTAGCTATTGTAGCTTCAATGCCATTTTAACTTCAGAACCACAGCTATCTTCATGCATAAAATATATTAATTTAAGAATGAAAAGAAATACAGTAGAAAGCAGAGTCTACTTTCAGTCCTTTCCTTTTGAACAGGCTGCTTACTTACCCCAGTACAAGAAGCTAGTGTGAGTTTCATTGTCTTGATTTTTAAATAAAAACAGTTAATCAAAGAATAATGGATAGGATGTCTTCATCTGACAACATCTGTTGATCTGAAACAGGAGAATAGCCAGTGTGACAGTGAAGGTGTTCTCTACTTTTTTTTTCCCCAAGCTGAAAAAATGGGGCATAGAGCTCTACAACCCATAGCAATGTGCATGTCTTTATAAGATGTTGTTCACCAGAGACCTGTCAACAGACTGAGCCATATTGGTTCTGGCAGTCTTTCTATTGGGACAATATTTGCCTTGAAGTACTATCTTTTCTCTTTTTCAATGTCAGCCTGAAGGCTCTTAGACAGCATATGTTCATTTCATGTCTTAGAGATATTGCTTCTGGTATTGCAAATGCATTACCACATTGAGCTTCTTTTTGTAAAACAGATGGAACAGATTAAGGTCTCTGTTTCTTAGACAATTTCTGCAACAATTGCACTGCATTCTTCACATTGACAAAAACATCAGCAACATGCAGTGAGGCACTAGATTATGTCAGAATGGTAAATGAAAGCCCATAACAGGAAGAGTTATAAAGGTGAATCAATCCCCTCAGAGAAATGTGGATAAGTGTTATATTTGGTAGGCATTCAGTTAAAAATTACTGCCTTGATCCTGTAAAGTGATTTGTTTGGGTGTAACTCAGCTTGCAAGGAGTGTTGCTGATATGTAGGAACCGTATTTGGAATAGATACCATTTCTTGTAAACCTGGGCTCTAAGACATGGTGAAGAACATGAAGATTTGAGAATGAGGTGAACGCAAGGGACAAGCCATAAAGAGGTCACTGAAGGATTGTAAGAATGACAGTGAAGCAGAGGTTCATGGGCTAGCAGGCTGTGGCACAGAACTGGGCCAAATTAGAAGACCATCTAAGACAAGCTGTCAAAAATCTGTGTGCACAGGCAATGAACAAGAAGAAAATTAGTCACAGTCTCCTGGAGAGAGTGTAGATGGTACTCTTTGGTAACATGAAGGTGCCCTTAGCCAACACTAGGGAGATTGGTCCAACTACAATTGCCATAGAAAAGAAAGGGAATGGTAAATTGGCATCAGTAGCCTACTTTTGTGGTATTGTGCCTTTGCTGCTGCAGCATCAGCCTTTTGAAAAGGCACTATCTTAGTGACTTTAGTGTAAGCTGGATTTCTTTGTCCTCATTTCAAGCATCAGATCAAATACAGAAGAGTAGAAAGTGGGACTTGGGTAAAAATAACATTTGAGGCCAAAAGTGAGGTTAGTTGGCACAACTGGATGTCAAGGCACACTCAGAAAAATCTGAGTTTGCCCTATTGTCATTGTTTCTTCTGCTAGAAGGATTGCTGAAAATACAGGACTGCTTTGCCAAGTTCCTACCCTATAAAGAATAAGAACATTAGTTCTTCACATAAACAGATCATATTTATTTGAAATCTACATGACTTTTTTCTGAGTGTGAGATTTGAAGAATGTGAGATCAAACAAAAGAGGTGGAGAGCAACATCTGAGCAATAGATTCCAATGAGACATTAGTGTAGCGAGTGTGTAGTGCAAGAGCTGTGTACACATGCACATACCTTGAGGAATTAACCAAAATTTCAGAAGTTATTGGTCCCTCCCATTCAATTTGAAAATGCAGCTTATTTTAAGAACTCATGACAAAGTCATATAATAGTGTGTCAAGACAGCAGAACGTTACAAACCACAGTGCTGTTTTGCACATTACTTTTTACAGGAGCAACAGGTCAGCTTGAAATGTCACAGAGGGTGAGCACCATTTTCTGAGTTACAGAGGTGTTCTGAGGCTGGATTTGCTGACTATCAGTAATGTCTATAAATTATTCAGAAGGTCAAGGTTTAGGCAAGAAAGCTTTACATTTGCTTCTATAAAGTGATGGCATTAATTGTAGCTTGTAAAAAATTGTACATGAGTTTAGGTTAGTATTTCCAGCGTTACTTTGAACCGTCAAATTAGTTTGTCTTAGGAATTTACTTTTTTCTTTACTTCAGCAACACCTACTCTCAACACCTTGTTTCTTTTTCCTATGTTTATCCAGTCATGAGATCTTTCTTTCTGTGCTGCACTTCTATGAGTCAAAGACAAATGTGATTTCAGGTTTCAAACTTGGTGCTTTCTCATTGTAAAATTTTTACCATCACATGTGGATACAGCATTAAAGTCACCGGTTTTAATCAAAACACTCCAAATGGAAAGTGTAGCTAAGTCCTAAAAAGAAGATGGGCAAACTCCAATGACTGCATATTGTATTAAATGAATAAATAAATAAAAGAATTCAAGGCATAGTTAAAAACCCCCTACACTTCTAAGAGGCTAGAATTACATGATTATATGCATGATCATAGTCTGCTTTTACAGAAGTAAGAACTTGTGCTCTAAGTTTTGGTGAGAACAGCTGAGTCCAGTGCCTCTTCCTTCCCTTGGGCATCCTTTCTACCTAAATAGGTAAGGTCAAATTTTTGACCTTTGTCATATATTATCAGACTGAATGACTTACTCAATTCAGTGTTAAAGGCATTTGGAAACTATTAATTAGTCTGGTGGCCCAGATTGAAATAGCTTAAAATTGCCTAATTTTAAAAGGTATCCTACATCACTAAGTGTTCTGAGGACTTTCAGTTATTTTTTTTCCTTGAAAACTAATCAAAAATCCTATCCACAGACTTAAAACACTTCTTCAAATTCTTCTGAGTGTGATCTGAATAAAGATCATAAATGTAGATTCCTGAATCTAGATAGAGCCTGAAACAGAAGCTCTGATTCTTCCCAGTAATTACACAGAAATCTAGGTATCATCTTTAAATTCCAGAGAGAACTTCTAAAAGACAGCATGTCTTCTTGCAAAGTGGCATGAACTCCAACAAAGTGCTGAACAAATAAAAATATTTTAATTGCTAAAAAATATGGTTATTCACACCAACGTATAATCCGCTGGGCATAGAGAACAAGATTGAGATACACATTCGCCTTATGGGGTAGTAGGTCTTGAAATTTAATACAGGGTTTGCAAGGATTTTCAGTTTACTAGGACAGATGAATTTCCCTGAACTTATTGTGTTCCAAATTAATGACGGCACCTTGTTTTCCTACTTCTTATGCCCATTAGGAAAACGCATAATTCATTCTAAAGATGTGCATGAAGTGAGGCTTTTGTGTTTGTGATCAGCTTTTACAAATAGGAAAGAAATGACCACTTTATGTAAACAGCTACTGAAGCAGAATGTATATTTAGTCCTTCCCACTTAATTTCAGCCTTGTTTATTCACTGTTATTCAGCAGTTCTACAGATCATGAGAAAAACTATACAGCAGATTTAATATTCAGCAAGAAGGGCAATGTACATATTTTTGAGCTGAAAATTAATAATTATTTTTTATAATGGTTCCCTAACTTTAAAATACATGCAGATCAGTAAGAGAAAAAACATCTCTGATGTTGGTGGAAATCTCACAGACAGCAATTTAAGGTTTATTTTCCATGGTTAAATTAACAAGCAAGCCATTCTGGCAAATTTCCAGTTTTCACAAATTAAAGACATATACTGATAAATCCTTTGTCTTTTAGCAATCCACTGTATGCACTGTGTTAATATTTTCTGATAATAATGTACAGAATTTATTTTTCTTTCATTGTGCTTCAGCTAAACATGGGCATGAAGTGAATTCTTGTGAAAAGAAAACAAAGAATGTATTTTTTGAAACCAAAAGAAATTCCTCACATTTCACTTGGCCCTATGAGCAGAAGGTGTGAAGGAAGGGGCTGAAATGCCAGAGACATCAAATACTTTAAAAACCAGCACTTGAGTGTTTAAAAAATAGACTGTCAGCTGAAATGTTTCAATGTGAGAAAGAGAGAAGGAGAGGCTCAAAGGTGTTTAAAAGGACTGCTGGAGAGGTTTGTATCAGGAGCAGTAATAGTGAGAAATTCATCTGTGCTGATGATGGGGAGGGCAGTATCAGAGACTATTGAGGCACTGAACGTGCTGGCACTGGAGCTGCAAGTGGTGACACTGGTGGTTGTGGGAGGGGTGGAGGTGACAGCTTTGTTAGCAGCCTTGTGTCTGATGAAGAGAATGTTTCTCTCAGAGCGTACCCTTCACCTTCATGTTAAAAATAGCTTTTGGTAAGCTATTTATGGAGATTTGGGAGATTTTAGTTCTTCTTTGCCATACAGGGGGCTGCTGACATAAGATTTGGCACTTCCTTTCTGAACTGGAACATTCCCCTCCCCTTCTCTACAGCAAAGCAAGTGAAAAGAAACTGGTTTCTAGAGTTTGGGGATTTGGGGGTATTTTTATGTTGGATTATTTAGTAGTAGTAGTAGTAGTAGTAGTAGTAGTAGTAGTAGTAGTAATTATTATTATAGGACAATATTATAACACTGTTATCATAGGTATTAAAAAACATCTAAAATTGACTGAACTTTTGCTGTGGTGACAGAAATTTGTTCCAATTTATGATACACAGCAAAGGGAACTGCAGAACTTCTTCACACAGCAGAACTCTTGCTCCGCTTCTCTGCTGTAGCAGAAATGCAGAATGTTGAGGAAGATTTTTTCAGTCACTAACACGTGGGGTTTTTTTCCTATATCACAAAATTTCTTTGAAAAATTAGTCAAAGTGCCATGTCTTTAGGACATTTTCCAGAGCATTATAAAAGCTAAATCACAGAGCTATTGTTTTAGGGATACATATTTGCAATGTATTTGCAACAGTGTCAAAGTAGAATACCATGCCATTTGTTAACAAATAGTGTTTAACTGGGAAATTTTTCTACAGCTTTAAATGTGTTTTGAAAAAATAACCAAAGCAAAACTAGGTAGCAAACCTATAAATGTTCTTTATGTAGGCTTTCCTCACATTGTTGCCTTTCATCGCGTAAATAAATAGAAGTTTTAATAGGCTTTGTTTTTTAAAACACAGATGTGAGGGCTTCCCCCTGTGGTTCTCTTTCAGACAGGCTCTGTATTTGTCTAGCAGTGCTCCAACATATACATGTGTGTGACACTGGAGGTTTGAGAGATGCAGTGAGTGGCCCCATTGCAGAGGCTTGTTGGCAAACAAAAGTCTGGAGATATTTATAGTTAGTAGCATTCCAGCGTTCGAATAAATAGTTGACTAGTCTTTTCAACTCCTGACTAAAGAGAAAATGTTAAGATTGCTTCCAGTTGGGCACAGGTATTCATAGCAGGTACAATCTTGGTCTTATTTCAGTTCTCTATAGAGTCCAAAGAGCTGTTTTTAATTCTTGTCTGAATTTATAGCTTTTCTGCTTGGACTTCATATTGGCTCAGGACTCAAAGCCAACTGAACACAGAATTGGTAAGGCATCCTATTTTCACTAAAAACTTTTTTTTTTTCTTTAATTGCTGACAGTCACTGAGAATTTCAACTTCTGGAATTTTCTGAGGTCTTTTTAACAGAGTTTCTCTAGCCTGCTCTTGAGAAGCACATGGATACACAGTATATTTAGATTATTCATGGTTTTTATTCTACTGATATTCTTTTTTTCTCTATTTTTTTCTCATTGATCAGTGATGAAATTTATACAGTACAGGTTGCAATGTTTTTGTTTTTCAACCAAAAGGAAAGATGATGTTTGAGAACATTGTGTTCAGTGACATGTAAGAAGTTCAACTGAGTGCAGAGCATGTTTACCAAAATTTACAAAATTATCCAGGAGTGCATAGCAGTTTTCTAAGCTGTGTTTACAAAACCAAACCAGAGAAAAAGGAGAAGTGACATTTCTCATTATGGCTACTTTTGGTAGGAGGGATATTTGAGGGAGATTTGTTTATGTCTATTTTTTGATACCACAGAGTATGTGCCTAAAAGAAGACAAGAAAATAGAAAGTGGCTTTCTGCAACCTTTATGACTTCTATTTGCACATGGGTTTAGCTCTTGCAGCTCCCTTCCTGTTCATCTCTGAACAGGTAGCTCTCATGAAGTGCCTTACTGCCTTCCATGACAAAAGTACTGACATAGCAAGTATTGTGCTGTGCCTTCTGGCTACCAAACCCTCACCCACAGCTGTCCTCTCTCTGCTCACCTCACCTTTTGTGGTGGATGGAATGAAAATTGTGGGAAATTGAAAAGAAAATAAACAAATAAACAAAAAAAACAAGACAGAAGAAAGATGGCGTAGCTCAGAAAAAATAAAGACAGGGAAAAGATAGTTCATGGTTTTGTCATTTTTGAATTTAATGCTTTCTGGGGTTCATAAGGGTGATCATAAGTAAGAAAAAATGGGGAGGACACAGTCAGTGTACCAGAACGTTCACTGACAAAAGAAGGAAAGATAAGATTCAATTATGTATCTTTGAGTATATTTTCTGCTTTATTATTATTTTAGCACTTGGGTCTGCACTTTTTTCATTCTTTGCTGATTGACATTTTAATCACATTCCTGATGAATTTAGAGTAAATAACCAGCAACACCCAAGGCATTTGGACAATTAACAGTGAATAGCAGTGTATCGCACTTTGTCCCGTACTGCTTCAAATCCTTCCTAACAGTTTTGCCTGCCTAGTTGTGCCACACCCATGCTTAATTGTTGCTGTTCGGCTGGTCCTTCAGCCTGCAGAACCCAATATGTTGCAGTGTCCTTCTTCACTCATTACAGTGAATACCAATTTCATACAGCCAATTCAAAACATTTCTAAGCAAACTACCTAAAAATCCTCATGTAAACATTGTATAAGTTATTCATGAATAGATCCCTAAAGTCCATATCCTCCCATTGCATGTAAAAAAATGGCACAGTGTGTGTGTCTGGAAGGTGGGGGGAGCAGAGATGGGGAAGTTCATCTCAGAAGATCTGCAGCTTTTAAGCTATTTCCAAGCTGCGACACAGGCCCTTTGGCAGAAAGGTCAGCATCATACTGTGATGGCTGGGGGTGTTGCCAACAGCTCTCACAGAAGAGGTCTTAGAAACAACAGGGCTCCTGTCTGCAGATCTTTGCCCATACATATCTGAAGTATCAACTAAGCAAAGTTTATCACAGCTGGTTTACAGTGTTTCCAGATTCTCTTCACATTCATAGAGTTTCTGATATATTTCAAAAAGTGCTACTCCTTGGGAGAAGTATAATACCCTGGATCAGGCCTCTCAGCAGTTTCTGAGGTTTTATATTTTGACCCACTTGTATTCAGAAACACAAGTCCCTACCTACCCTTTGCACAGACTTCAGGTCTGCCTTTATCCGCTCTTTCTTCAGTGTCAATTCAGTTGTGAACAGGGCTGCAGAAAACTGGAAAGTTACTGAACACAATGGAAAAGAGGCCAATTACAAGTGACCTGGGGGGAGCAAAGTACGTGTCTGTCTGAAGGGTTATGGTGCAATGGCTGGCATGAGGCAAGGGTAATTTTGAACTAAAACTCTATCAAAAGGAAAAATTGTGCACTGTGGATATTAACCAAACAGACACACCTAACTCATTAGAATGTGTACATATTTATTTTTATCTTATTCAATTGTAGGAGAGATGAAGCTGATATTGTAAGATGTTCCAGGTGTAGATCTGGTTCAGAAGTCTTTCAAATAAGACCCTCAACTCAAGATGTACCTGTGAAAGAAAACCTTCAAGTTTTAAATCATTATATACAGTCACTACATTAAAAATCGTAAGAAAAAAAGGCAAAAAAGAAGAAATAGCAACTTTAAACAAAAATAAAAACCAAAACCAAACTGCACCACCTACCAAGGTGTATTTCAAAGCATTACGAGTGAAAATCAATGCATATACCAGCCAACACTGTCCAATCAGTGATTACTGATTTTTCAGTCCCATTTAGAACACCAAAACTTCTGAATTTTCAAAAATTTGTATATATGTACGTTCATAGTCCTATTTATGACCATATATTTTATATTACTGTCATACCATTTTTTGTAGTTCTTTCTGACTTGAAAAAGAATGAAAATGCTATTCAGCCTTTGAAATCAGGTAGATTATTGGATCAGTAACTGTACTACAATGACACATAATATTTGTGATGTGACTTCCTCACAAGACTTTCCCATATTTGCAAAGCCATCTCAGGGGGCCAGGCATTTGGTGCCAGGTTTCCTAACCATCTTCTTTCCCACCACCACAGTGAGGGAGGAATTTTGTAAGTTTTGGTCCCTTTACTCAACACTCTCTTCTTCATGTCAGATCTCAGAGGCTGGGCTCTGTACTCCTGACTCCAAGGTGGTCATGATAACTTTGCAGGTCTCAGTGAATAGTGTTAGTGTTATAAAAGGTAGTTTTCCCTAGCTCCTGAGGGTCCTATTGGTTCTGCTGTATTCTGGTTTCTAGTTGGGAAGATACTACCGGGATTCCTTACCCCCTGGCATGACTGTATGGATAAATGAATAAAACGTGAATCAAGATCAAAGTCTGATTTCGAAGTATTTCTGTTTTCACACTAGATGGCAAAAAGTCAAAATGAGCAAGGAAAAACCTGCCTCTGGATATTGCTGTGAATTTTGCCAGACCTCAGCCTGGCCTTTGTAGAATTTCTTCCAGTGCAGTATTCCCAACATGGGTAAAGCAACAGTTTGCTCTTCCCCAAACTGTGTTCTGCTGGCAGCCAGTCATTACTTAATAGACCATAAGGCAACTGCACATCCAGATTTCTGTGGAACCAGCAGGGAGACAGAGAGACAGACAAATTTCAAGCAGATCCATACCCAATCAACAGGGCCCTGAGCAACATCTTGCTGGAGAAAATGGAGAAGTGGTCAGAAGATGCTTCCAAACTCCCTAGACAAACACATAATGTAACGATGTATCTGTTTTCTCGCCATTTTTGTCAGCTCATGCAGGGACTTCACAGCTTGCTTCTAGTGTTAGAAAAGGTCTGTCTTGTTGTGGAGTCATTGTGCAATCTCCTAAGCAGTCTACTGGTCTTGTTAGTCTGGACTTCTAGTATTTACCTTGCTGAAGGCAAGTGCAAACTCTTGTCTAGGTTTTTGAGCTTCCCCTTTGGAATCCAGCAGCAATGAACACTCTCGGCATTCAGTAAGTCACCCTGCTGGAGAAAAAATCTTAAGGAGAACAGCTGCTGTCAGATGAAATAAAGTGACCATCAACTCTAGGTAGAGCAACTGCTTTCGTTGAAAATATGATACAGTCTGTGTCACCTTAGAAAACTTCCAACACACGAATCTGTAGCATTCTGAGCCAGCTCTTCACCCTGTACAGAGTGTCTTGACTGCATTGGTATTTGCAAAGCTGTTCATTCATTCTCTTTCATTGAATAGCACCATGATACGTAGCAGCATCATGATAATTGTTTTTATCACAAGATGGTGATACATGTTTCACAATAATGATGATCAAAGGGGAGAACAAAAACAGTACTCAGTGAAGAACATTAGCAAAAGTGCAAACTAGAATAAACACTGTGCAGCTCCAGATTCTCAGCAAGGTTTCATTGATAGATTCTCATTGTAAATACCTGTTCTTCCCTTTTGAGCACAGAGGTATGTAACAGATGCAAATGAACAGACTTCATTTTAAAGTCAATTTGTACACGTGCAAAGCATTTCTTCTCAAAGGTACAAGGCAGACAAAGACACCCAATGCAGCGGTGCGTGTCCACCCTTCTTGCCAGGCTAGCCCCGACACGCCCCCACAGGATCTTGCTTGTGGGCTCTTGGCTTACCGGCCGCCTATGTGCTGCTATGGCAGTGGAACAGAAGGAAGGGACTCTCAGAGGCAGAGCAACAACTGGAGTTTATTTGGGTCTGCAGGAAACCCGCACCGCTGTGTCAGTGCCTCAAGAAACACCAACTGACCCGAGTGCAAGGGAATTTTATACAAAGAGGTGGGTCTCAGGGTGGGTACAACTGGGAACCAATGAGATGAAACTGGGGAGTGGCTGATCATAAGACAGACAAACTGAGAGCAAATAACAGGAAAGGTGGGAGGGGAACACCGGGGCCCCAGCCAGTCACTGAGTGTCTCTCCTCGAACTTTCCAGACCTGAGGGACAGGTCTCTCAGTGACTGACAGGGAGGGTGAGATACATTGTGTAGGATTGACAGGGACAGTGGCGGGAAAAGGAGACCAATGGGAAGCTGTATCAGGGGAGAGGGGCAACTTACAATTTGTAACAAGAAGGAGCTAAAATTAGAAACTCCACAGAAACCGGGGTACAGAAAACCATTTTAGCTTGCAAAAATCCTTAACATGAAAACCACAATCCCACAACCCAGGAGACTGAAGCTTAGAGATTATTTTATTACACCTCTCTCTTGTCCACTATTCCACTCAGAATAGATATTCATGATTAGTCACTTAAAACTTATTTCAAGGACTGACAAACACATATTTATGTCTGGGTATTTAATATTATTTGAATATTTTCTTTTTTTCAGCATAAAGGTAGTTGTCTTTTCCTTTGGAAAAATGTGATAGTCATTCCCTGATTGGTAGGAAGATAAGATATGCAGTGAACTGCTCTTTCACAGTATGAAAATCAGTATTGTTTACTTATGCTGGCCAGACAGTGTTTTTCATGTGGAGACCTTTTATACTGACCTATTATGCATCTAGGCAGGACTTCTGTGGCTGCATTAAGAAAACCTGCATTTAAGTGCACTGTCTTCAGCGTGAAATGAATTTTTTTTGGTAGTCTTTATTCACACCAGCCTTTTTACGTAATTTGATATAATTTGAAATGACTAACAATGACTGATAATTGTAGGGGTAAAATGTACCCTTTAAGAAAAGAACTTTGATAGGTGAAGGGTAGAATCCTATATCCAGCTGTGTTGTCCAAATTGATATTAGTTTAATAACGTGTAAACTGTGCTAGAAAAATGTAATTGTCCTGCATTACAAGGGTGCTCCTTTAACTGCACAGTTTATTCAAATGTATAATCTAAATAATTGAGTACCTATGCATACAATAGAACATTGCTTCATATGCAAACACTATTAAATAGACATTTATATCCAAACAAATGGATAAAAAAGATGCCTGAATATAATTGGTTTGCTTTTGATTATTCCACAGATACAAATTTACTTAAACAATAAGTCTAGACAAGGTAGGGTTTGTTGTCAGACAAAATTCAGTGTGGGAAAGTGAAGCTGAGGAATTTATGAGGCACTTAGGAGGACTGTTTTTTAATCTACTTCTCACCTTGCTGTTTAATAAGGGTAATATGAGAAAAGAAGCAGAGACACAGACTTATATCTGACCCACTGTTTATTTATTGCTTTGAAGGGGATACAAAAAATGTTACCAGTCTTTATCACAAAGTTATGCCATGTAAGTGTGCATGTGGATACAAACGTCTACAAGACTGCATTTAAATATTTAAATATTTCATATTTAAGAGATTGAGATTAGAAAATAGTAATAGGCCAACCATAGTTTCAAAAGCTCTTGGTACCTTGAAAAGCACTTGAAAATCTCAGAGTCTGCAATTTGTATTAGGTACAATAGTGGCATTTCTCTGGAAACTTCACACTTGCAGAAAAGCCCTATTGAAGTCCGCAGTGCTGTGTGTGAGCACATGAGAAAGTCTGTGCCACAAGTAGTATTCAAATGGTATCAGAATCTGCAGTTAGAAGTGGGCCTCTTGACATCCGACTCTGAAGACTGGCTGTATAATTTCATGATCCACACTAAATTCTGTCCAGGTCTAATTTACTCTCTCATAGACAAAGCTTTAGGAGAAGACTCAGACCAGACAAATAAGAGCTACATTAAGAGACTGTAGTGAAATTTCTGCTCTACAATATTTTACTGTTTCAGAGTTATGCTGTGTATGATCATACCTGTGGAATTACATACATACGTATGTGTATCCATATGTATAATATATAGATGTGTATATTATGAAAAGATACCATACATAAACTCAACACAGTTACTAATAGACAAGGGAAAATAAAGAGCTTTTGCTTAAGACTAATATTCTGAGACATTTTACTCGTGTCAGAAGAGGTTGACTAGTAATCCCCAAATGATTGGCTACTGTGTCTAGAAGTCTTCTTGAGACAGAATTTAGACTGCCTTCACTGGTGCCTAATTTACCCATTACTAATGTAATGTTTCAGATCAAGTGTGAATGAGCAATTCAGACTACTTCGCATGTAGGGCTGTTCTATTCTTGTTCCCTAAAGTGAAAGAAGGGAAGTAATGCCAATGCCTAATTTAGGCACCCTTTCTATGTGATTTGAATACAACCTTTAATAATTTACCAATAATTTGCACGTATTGCCATTGTGGTCAAATGTCCAGATGATATTCTGTTAATAATTTCTATTGTATCTCATATTGGTTATAATAAAATTAAGTCAAAAATAGCCTNTCTCTTTCAGCAAATGGAAATAAAGCATTTCCACAGAATGCTGCCAACTTTGTAATAAGATTTAGTAGCTTTCCTGAGAGCTACTTGCAGTTCTAATAATAATTTTCTTTAAATGTTCCGCTTTAGAAAATGTCTTCTTTGTTACTGAAGTTGCCATATGTACATATGGACTTTTTTTCTGAAAATATTCCTGGGATTTTATTACCATTAATCATTTCTGAGGGTGTATATAATTTATCTCACAAACCATCAGAATTCCCACAGGGTAAATTACTCTAGAGGTCTCTGTGCCCTCATACTGTATCAAATTGACCTGCTTCTTGTTTGCCATTTTTGTGTACTACATTGCTTATTTAACAAGAAACAGAATGATTGTGATTCTGAGAAGGTCCTTTGATAGTAGTTTTGACACTCTGCCTGAATAATGACCCTCATTATGGAGCCCATGACAGGCTCTGAAAGTACTGATTTATGAATACATCACAGGTTCAGCATTAGAGCTCCCCCTACTCATTCCCAATATAGGAGTAGGTATAGATACAGTTTTCAAAAAGAGTGAAGATGAGATAATTGCATGATTATGACCATTCAAGTAATCACTTTTTCTGGTTTAACAAAGCACTGTCAGTTAATTTTGATTGTCTCACAAGTTATTAGAAACCTTTAACAAAAAGTTTGTTAGGAAAATCTATTTCTTGTAGAGTTGCCAGCCATATCTTAAAGGACAGTAAGGCAGAAGTTACACATAGTCTTTCTTTTGCTAAGAAATGCTTTTCTATAGCAAACACTCATTAACAGTTGATATGATAATAGACTGTTAGAAGTAAGCTTAGCTAAGAGCGAGAAGTCTGTGTCCTAGCTAAAACAAATTATAAGACACTTTGTAAACACATTTTTGTGAGGATTCTTGTTGATTTATTGTTTCCTCCATAGCAGTTATTTAAATAAATGTAGCTAATTTAGATCATTTGCTGCACTGTGTAATTTTGTTCTTTGTGTGATGGGGTTATATGTAAAAGCCTGGAGGAATCACATCCCCATTAATCTTTTTACAAGTGCAATAAATAAATAAAGAGACATGGTTTAATTTTGCTAGTTAGGAGATTTTAAAAGGCAGTGGTAGCAATCTGATTTCTTCCTGTTCTTGCTGCTCTCCATGTCCTTCTCTTGAAGACACAGTAAGTATTCTTACTTAATGAGGTAATAGTTCTTGGTAGGAAAGTATGTACATGGACTATTAAATATATCCATGAAGATGAGTATTTGAAGACACACCTAGGAGTGTTTTTTTCTCCCCTAAATTCTCATTATGGAATGTGTTTGTTCCCATCTACCCTGGAACATGGTAGAGTTTCCTGCTCAGAGACATGAAAGCTGACGTGGTGCTGAGAGTTGCCGTGCTTGCACAGTACATCACCGTGCCAGTGGAAAAAGCTTCCACAAGGCTGAGTGAGTCTTTGCTGCCTCAGTTGTAGAGTTGAGTATCAACAATCCAGGCAGAATCAGAGAAAACACCACCCTGGGAAGAGGGGTGGAAGCAGTGCAGTGTGGATGAGGCATGTGGCATGTGGCAGATTGGTTGGCAAAGGGTGGAGACCACTCTGTAACCTCAAACCCTGCCTGGGGTAGCACCCGTTCATTTGCATATAGGGATGTTAAACCAGAGCTCGAGGAGAGGAAGTGACTAATGTGAGCCTGCTGAACTGAAAATACAGGCCAGACTAAGACAGCTGCACTAACATTCTGAATTAACCCTTAAAGTGTAAATATTCAGTGGTGGTTAATGGTTTGGATGCATACAAACACACACAGGTACAGGGGCTGACAGGCCTCTGTGCCTGAACCGGAAATAGATGAGGCTGCCTTCAGCTTTGTGTTTTCTAAAAGTGCCAAAAATTGCTTGGATCTGACAATCAATCCACTGGAATAAACAACAATGTAGAAGCAGCACATTACGTCATGAAACTGGGTAATCTGTGTTAACAGCAGTGTCATTGCCATCTGCACGTAGAATACCTGATAAGTCCTCAGTAATCTCCTACTGTGTTTTATTCTTTGTTCACTCTGTCATTTCTGTTCATGAGAAATTCTGGAAAAGGCTATTTCCTTGAAAGATATTTTTATAGTTAGTAGCTTGTTAAATAAAATTCAATTATGATGCTCATCTGGGTCATTTATGATGTTTCATCATTATTTGGAAAACTGTAATCAAGAAGCTCTAAGGGGTTTTTTGTTGACTGTCCATTTCAATGGCATCAAATTCACAATTAATTTTTGTAAACTTAGTTTGTTTTAAGACAGTGACTTAATACACTGCTACCTGGTTAGTCTTGTTCAGAAATTCTGGTGATTAAATATATCAAAATTTATGTGTTCTTCAAAAGTAGGTCTGGTAAGATATTTTTTTAGAAAACTTTGAATATCCTTTTCAAAGGTGGCAAAGATAATTCTTGACTTTGTTGCTTCCCTACTTGGTAAAGCTCATACCAGAGTATTGTAGTTCTATAAAAGTATTTCAGGGCATAACAAAACCTTCTAGACTTTAATAACTATACATGACTGATCTGTCCTCTCTGGCAAGGTTAACTGTTTCTCCCAAGGAGTTAAGTGGCATATAAACTATTGTTCACACCATTTGTGCTAACAGCCTAGCATGACCTCAAATACTGTAGTGGTCATACAAGGTATCCTGTACAATACATTTATCAACAAAGGTAAAAGGACCACAGGGGCAGTGCTGACTTTAAGTGTATTACGGATCTATAAGGATAAATGCCTAACCTCACTTCACAGCAAAAAGTAATTACTGAACTATTGTTTCTATAGTGTTAATATTTTTTCATGGTTCTTAAGAAATATAAGCTATTTAGTTCTTAGGTTGACATCTGTACTGCATTATATTTTACACAATGCATCGAGACTAAAGGGTAGAGCAATCATATAACTGAGATCATTGTACTTTTACAAGAAATCGTCAACAGGAATAAAGCATGGAAAAGGGAGCAGTTTGAATTCAGTAGTTATTTTTAATAGATTTAAATGATCTAATTAACAATAGCCTGAACAGCAGAATTTTAGGTTTTTATTTTAAAATTGCATGCCCATTTACAGTGTGTATAATATCACATACTTATTCACACTTAATTTTTTTTTCCATCCATTAGCTCTTGGATGCAATAGACTCCCAGTCCTTGGACTCGCACCCACTCCATAAGTAAATGCCCTACTTGAAAATAAGGTAAAATCTACTCAAGTAAAGAATCACCACCCTTGTACTTTTTAAGATAATTGAATTCAGGACAAGAAGAAAAAAAATTATCAAAAATCTCCATTTGGAAATTACATTCTGGAAAAACAATCTGGAAGCTTGCATAGGGAAAGCCCTCATACAGGCATTTATGATTTGCAGGATATTTGAAAGCAGCAATTATTCTTACAGTCTTGAATAATGAATAATTATCAGAACAATCACTGTCACCTGGCAGAAATATTTACAAAGGTCATAGTCCCATGTTCCTTACTTCAGGAAAATGTCCACAAAGCAGATTAAAAAGTTATAATAAAAAATTTAAAAGGAAGCTAACTAATAGGAGCTGGAGTCAAATTATTCTCTTTTAAGTTTGTGGTAAATCAAAGCAAATATTAATACATGAACTTGTTAGACCGAGTCCTAAGGATGGCTACAAAGATGCTCAGAGGGCTGGAGCACCTCTCCTATGAAGAGTGGCTGAGAGAATTGGAGTTTTTCAGCCTGGAGAAGAGAAGGCTCCATGGAGACCTTAGAACAGTATTCCAGCACCTAAAAGGGTCTCCCAGAGAGGTGGAAAGGGACTTTTTACAAGTGCATGTAATGACAGGACAAGGTGGAATGCTTTAAAGGGTAGATTAGCTGTTGGGTAGAAGTTCCTTACTGTGAGGGTAGTGAAGCTCTGGGACAGGTTGCCCAGGGAGGCTGTGGCTGCCCCATCTCTATCCGTGTGCAGTGTTCAAGGCCAGGCTGGATGGGGCTCTGAGCAACCTGGTCTAGGGGAAGGTGTCCCTGTCTTTGGCAGGGGGTTGGAACTAGCTGATCTGTAAGATCCCTTCCAATCCCAACCATTCTATGAATAATATTAGTTAATTATGGCTAAGAAAATAGTCAAGGTTTTTGGTGATCCGAATTCCAGGAAGGGTTAATACTACATGTTTCAGAGGGACATTCGAGAAGCTCCTAACAGACAGTGTTAAGATGAATAAACATGAGTCCCCAAAGGGAATTTTCTGTTTCAACAGCAGTTGGTTTGTGCACTGAAAGTCACACACGGATTTTTCTGCTCTTTGCAGTGTTTTATCCATTGCAATGCTACTGTGGTGTTTTCTGTAATTCACCTAAGTAATCTGGTTCTGCACGTCTCTAAAAATACCTCCGGATTTCTATGGATCATTTTTTGAAAACCGAAATTTTATTTATTGTTTTTAATGATATAACTTACTAATTTCACAAAGTTCCTCTCTTGCTACTGCTATTATATTACATATAAATAGACATTCTGATATGCTCTGGCTTACATACAGACATATATATATATATATACCCGTACACAGACACACACTACTTTTATACCAGGTACCCATTTCCCTTCTTAACTGTTTAAGATAGATCTTTTCTCTCTCTCTGCACACAGAATCCCCTCTGTCTTCTCCCTGGACTTGGCATCATGTGTCAACTGTCCCCTCCTGGGAATGGATACAGTGGGAGAATATCTACTCTCCCTCAAAAAAAGAAAAAAAAATACTGCTACATATTTCATGTTTCATATTTCATGTTGTTTTGTCATGCCAATAGGAACATTTTGCTTTTTACCAGGTGTTTATCATGGCATTGACATCTGCTCTCAAGGTGAGGTGTCCTTTTTCTCCACTTACGGCTATATCAAACACTTCAAATTATTGCCAATTTCTCCCACTTAAGGAGGAACCTATTACATGTTTCCTATCTAATTGATATAATGACAATATGATGGCCAGATTTTTAGCCAGACCTCCAATTTTTGAGTCCACCACCATGGAGTCATAACATAGCTCGTTAGGACATCGAACATCTGGAGTGCAACAGTCATTGTTTGCTCTGTTCTTTATGCCAGTACGGCCATATGACATTATGAGAAGGACATGAATTTAAACTGTCAGAAGGAGAGAGACTCACACTGAGTTTCTGCTATTTTCCCATAGTCAAGCTGGCATTTTTTTCCTTTTTTATCTTTTTTTTTTTCCCCAATTACTTCTCTTTAAAGAAAAGGCAAAAATTTGAACTATGTTCTGCATTACATAGGGAAGACAATATTGTTCAGTATTACAATATATTTAGCTTGAGGCAGATGGCTGCTTACAAGAAGAACCCTCTTATAACATGAATTTACTCAACTATGTGAACTGGTTTCTTGACCAGTGGCCAGGAAAACTCAGACAGCAACTTGCAAGGCAGAAGTAAAATCACAGTGTACAATGAAGGTGGATATTACCCAATATCCCTCTTAATTTGAAAGAAAACAGACTATAAAAATACTCATATGTGGTTGATCAAAGGCCATCTACATTATTAATTATCAAAAGATACTGCTACAATGATCAATATATTAAAAAATTAAAATCTCTATGAATTAAAATGTAACCTTTCTCTCAGGATTACATTATTTGGCTTTTTTTTAGGCATAGCACAAGTTATTCCCTATTCTTCTATGAATTCAAAAGTAGTTGAAATTGGATATTCAATGGCATCGTATAATCATCACTTCAATTGCTCATATAAGGTCCTGTCTTTCCTTTGCCTGCCCTAACATTTGAGCTACACCTTGCTGCCATGCAGAAGGTTTGTTTGGTATATGTATGCTAAATTCTAGAATATATTTGCTCAGCATTACAGTTAGTTCCTTAGAATTTCTCCTATTCGGCCTCTGCTTTGACCTTTTCGTTGCCTTTTGTGCTAATTTTGCTGTTGGCTGCTGTAGAGTCAGACAGCTCATGGCTTGTTTTTTCTTCTCGATGCCATTGATGGCATCTTACAGAGAGGTATAATTAAAAAGACAGATACCAAACTTTCTAAATTTCCCCAATATACCTCTAGAACCCTAACAGTCATCTACTGAAGAAATCTGACAGCACTCATGTGATAGGTGGGGAAATTATTATTTTAAGAATTTTTCTTTTCATCCACTAAACAATATAAATACCTCCAAAAGATTCTTTAGAAACAGATTACACAATACTGGTTTTATCATTTATTCTCTACATAACTTTTCTTTGTGTACATATTATTGTTATTGACAGCAACTCTAAAGCCCTTTAAAAAAAGAAATTAAACAGTGAATCAATAAAAATTAGCTATTTACTGTAGATTATTACTTTATCATTCTCATAATTACCATAATGGTAGCTGATGGAAATTCTATTTATGTGAATCATTTTATTCTTGTTATTTATTATTATTAATGTTACCATTATTATCTTCTTACCCTTCAGTTCACAAGATGTATCTTCTCAGTGAATTTTAATTTCAATATCTTGCTATTATACTGTACATAATCCTATCAAAGACTGTCCTTCATGCAACATTTTCAGTGATATATTATCACAGAGACCATTAATGAATGAGCTTCATATCTTACTAATACTGTTTTAGATACTATTTTTATTAATTTTCTAAGCAGTAATTCTTCATACAGTACCTATGTCTGTCTTCCATTAAAGTTGTGATTTTGATTTTAACATGAGGATTTCAAAGTGAGGCATTAACTTTGTCTTTAAAAATACATTTCATTTCATAGATTCTGCATGACGATATTATAACATCTGTGCTTTTTCCTTTCAGGTGTTTTTATAAATTTATTTTCATATTTTTCCCTAGGTTTTTTTATATCAGATTCCTGTTAATATTAAAATATTATTTTAAACAAATGATGTTTCTTACAGCATTCCATATGGATGGAAAAAATATGACTAAAGAAATCGCAGTTTTTCTTCTGAGCTGTGAATTATTATAATGAAATTAAGATAAATATTTATCAATTTCTAAACATATGTTACAAGTGATGAAGATAACACTACATATTGTAAGTTTCTATTAACTAATCTTTCAAATAAATGCCAAATTTATTTATAAGAGACTGCTATTATGATCAATTTGCTCATTTTCCTGTTTTTTTTCTTTATTCTTATGGTTTGATGTTCAGATTACTGGAAGAAATGCCATTACACATCAGTATATGATATTCACCTCTTCAAATATTTTAAATATGACGACTTCAGTTCACTGCACTGTCGAAGATGAAAAATAGCATTGGTTTAGAATATCAATTTAAGGACAAAACGTCCTTATTGGCATTTTGAGACCTGATTTCACTCATCTCATACTGTTGTTTAATCTTTTTTGCATACATTAAAGCATTGTGATGGTATAGGATCGCTGGCTAATATTAGAAGGTCTTTAAAGCTGCAGGATGGATAGAAAATGTAAATAAGTCTTACAGACTTTCTGAAGATTATTAAATATACATGTACTCTGCAGTTTGGATTAATAGCTGAGGAAGGATGCATCATTATGGTAACATAAACCTATGATATATTTAGCAAACAGGGTGCCACCCTGCATAAACAAAACATAGCCCTGTGACTATTTTGTAAATACATACATCATTAATCATTATATTGAACATATTATATTTGCCTAATTTTTAAGTGAATCACACCACTTCAATAAAATTCAAAATCTGTGAAGAAAAAGTAACTTGCTTGTGTGGCATTCTGCAGTCCTATAAAACTTCATTTGCATATCAATGTGTAAATGTGAAAAATCTAGAAACATACATTTAAAAATTGTGTACCACTTATTTTAGCAAAGTTTTTTTTACAGTGAAAAGTATATGAATACACATGAGCATGAACACTTCTTTGCCTGTTATGGCAAACTCATAGTTATGTGAGATTCTTTTTTTTTTTTTTACATTTGTCTTTTTCCAATAGGCACTTCTACAGCCTCTCAGGTTTATGTGTTTCTATTGATTTTTATGTCGGGATTTATTGTGCACATATAAGCATCAGAGTAGAGCGGCTTGTCTGATATCTTAGGCAAAGCAATGTGATGTACAAAAGCCAGAGGATTTTACTTTAGCTAACATATAAAAGGGAAGGTGTACACTGATGGACCAGTGCATTGTGATGCTTAAGCATATGCCTAAATGTAGGCATAAACAGCAATGTGCTTAAAGCACACCAAGTGCTTAAGTCCTGGATGAGCCAAGGCTTTACTTTGGTTTATATTATTTTGGAATCTATTTTTTTAAGTACTTAGTTTTCAGTATTTGCCATTTGGTTAGGCATTTCTAATGGATTTCTTCTCCTCACAGCATACATAGCTCTACTCTTTGTGTTTAAGTATGACTAATTTAGTTGAGGCTTGTAATGCTGATAAGATACAGGCATTGCATCTTTATTAAGATAGTGACTTGGCAAAGCATTGAAATTTGTGGTTTACTTCAGGAAACTGTGGAAAATCAACTCTATAGAAGTGAACAGGGTTAGCATTCTTAAAGTTAAGCACATGCTTACATGTTTTGCTGGAGTGGGGCCAAGGGTACCAGTTCAGCAAAACATTTAAGAGTATGCTTACATCCCTTTGATGTTAATGGGATTTAAGCTTGAAGATTTACATATACGCTACAGGATTCGCTGAACAGAGATACAGGGATGATTTGAAGCCTCAGACTGAAACATTCAATGTGGAGTCATCTCCTAGTGATTTCCAGCAGATGTGGGGTAAATCCCTATGGATGTTTGGAAAAGTCACATTTTATTCATCTGTTTTCATGTGCAAATAAGCACTATCAGTCTAGATCCAATACACTTTCCCTGTGTTTCCTGCCAGGAACTCAGCAATTCTTATTATCTGTTTTTCCTCTCTGGTGGTCGGGGCTTCATCTTGTCTTAAAACTGTGGTCAAAATGAGTGGAATTGCTCTTCCTTTGGAGGTGTGTTCTTCCCTTGATGGACTGCAAAGGGAGCCTAAATTAGATACATCCATGTTAGACAGCTAAATTCAGCTGATGTAAATCGTACCGTCAGTAACCTTATCTCTGGAATCCAATTTGAGTGTTTTACCTTCTTTATTTTTTTTTCTTCAGGATACCATTAAAATTACATTTGAGACTCCACAAGGAGTTTCACAAGAAACATTACAGAGATTATCATCTACTCTGAATATACAGTGCTCATACACTCTGAATATACAGTAGTTACAGTATCTGAAACATGTTTCTGTTGTGATCCCACAGGAACAATTACCATGGACAATATTTACTAAATATGTCATTTTTTAGCAAAGACATGTTCCTTCT